>CM062807.1:38460999-38629749 GCA_031772625.1 Pinus tabuliformis | reverse complement strand
CCATCGATCACTCTGCAAAGAAAAGACGAGACCTTATTTAAGAGATCTAAATGGAGAGAAAGAAGCCTGCAGGATAAGAGATCTAAATCCCTCCTTAATAAGCTAATCTCAAATCAAGCGATCTAGATCCCTCCTTAATAAGCTAATCTCATATCTAACCAGAACTAGGGTAGATTTAAGAAAAATATGCCTATTCTTAATATTATTAAGAGGAATTATGTCGACCAAATCCTAGTGATATGATTAATCCGAAAGACTTGTATCTACAATAATAGTAATTATTCTGATTGGTGTATGGCTATATAGAGTAGAATGCAACGAGTCCTTTTTTTTGAATTATAATCTAGCTTACATGTTTAAAAGTGTTTTTCATTTCAAAAGCATAAGTTCCACTAGAACTAGGCTACTTGGATATCTTTTTGTACACTTTAAATCTAAACATACTCTTTATCCATATCAAGGCATGAGATTCTCTTTGAAGGCATGAATTTTATATCTAGAGAAAATGTGACTTGTTACCACAAAAATGGGTAACCCCATAGGAGGAAAATTTTCTCCTACATTTAACAGCTAGTTGGATTGCTAGCTAGCCAACAACTCCTACCAGTTACAATTTAACGATGTTATGTCATGTGCCTCTGCCATTTGTACCAACCATGTTCTTCTCACCCATGTGAGCTTACTTGGATGAAGATGGGTTGCTATTCAAAAGGTACTTTGATTATTTTACAACTGGGTGTTTATACTTGTTTTTTCTTGGCATTTAATATGGATTATGGGGCGATCTGGAAGATTGACAGACCTTGACTGTATTCTTTTTCTCTCACCTTACTAGGGGGATTAATCGTTGACCCTTGTCTAGTGGGACCTCACTTTAAGCGCTTTGGGTTATAGCATGGGCACCACCTAGGAAGCCATGATTGAGATAGTGTGTTACATTTTTCTTATATCATACTTAACACCTTCCATCCTACATTACAAGCCTTATATCTCATCTCCACTCTTTAGGTACAACTTGTCATTGGTTCTTAGGGATTTGGAACTCATATGTTCACATACTTTGAGTAGGGTCTAAAAGTTTTTCCCTAGGAGGTTGATGCAACTAAAAGAAAAGAAAAAGAATATCATGCCCACAAAAAGATAGAAAGAACAATAAAAATGAAAAATATGGATGGGATATAAATATTAGCATGTGGAAAAATGCCTAGCATGAGCTTTACCTACCTCATATGGCCATCACTCGGTTCCTAAGCACATGGTGCTCCATTACATCAATGAAGGAACCTTTGTGTGTCCCAACCTTGATGAGAGATAAACTAACTTGTCTTAAAGGGGTAACAAAATTTCTACATCATACAAAGAAAGCTATAACCCATGAGCTATAAGTGGTAATACAATGAATCATCAAGAAGAAGAAAAAGACGCACAAGAGGGGTGGAAAAACCAAGGTCGAGCTGGTAACTTGTGCATCCAAAAATGATTCCTCATTAATCTATACACTCAGGATGTGAACATCCCCATCAGCTGGTCCCTTTGGCCATGGCACTTGACCATGAAGTCTTCTCCCCTCCATTACCATATTATTATTCACTAACACCTTTGAATTGAAGGGTGGACCAGGAAACTGTTAGTTTCCCTTAGGGTCTAGAAGCACCTAACAAGGTTGACCTTTATCCACCCCTACTTATGAAGAAAACACCTTTGCAATATCATGGTCCTAATTTTGGGTGGTTCAACAGCCTAGGCCTTTGGCACCCACTCCATAAGTACCAAAGCCCTTAAGAGGAGTACATTTTCATAAACAAGTGAAGTGTTAAGATTATGGAGCCTCCTAGCAACACTATCAAATGACACATGTCTTAGAGCACCTCAAGTACCTAGGGCATTGGTTGAATTTAACACAGATTTTGAGGATTCTTTAGGATAACACAACTGGACCCAACATGCCCCAAGGCTATCCTTGACACAACTTGATGGAGAGGAACTCATTTAGAGCCTAGATGAGGATGGTCTCACATTGAGAGACCAGGGAGAGCTTTTTGCATGATAGGAATCCCTAACACTAGAGAGGAGGAGGTCCTACTTGACAAATGGAGACCCATGATGACCACTTTATGGAACCTTAGATGGATCTTGGGACCCCACATGAGGTATTAAGGTGAATTTAAGGGCCAACCCTCAAATATTGGACTTTACAGGTATTTGTAGCTTCTTGGATACCTCATCACCATTGGACGTGGCATTTGAGCACTTATATTGGATGACATAAAGTATTTGGCAATTATGGCTCATATGTGTGAGTAAAGTTAAGCCTATTTTGATGAAGCTAATGGGTTGGCTTGTAACTGAAGCACATTTATCAATATAACTTGCTATTAGGAGCTTTGTAAATTAAAATTGGATGACCTAATCCTCATATAAATAGAGGATAGGTCAATCTCATTGGTCATCATCACTTGTGACTATTTTTGGCCCTCTTAGAGAATTTTAGCCTAAATTGTATGTTGGGGAGTTGTGAATCTATGGTGGAATTTTATATTGGAATTATTTCTTTGATTTTGTATATGTCATTTTGGAGAAACAAAGGCTTGTTTATACATTCTATCTTGTAAGTATACCTTGCATTTGATAAATCTTTAATTTTTGTGTCTAATTTAAAGAATGGTTAATTAACTAAGGTTTCTGTTATGCTAGTTATTGTTGAAAATCATTCTATGGATTCTAGATAATAGAATTTCATGCATTACTCACTTATAAAATGTGAATGGCAATCCCATTGGTGAATCTTTCAACTAGCTCTCCCAATTGAATTTACTCCCTCACAAAAGTGATAGCTAGGGTTTTGAAATCTAGGGTTTCGTTATTCCCTTACTGCTTGCCAAGATCTAGAAAGCCTTACACTCCCATAGACTCCATCTGTTGAAATTGGCAACCAGGGAGAAATTCTGATTGAGCCCCTTCCTGCATTTGATTCGCAAATTTCATTAGGAAAAAGAAATATTTATGATGCTAAAATTGACTCTAATTTTCAAGAGCGAAAAATATTATTAAAAGGGAATTTGAATTTTCCTCCAAGAATATGTTCAGGTTGACCCTGCAAGATTCAAGATGACTTACCCTCCATGGCACCTATTTGATCTCCATAAGAAACTACAAATATGATTGGGTTATTGATCAAATAATGTAGTTCAATGATATTTGTAGTTGGTAGGCTCGCATTCTAGAATGGTTAGATTAGTGAATTACATCAAGCATATCCGATGGTCCACATGTTTCATTGACTCCCTCTACTATATCTGAGATCCACACTTGTGGCTCGCTCACATTATACTCTGAGGTGGCTTGAATAATTCTGAAGCTTAAATATCTTAGGCTTCACATACAATATAACATGACTTGCAATTGATCTCTATGGTGATTTCGACATATGTATTTGGTGGCACATTACTCACTCTCCTCTGTGGCACGTTGTATAGTGGCATCATAAGAATCACTCTGTGATTATGGCTCTCGTTCTCTATGTTGAAAATGCACCAAGAAAGTCTCAAATTTGATTTTGCCTTAGTCAAATTGAGAAAATTTGAATTTCCACATCAACAGACAACTTGGATGCAATTAAGTTGTGTGACATGGCTCTTGTGACTCAGTTAGCTCAGTAAATTCAAGTTAGAGGGCTTGGATTTCAGGTAAGCATGTGTGATTGCTAAATTTTAGTAATCCAATTCAATTATATCCAGTTGAGTTTAGTTAAACTAGTTCTAACAGTTGGAGGAATTAGTGGAATGTCAGTTGTGCAATGGGACAACAGTCTAACTCAATGATCATCCAATTAACTAATCAATCAACCTAAAATAACTAGTGCATGCAGATAATTCGAGTTCCCAAGTGTGGTGAAGATTCCAAGGCAGTGTAACAAGTAGTTGTAGACTAGTTTGAGTGTACAGATGTTGCATGCAAGCATATGATCAAACATTAGGAATTTTTCAATCATTTGGAGTAAAATTCATAAAAATTAAGGGCTAATTCTCTAGGAATTGTGCAAGGAAATAAGGGCTCATGCAGAGGTAGAAGTTGACTAAGTCTGGGTTAGAGCTTCTCATTGAGCACAGAGATAGGTTATTCACTTGCAAGTTGAGCTCAGACAGAGCTAGCAGTTGTAATACATCTCTATTCATATGATTAATGCAAAGAGGCTTGAGGGATTTTTTCCTAGTTGGGTTCCCCTAGAAAAAATACCGTGCATGTCTCTTATTTCTTATTGCATGTCTGAGATTGTGTTATTCTTAAAAAATAGGGGCTAATTATCTAGGAATTGTGCAAGGAAATAGGGGCTCATTCAGAGGCAGAAATTGACTAAGTTTGGGTCAGAGCTTCTCATTGAGTAGATAGATAGGTTATTCACTTGCAGGTTGAGCTTAGACTAAGCTAGAAATTGTAATACATCTTTATTCATCTAATTAATGCAAAGAGGCTTGGGGGATTTTTCCTAGTTGTGTTCCCCTAGAAAAATACCGTGCATGTGTGCTATTTCTTATTGCATGTCTATGATTGTTGTTTTAGATTATGAATTAATTTCCACAGATTAGTAGGGTATAACTGTGTCTCTTGATTTAGATTAAAATTTCTTAAGTAGTTTCAATTATATCACCAAATTTCTACATGGTATTATAGAAATATTGACATTAGAGCAGGAATTTCAAAGTTGTTCCTCGGGAGGTTCGAGTTTGCAGCTTCAGTGTAGTAGGATCTATTTAGATTTGTGAAGATGACCTTTAATGGGATGATATTAGAGTATGTATTGGACGACAAATCGAATTTCATTGCATGGAAGGATCACATGGAGGCGGTGCTTGATGACAATGGATTGCTAGAATATGTTAAGACATACATTGCAAAAACAAAATCAGTTGATGCCTAGAACCTAGCTCAATGGAAGAAATATGTAGCCAAGGCAAGGAGAATAATTTTGGAGGGAGTTCAAGACCACATTGTCTCAAATATCTATGGGAAAGAAAATCCTTTCACAATGTGGCAGGCACTGACATATCTATTCCAAAATAGCAACGCCCATAGAAAGTTGACCCTTAAAGAAAAACTTTGAAATATCAAGATGTAGAAGAATGACATTATTCCATCGTATTTCAACATATTTACCCGAGTTTGTGATGATCTTGGAGGGGTTGGTGTGAATGTTGTAGAAGATGACCTTGTGAGCCTAGCTCTTCTAGACCTTCCCAAAAGCTAGCATAACTACCAGGACTTGGTGAATGGGAGGGATAAATTACCGAATTGGGAACACTTGTGGTCTGATTTGGTACAAGAAGAGATTAGGTGGAATACCAGAGATGGAATTTCATCCAAGGGCAAGGATGAAGAAAATTGCATTGGTTGGAAAGGGAAAGAAGGGAAAAGGGAAAAAATCTCAAACCAAACTAGAATCTAGCCAAGGGGGCAAGAAGAAAGACTTATCCAAAATAAAATGCTTCAATTGTCATGAATTCAGGCACTAAGCTACAAAGTGTCCACACAAAAAGTTTGGCAAGAAGAATTCTGGAGGACAAGTAGGTGAGGCATTGGCTTAACAGTTTGAGCTAGACTTCACCCTTATCGCATGCATGACCAACACTTTGACTGGGAGTGTGTGGTACTTGGACTCTTGTGCCTCGTTCCACATGACACAATGTAGAGAGTTTTTAGTGACCTGGAGGAGAAAGATCTCCATATGCATATTGAACTTGGGGACAATAGAAGGAACAATGCTACAATGATTGGTACAATAACCTTCATAGGGACTCGAGATCTCCTCTTCGCCTGAAAGATGTCATGTTTGTTCCAGGCATAAAGAAGAATCTTATCTTTGTAGCAGTTTTAGAATACCATGGTTATGATGTGATATTTAGCAATGGGAAAGCATTCCTGAGACACATAGCCACTGGACATGTGAAACAAATTGGGGTTCAGTTGAAGAACATGTATAAGTTGGATGTGGAAGATTGTGTTTCATGAAACAGTAAGGCAGAGAAAGTGCAGAGCTGTGATGTCGGTGAACTTTGGCACATGAGATTGGGCCATTTGCATTATGACACCCTAATAATTATGCAACAAATAACCACTGACCTCCCTAAAGGAGAACTTGAGCAGAAGGCCATCTGCAAAGGTTTTACCTTGGGGAAGTATGTAAAATCCACATTCCATGATTGACACAACAAAGCACATGCAATATTGGAAAGATACCACTCTGAAGTTTGTGGACCCTTCTCGATAGCCTCCACTGCCAGACACAAATATTTTTTTTTATTTTTATTAATGATTTCTCACGGAAGTGTTGGATCTTCTTCATGCGGAAGAAGGATGAGACATTCTCAAAGTTTATAGAATTCAAGGCACTAGTTGTGAAAGAGATTGGCAAGAGGTGAAGGATGTCAGGAGCGTCAATGGAGGTGAGTGTTTCTAATGACTTCAAGGATTTATGTGAGAAAGAAGGCATTCAAAGAGAGTTGACAACACCCCACAACCCACAATAGAATGGGGTAGCTGAGAGAAAGAACTAAATCATTGTTGGAGTTGCGAGAGCTATGCTACATGACCAAGGCCTACCACTGCATTTGTGGGTAGAGGCATGTAACACACATTAGAGGAACTTTTAGCCTAAAATTGGCCTCCTAAGAAAAAATAATAAAATAATAAAATAAGAGATATAAATTTTGGAGAGAAAAGAAGAAAACTAATTTTTTTAATGGTATTTTTGGCTTATCTCCTTATAGGTTTACTTCTTAGAAGACCCACTGCGATAAAACTTGAAGATGCATTAAAAAAGTGTGTTCAACACCATTTTGTAACGCATATTTAATTTTAATCGATGTGGGTCTTTTTAGAAGTATGCATAATGGGTACTCGTTGGATGTGGAATTTAATTCATCATTCAATGAGTGTCTATACTTCAAATTTGATTAAACCTATAAGGAGATAAGCCAAAAAACAATTAGAAAAAGTAGGTTTTTTATTTTCCCACCAAAATATTACATGTACCTCTTTTTAAATTTAAAGGATTTTGATTGGTTTACATATTATGTATGTGAAAATTTCATGGGCACTTTTCGGCGAAAATTTCCTCTAATTTTAGTATACTTGCAGAACTAGAGTCCTCATTGGATTCTTCGTATGATTACACCGGAGGTGGCCTTATCAGGGAGGAAGACGGAAGTGTCTCACTTTAGGATTTTTGGAGCCTCTGTTTACTGCCATGTCTCCAAATATTTGAGGAAGAATCTTGAGCCGAAAATAGAGTTGGGAGTTTTTATGGGTTACACCGAAACTCCACACAATTACCATGTGTAAGTACCTCCCCTCAGAATGACTGATGTGTGAAGGGATGTAAATTTTGATGAGGATAAAGCAATGTGGTGCTCTCTTGAGAGGGAGATTCAGATCCCACCAAAAGAGGAGTTTTTAGTTCCAAATGAGGAGCATTAGGAAGTTGTGGAATAGCCACAAATAGAGGAGCAAAGAGTGAAGACATCCACTCAAGCAAAACCATCCAGAGAAGGCATAATAAGAACCAGGGAAGCTGATAGATTAGTGCAGGATGTGAGGGATAATGTGAGAGCTTCTTCAAATTTGCATAGGAAAAGGAGATCACATGAGAGGTACATTGGCTACATGGCTCTAACGACTGAGCTTGTAGAGACTAAGCCATCCTCTTTTGAGGAAGCAGTAGATAAACTTGTTTGGGTTGATGCAATGGTGGAAGAATATGAATCCATCATGAAGAACAATGTTTGGGAAGTGGTACCAAGACTAGTAGATAAATTAGTTGTGGGTTCGAGATGGATCTTCAAGGTTAAGCATGCAGGAAACAAAATCATATAGAAGTATAAGGCCAGATTTGTTGCCAAAGGATTCTCTCAAGTTGAGGGAATTGAATATGAGGAAATCTTTTCCCCTGTAGCAAGGTATTTATCCATTAGATCAATTGATGCATTGGCTATGTAGATGGGGTGGAACATCCACCAGATGGATGTAAAAAAAAACATTTCTCAATGGGGTTATTGAGGAGGAGGTGTACATCGAGCAACCATAAAGTTATGAGACATTTGATCAATAGTCTCATGTGTGCATACTCAAGCGAGCATTGTATTCTCTCAAACAGGCACCTTGTGCTTGGTACACCAAGATCGACAATTATCTCACTAGTTTGGAATTCACCAAAAGTGAAGCGGATGTGAACCTCTATCATATATTGGTAGAAGGTAAATTGTTTATCATTGTTTTATATGTTGATGATTTAATATTAACATGTGAGGAGCGGTTGATCAACTCTTTCAAGGAGGAACTTGCAAGGGAATTTGAAATGAAGGACATGGGTCTCATGCACTACTTCCTTGGGTTGGAAGTATGACAAGGTGATGCGGAATTTATTGTGTCTCAAGGCAAGTATGCCAACAAGATACTATATAGATTCTGCATGGAGAGTTGTAAACCCATGGAGACACTTTTGGCGACCAACTGGAGGAAGGAGACTGCCACTTTAGGTGAAGAGGTGGATGCTAACATTTATCGATAGTTAGTGGGTTCACTGATATATCTTGTGAATACATGACCAAATATTTGCTATGCAATGAGCCAATTGAGCCAAGCTATGGTTAGGCCAACCAAATTATATTGGAAGGCAACTAAGCATGTTTTACGGTACCTCAAAGGTACTACCTAGTATGGTACAGACGAATAGAGGGAGTGAAGTTGTGTGGCTTCGTAGATGCATATTTGGTAGGGAGTCCATCCAATCGAAAGAGTACATTAGGTGGAATTTTTAGTGTTGGGTCCGTATTAGTTTCCTAGTACAACAGGGAGCAAATATCTATGGTGCTCAACTCAATAGAAGCATAATACATGGCTGCAAGTCAAGAAACATGTGAGTTGATCTAGATGAGAAAGATACTTGTGGGACTGGTCAGATGATGGATCCAACAATGATCTATTGTGACAATCAGAGTTACATTAAACTCTCTAAGAATGTGTTTTATTATGATCGATCCAAACATATAGATATTCGGTATCATCATTTACGGGACTGTGTGTAGAGGTAGATAATCTTACTACAATACATTCCGACAGAGGAACAAGATGATGACATTTTGACAAAGGATTTGTCAAGAGGGATGATCCAAATTGGATCCATGAAGAATAGTCAAAACACCATGGATGTACCAAAACAGGATAGACTTCAAAGAATTATGAGCACAGAGTGATCAGGAAGACCTTTGAACAGTGGCAGTTGGTAGCCAACGAGGAACGACGAGGACCTCGGTCAAAAAGCACTGACCGAGGCCCATGGAGACCACGCAGGAGGTAAAACTAGCACTTGGAAGCCCGGATTGGGAAAAGGAGGCAGTTTTTGATGCACGATTAGCGCCTTACTGGGCAAAACCCCTCGAGAAGGAGAGGCCCCGAGCACTTGGTCGCATGGAAGCCAGTAAAACCGTGGGGAAAATGCTAATGGCTAGACCCGCACTCCAAAACTGGTGGTATCTATCGAGGGCACCCTTGGGCGGTAAGCAGAAACTGAGAAAAACGAGCGATTCCACTCAGCGCCCATCGCGTGGCAGGCGGAGGAGAGAGAAAACCGCTACACATCGTGCGCTAATGGTCGAGCAAGTCAACTGCGTGAAATGAGCGAATGGAATCGGATCTGGGGGCCCTAGATCTAACGACTAAGATTGCGCCGGATGGGGAAAACAGATTTAACAGGGGATTAAGCCGCAGTGTATAAGGATTTGAGGTCTGATTTGACCGCTAAGGTGGCGGACGAGTCATTTCCCGACGTAACCGAAGAACCAAACCGACGAGGAAAAGATGGGCAGTTCGTAGGAGGACAAGTGGCCACTTCTTGTGAGCCATTGATGAAGACGCAGAGATAGGGAACTCCAAACGAGCAGCAGCAGGCGACCCAACGGGGGACGAAAGAGGAATCGAGCAGTCATGAGCCAAAGTGGCTTTAAGCCATGAACACACAGAAAACAGGAACAGAGGAGATACCAGAGAGAGGAAGACAGAGAACGAAGAGACAATGAAGCAAAGAGCAGAAAGACAGAGAGCCGAGCTGAGTTGCAGCATAAGGCAGCATCGAGCCATCCCTGAGAGGGTTTGTCGGGGAACTGAGCACCACATTGTGCTCTTTCCATTGAAGACCAGAGAGGTCAAGAGCTAGTAAGGAAAAGAGTCTGTGCACTCTAGTGGCTTGAGGAATCCAAGAACCACCCTGCCAAGCAATTTTGTTTATGGAGACTCAGATTGAGCTCCTCATTGTAATTATTTGCTTTAAAGACACAATAAAATAAGGACACCACTGAAAGCTGGACCAGAGACGTAGCCTTGGAGGATAGGGTGAACTCCTTATTAATTGTTGTGTTCTTGTATTTTCTTACTGTGTTTCTCTGTTGTTTTCTATATTTCCAGTGTCTGTTATTTCGCAATTTGTTCAATCCGTTGCCTAAAATAACATAGACACACACCAACACATGAGTCTATAATACCTTAATTTAATAAATCTTTAATTGAGATCACTCAAGGGTGATTTTCAGATCAAGTGGTATCAGAGCTCTAGGCTGTTAAAGTTAGACAAGCTTGTGTTGGTTTAGCTGTTGAATGCTAACTAGATCAAAGATCAAATTGGGAGAAGGAGAGTTGGTTGAAACTAATCCTGAAATTGGGAGAGTCTATCCTCGGAAGACAATGTCAAAAGAAGGTTCTGTAGGACCAGACCCTCAATTCATAGAAATTTTCATAGCCATAATGTCCATGGTAGAAGAAATGTATAGGGACTTTAGAAAACATAAGGAGGAAGATTCATGAGGCTCTAAACAAGACAGAGAAGAAGATGAGTCTCACTTCCATGACCACTCCAAAGGAAAAGGGAAAGAGGAAAGCTTTCTCACACCTCCTAATAGCCCTGTGCATAACAAGAAAGCATTTTTGATCAAACTGGATGTTAAATTTGATTTGCCTATATATGATAGAGAGTTAAATGCAGAAAAGTTGGACAATTGGATTAGACAAATTGATGTTTATTGCAGAGTACAGAACATCGACTCAGACAAGAGCAAGATTCAGCTGGCAAGCCTACGCCTAGGAGGCACTGCCTTGGTTTGGTGGGAAGGAAAGACCCAAGCTGACCTAAAGAGACATGGTAAGACTATCTCTGTCTGGAGTGAATTTATTTCTGCAATCAAAAAACAGTTCTATCTATTGACCTACATGCAACAAGCCATGATGAGTTGGCAAACTCTTCGGCAGTTGAAAGGGCAAAGTGTGCAAGGGTACACTCAAGAATTCAAAAAGAGAGCATTGATTTTAGGAATCTCATTAGACTCACTAGAGATTCTTTTGAAGTACATTGGTGGTCTACATAGCTACATGAGGCATACCATCCTCATGTTTAATCCCACTAGTATAGATAAGGTATCTGCACAAGATACTCATCTAGAAGCTAGAGGAAAGAATGGAAATCCAGAAGTTGGGGGACCATCCCAACCCACTGCAAGCAAGAGCAAGGAGAAAAGAAAGCAGAAGTGGAAAGCAAGGAAGGCTAACACTGCACAGAAGAGAAAAGCTTCATACACTTACTGTAAAAAGGATGGGCATGATGATGAGCATTGTTGGATTCTGCATCCAGAGCTAAGACCTAAGAAGTTCAAGGGCAAGAAGAAGAAGACTACTGCAGCTATTTAGAAGGATTTGGGGTCAGACTCAGGAGATGAAACAACTATTTGCAACCACAGGTATAAAATGTAAGAATTTTGAAGCATATACTAATAATTCTGCTCAATCTATTATTGATGAAAAAATGACAGAAAAAGACATGAGATTTTCCATAATCGAGTTATTTCCAAACATCAAAAGACTGATACTTTGTTTTATAGTGGCTCACAAGTAAATCTAATTTCTAAAGCAATTGTAAAGAAATTGGGATTAGCAACTACACCTCACAAGAAACCATACCCATTAGGATGGTTGAATGATAAAGCACAACTACAAGTGACTAGATAGTGCAAACTCAAGTTTTCTTTTGGGTCAGCATTTGTAGATGAGGTTGAGTTAGACATAATTCCTTTGGATATATGTGGAATTGTTTTAGGAAGTCCTTACTTGTATGATAGGAAAGCTATTTTCTATAGAGCTGAGAACAAGTATCTACTTGTCAAAGATGGAATCGAATACTTTGTAAGAGCTCATAAGCTCAAGAATAATTATACTCTCATAAACTCAGGGCAGATGAAAAGAATGATAAATTCATGTAAACAATTCTTACTGATGGTTGTAAAGGAAAAGAAACCTGATAAAACCAATGTATTTGAGGGCTGTAATGCTAAATAGCAAGCTGATTTAGAAAAGGTTGTTTCAAAGTATGATATCTTGTTTCAAGAACCTAAAGGTCTGCCACCCAAAAAGGAAATAGTACATGATATTATTTTGCAGCAAGATGCTCCATTTCCTAACATTGGAATGTACAGGTTGTCTGCTTTAGAGAATGCTGAAATCAAGAAGCAAGTGCAGGAGTTGCTCGAGAAAGGGTTCATCAAGCCTAGCACATCACCATGTGGGTCACCAATCATTTTGGTGAGAAAGAAAGATGGCTCATGGAGAATGTGCATTGACTACCGAGCATTGAATAAGATAACAATAAAAAATCGTTATCCCCTTCCTCGTATAGATGATCTTTTGGATCAATTGAAAGAAGCTGTTTATTTCACCAAGCTAGACTTGCACAGTGGATACCATTAGGTCAGGGTTGCAGAACAAGATGCATGGAAGACTGCTTTCAAGACAAAGCAGGGATTGTACGAGTGGCTGGTTATGCCTTTTGTCTTAACTAATGCTCCTGCTACTTTCATGAAATTAATGAATGATGTACTCAGACCTTTTCTTGATGATTTTGTTATTGTGTATCTGGATGACATTTTGATTTTTAGTAAAACATGGGAAGAACACTTGAAGCATGTTAAGCAACCATTAGATGTTTTGAAAAGAGAATTAATTCATGTTAAACTCTCAAAATGTGAATTTGGCAAAACATCTCTAAATTATTTGGGTCATATAGTAGGGGGTGGTGAATTGAAAATAGATCCCTCTAAAGTGGCAGTCATTGTAAACTAGCCTAAACCCAAGTTTGCTACAACAGTGAGAAGCTTCTTAGGGGCATCACAGTATTGGAGGAAGTTCATTTCTAACTTTTCCTCAATTGCAGCTCCCTTACATTCTCTAACAGGATTGAACAAGGTGTTCCAGTGCGGAGGCAAACATCAGAAAACTTTCGACACCTTGAAAGAAAAGATTAGTACAACACCTGTACTAGCACTGCTTGATCTGCAAAGACCATTTGAGATCCAAATAGATGCCAGTGACTATGCCACGGGAGCAGTGTTGACACAACATGGTAAACCCATATGTTATCATTCTGAGACTTTTAACTCTGCAGTAGTTAACTATCCTACATATGATAAAGAATTGTATGCATTAGTTCAGAGTGTGAAAAAGTGGAAACATTACTTAATGGGCAAAGAGACAATAATACATACTGATCATCAACCACTTCAATATCTACACTCCCAAACTAAGTTGCAGCAATCAAGACATTACAGATGGATGGGTTTTCTACAACAATTTCATTTAGTCATCAGATATAAAAAGGGCATACATAATAAAGTTGCAGACATGTTATCTAGACCCATTATAAGTGTATCTACTATACTTAAGCATAATTTTGTGTTACATGAGAATTACATTGAACAATATGCTCAAGATATAGACTTTAAAGATGTATTTGCAACTTTAAGTCAAGGCAAACGAGTAGAAGAATTGGATTATCATATGAAGGACCGACTCTTTACCATTGTGGGGAACTCTGCATTCCACAAACTGAGAGAGTAAAGATAATTAGAGAAGCACACACTTTTCTGATATCAGGTCACTTTGGGGTAAGTAAAACAGTTGCACAGCTGCAAAGATTTTGTTATTGGCCAAAAATGAATGAGACAGTTTCTAGATATGTAAGAGGGTGTACTATGTGTGCTAAAAGCAAGCCCAACAATAGAAAACTAGGCTTGTACACTCCATTACCAGTTCCTTGTCACCCTTGGGAAAGTGTTTCCATGGATTTTGTTGGAGGACTGCATAAATCTAGGAAAGGTCATGATTATCTATATGTTGTTGTGGATAGGTTCAACAAAATGTGTATTTTGATACCCTGTAATAAACATATTACAGCTGAAAAAACTAAAAAATTGTTCATTGAACATGTATGGGTCATTTTGGATTACCCACTTCCATTGTATCTAATCGAGACACTTGATTTGTGGGGAATTTTTGGTCGAGTTTGTGGGAACTAATGAAAACCAAATTGAAGAAAAGCACAACTTTTCATCCACAAACTGATGGCCAGATAGAAGTAGTTAATAGGACAATGGTCCAGTTACTCAGAGGATATTGTAGCAAACATCCTAAGCTTTGGGATGAACATTTGTGTTATGTGCAATGTGCTTACAATAGAGAAAAACATTCTTCTACCAAGAGATCTCCTTTTGAGACCTGTTTGGATTTCACACCAAGGTCTCCTTTGGATTTTGTCTTTGGTAAAGATACCACAGTTGATGGACATAGTGATGTGGACAAGGCAACTAGGTTCATTGAACAAATCCAGGAGATCCACCAAGCAGTACAGGAACAGATAGAAAAGAGCCAAGCCAAATACAAGGCTAGGCATGACAAGCATCGGATGGAGCATAGTTTTCAAGTTGGTGACCATGTCTGGCTGTACATCAGCAAGGACAGGATGCAAGGTGAAGGTAAGAAGCTAAAGCCTATCAGGTATGGACCTTTCAAGATACTTGAGAAGATTGGTGAGAATGCATTTCGCCATGATCTACCAGCTTACATGCACATCTACTCAGTCGTAAATGCAGATTGCTTGATATTATTTGAACCCTCACTAATTGAGGATCCCAAAGAGCAAAGACAATTGCGTTCTATAGATGACCTGCTACCTGAATATCTTAATGAATTGTAGGAAGACACAGTTTTAGACAGGAAGGTGAGGACAACGTGTAGAGGAGATGTTGAGTACCTCATAATTGGGCTCAAAGGTTCAAAGCCAAGCAGTGCAAAGTGGATAGAGATTGGACAAGTGAGACAATTGTACCCTCACTTAGTCAATGCTTGAAAACCAATTTTTGGTGCTCCAAAATCTTTTTCAGTGGGAAGGCCGTGATCCGAATTGGATCCATGAAGAATAGTCAAAACACCATGGTTGTACCAAAACAAGATAGACTTCAAAAAATTATGAGCACAGAGCGATCAGGAAGACCTCTGAACAGTGGCAGTTGGTAGCCAGCGAGGAATGACGAGGACCTCGGTCAAAGCGCGCTGACTGAGGCCCATGGAGACCACGTAGGAGGCGAAACTAGCACCTGGGAAGCCCGGATCAGGAAAAGGAGGCAGTTTCTGATGCACTATTAGTGCTTAGTGAATCGCTGGGAAAAACCCCTCGAGAAGGAGAGGCCCCGAGCGCTCAGTCGCATGGAAGCCAGGAAAACCGTGGGGAAAATGCTAAAGGCTGAAGGCAGGACCCGCGCTCCAAAACCGGCGGTATCTATCGGGGGCACCCTTGGGCGGTAAGCAAAATTGGAGAAAAAAAAGAAATTCCACTCAGCACCAGACGCGTGGCAGGTGGAGAGAGAAAACTGTCGCTCATTGTGCGCTAACAGTTGAGTAAGTCAACCGCGCGAAATGAGTGAATGGCGTCGGATCTGGGGGCCCCAGATCTAACGACTGAGATCGTGCCTGATGGGGAAATCGGATTTAACAGGGGATTAAGCCATGATGTATAAGGATTTGAGGTCTGATTTGACCGCTGAGGTGGCGGACGAGTCATTTCCTGACGTAACCAAAGAACCAAACCGACGAGGAAAAGCTGGGCAGTTCGTAGGAGGACAAGTGGCCACTTCCTGTGAGTCGTTGATGAAGATGCAGAGACAGGGAACTCCAAGCGAGCAGCAACAGGCGACCCAATGGGGGACGGAAGAGGAATCGAGCAGCAACAGGCGACCCAATGGGGGACGGAAGAGGAATCGAGCAGTCATGAGCCAGAGTGGCTTTAAGCCATGAACACATAGAAAACAGGAACAGAGGAGAGACCAGAGAGAAAAAGACAGAGAACGAAGAGATAGTGAAGCAAAGAGCAGAAATACAAAGAGCCAAGCTGACGTGCAGCATAAGGTAGCATCAAGCCATCCCTGAGAGGATCTATCAGGGAACTAAGCACCACATTAGGCTCTTTCCATTGAAGACCAGAGAGGTCAAGAGTTGGTAAGGAAAAGATTCTATGCACTCTAATGGCTTGGGGAATCCAAGAACCACCTTGCCAAGCAATTCTATTTCTAGAGACTCAGATTGAGCTCCTCATTGTAATTCTCTACTTTAAAGACACAATAAAAGAAGGCCACCACTGAAAGTTGGATCGGAGATGTAGCCCTGGAGGATAGGGTGAAATCCTTATTAATTGTTGTGTTCTTGTATTTTCTTACAATGTTTCTCTGTTCTTTTCTATATTTCTAGTGTCTGTGTATTTTGCAATTTGATCGATTCGTTGCCTAAAATAACATAGACACACACCAGCACATGAGTCTGTAATACCTTCATTTAATAAATATTTAATTGAGATCACTCAAGGGTAATTTTCAGATCAAGGGAAGTTCGAGTTCCACAAGTATAGAATATGGCGGGTTGATAATCCCTTTCACGCTGAGAGGGAGTGTTGAAAAATGCAGAAAGAATGTCTCAATTTGATTTTTCCTTAGTTAAATTGAGAAAATTCGAATTTCCACATCAACAAACAACTTGGATGCAGTTAACTTGTGTGACATGGATCTTGTTATTCAGTTAGCTCAGTAAATTTGATTTAGAGGGTTTGGAGTTCAGTTAAGCATGTGCGATTGCTAAATTTTAGTAATCCAGTTTAGTTATATCTAGTTGAGTTCAGTTAAACTAGTTCTAACAGTTGGAGGAACTAGTGGAAGGTTAGTTGTGCAGTGGGACAACAATATAACTCAGTGATCATCCAGTTAACTGATCAATTAGCCTAAAATAGCTAGTGCATGCAAAGAATTTGAGTTCCCAGTTGTGGTGGAGATTCCAAGGTAGTGTAACAAGAAGTTGTAAACTAGTTTTAGTGTACAGGTGTTTCATGCAAGCATATGATCAAACCTTGGGGCTTGCACAATCAATTGGATAAAATATCCTAAAACTAGGGGCTAATTCTCTAGGAATTTCATAAGGAAATAGGGGCCCTTGCAGAGGTAAAAATTGACTAAGTCTGGGTCAGAGCTTCAAATTGAGAAGAGAGATAGGTTATTCACTTGCAAGTTGAGCTCAGACTGAGATAGCAATTGTAACACATCTCAATTCATCTTATTAATGCAAAGAGGCTTGAGGGGCTTTTCCTAGTTGGGTTCCCCTAGAAAAAATATTGTTCATGTGCGTTATTTCTTATTGCATGTATGAGATTGTTGTTCTAGATTGTGAATTAATTTTCATAGATTAGTAGAGTAGAATTGTGTCTCTTGATTTAGGTTAAAATTTCTTGAGTAGTTACAGTTCTATCACCAAATTTCTACACTCTATATGTGTTACAGAGAGTAACTATGGCTCGAGGGTTGCATACTTCTAGTGGCTTGCTTCGACTCGATCTTGTTTGAAGTTCATATTCATAACCCTTGCATATTTTTGTAACCACTCATCTTTATTGAATCATTATGATTTGATGACTCGTTATCTTTGTCCCGTATGTGATGGCATCATATGACATTACCACATAGTATGTCATCACACCATTTGCCATTAATTAAAGTACATCATCTTTGACTTTTACAATGGCATCAACATTAGTTATATATACAGTATTACAGTAGTATTACTTATGTTTAGCAACATCATCTATTCAGTGGCAACGACTTGCTTTCAATACTTTAGTGGCTCATATTGATAATGGATTGCATTCACGACACGAGGCCCACAATCTATACAATGACTCGATGACACAACTATGATTTACAGTGACTCTGCAACATTGTTGTCACAGTCATTTGGAACCTCTGTATTTGGAAATGCTTATGTTCTGGTCATTGTTATATTGGGTTCACTGTCCTTGGCATCATATACATCACAGAACAATAATGACATCTATGTATGGTATCATATTTCTATGACACAAATGAAGTTATTGTCTCTCACATTATGGCTTATATATATATATATATATATATATATATATATATATATATATATATATATATATATATATTTCATGGCAATAGGATATTTAGAAGAGTATCTTTCAGTAATAATGATATGTGACAACTTGATGGGTATGGCTATAATATTGACTTGGATGAATCACTCAACTGTATGGTTGTTAAAATTGGAAACTAGGGCCAAAATCCATGTGGGTCACCTTATTCATGGCTGATAATATTTTTCCTAGATTCCTCTCGTCAAGAGGTGTAGGATTGATCTAAAGATCATCTGATTCTGATAAGTATTTATGGAGATATGAATTTATTTTGATTATTGACAAATTATCAAAGCCGGCCAGCAACTTATGTAGGCTCAGACGCCCAACAGACACATCTCTTCACCTTCAATGTTTAGATATAAATACAGGATGACTCCTCATTTGGTCACTCACTTCTCATCATATCTCTTCTCTCTCTTACGCAGAAAGGCTCTCTCTCTCACCCGAGCTGAAACAGGTCATTTGAAGTCTTGGACTGGTGCATGGCGAAGTCTTGGATTGGTGCACGACGAAGTCTTGGACTGGTGCACGACGAAGTCTTGGACTGATGCATGGCGAATTCTTGGACTGGTGCATGACGAAGTCTTGGACTGGTGCATGGCGAAATCTTGGACTGATGCACGACGAAGTCTTGGAATGGTGCACGACGAAGTCTTGGACTGATGCATGGCGAAGTCTTGGACTGATGCACGACGAAGTCTTGGACTGGTGCACGTGAACGAATCACTGGTGGAGACTTGGTGAGTTTGATCTAGGGTTTGCTGCCCTAGTTTAGGGCTGATCTAGGGTTCGTTGCTGCTAATATAAATCAGATCTTTGTTACTATTTCTCTCTGCTGAATTATTAAAGATAAAATAAGATTTGATGAAAGGGTTTTCCCATATTGGGGTTTGTCCCTGGCTAGCTGCCACATCTTATGTCTCTTGTCTTGGCTTGCTTTCTGTTAAATGTTTAAATGTTCTATCTGCACTTTAATTAATATACATGTGATTGCTAATCTGTGGATAATAATAAGAAAGATAAGTAAACTGCTCTAAGCATAGAACATACCATAACTTAACATGGTATCAGAGCTGAGGTGAAGACAAAGCCCAAGCAAGAGCAAGAGCAATCACTGAAGAGAAGGCTGACAAGGCTATCTGAAAGAAATCATGGGGTCCTCAACACACTTCCCTGCTGAAGACAAATTACGTGAGAAGTCTAACTATCACAGATGGAAGATGTCTCTCGATCTAACATTAGAAGAACAGGAAGTGTTGGACCATGTGAGAGGAGGAATTGTTGAGCCTCCATCAGATGCATCCGTTGCTGCTAGGAACAAATGGACCAAGGGAGAAGTCAAAGCAAATAAGATCATCGGGGACTCTATCGACAAACGCTTGGTGGCCTATGTTTTTGAGCTGAACACCTCCAAGGAAATCTACGATAGACTGGTGAGTTTATTTAAAATTAATGATGCAAATCAAGTCTTGTTTCTTAGAAATAAGCTGAAGGAAATTAAGAAGGGCAAAGATGAGAGTATGCAAGCATACTTCTTAAGAATCATTGAGATCAAGAATGATCTCCTATCTATTGGGGAAGTAATTCCTGACAGGTAAATGGTACTCACCACTCTTGGAGGACTACCATCTGAATGGTATATATTCAGGACTACTCTTCTCAACAATAACGTAATTCCTAGATTTGGGGAATTAATGGCTAGATGCATTCAAGAAGAAACAAGAATGGAAGAGCAAGAAATACCCATACTTAAAGGTCACCCCTCTGCCTTTTCTTCTCATACTAAAAGAAGAAACAATTCCGGGGTTAAATTCAAAGGAAACGCTGGACCAAAGGGTGGAAGAAAAGGACAATGTTACAATTGCAATAAAATAGGTCAATATGCAAGGGAGTGCCCTGATAAAAGAGACTCACATTGGGATGATGATCAAAATCCCTCTCAAAGCAATCAAAGAAATGGCAAGTCAAATGGCAGAGGTTAAAGAAGTGCCGGAAATCAAGGAAGAGGACAACCATTCAAGAAGGCAAGAAATTCCAGGTATGAATCTAACACTGTTGACAATAAACAAGATGAATATTATCTACTAATTGCTCTATTTACTACTGCTCCCCTGGACTCACTTGGAAATTGGCTTATTGATAGTGGTGCCTCAAGGCACTTCACTGGTTACAAAGAAGCTCTCTATAATGGTAGAGAAAGAAACCAACCTAGAAATTGTTCTTGGAGACAATTCAAAATATCCCATGAAAGGCATAGGAATTGTCACTCTTCAACTAAATCAGGGTAATACCATCCACTTACAAGATGTATTATATGTACCTGATCTCAAAAAAGAACCTGGTGTCCATTTCGGCAATTGAAGACAAAGGCTACAAGGTGGCTTTCAGCGATGGCAAGGTACATGTATGGAAAAATAACTTTAAAGATGCTTTTACTCTTGGGTTTTGGGTTGATTCATTATATCAGGTCAGAGGAAGTCCATTGGGTGTCATGACTTGTGACACATATCTTCAATCTGAATTATGGCATCGAAGGTTTGCTCACCTTCATTATAAAGCTCTACTTGATGTAAGAAAAATGGTAATTGGGATGCCCGAGTTCAGATTAGAGTAAGAAGGTGTATGTCCAGGATGTGCCAAAGGGAAGCCCAAAAGGGGACCATTCCCCTCAAGACGAAGCAAGACCTCTGATATATTGTAGTTGGTTCACTCAGACATATCCGGTATGATGCCTGTGAACTGTTTGGGAGGATATTTATATTACTTCACTTTTACAGATGATTATTCTCGCAAGACTTGGATATATTTCTTGAAAAAGAAGGATGGCGTGTTCTCCTGGTTTCGACACTTCAAAGCCTTTGTTATCACCAAAACAAGGGTTTACATTTTTCTTAGTCATGGTCTTAGATAAGTGTTAAGTCACCTTATGTTTTAATGGGTAGGTGATAGGTTAGGAGTCTCAAAGGTTTCAATTTTTATATCCAAATAAAGTCCAACAACCTTATTCCATGTTTCATGAGTCTTATATTCTTTTTAGAAACTCATAGCTTAAACCATTTTTGAAAATTTTTGGAATTAGCCCCGAAACCACGTTTTCGTAGTGCAGATAGTGTAAAATGTTTGTTTTGCGCTACGAAAACGATGCTCTTTTCGCAGCGCTTTTCCCTACGCGCTACGAAAGCGCGGATTCAGAGAACAGTCTTGTCAAACATCAATTCATTAATATTTTGTTATAATTTTCATTATTAGGTTTCAGCTAGGAGTCAGTCCTTATGCATGCCGCCATCCAAACTCATCATTTCGAATCTAGGGTTCATTATGAAAGACAATTTCAAATTCGAAAGGGTTGTCTAGACTCATCATTTTAGTTTGCATGCAAACCCTCAAATAGAAGTTTTTTGAATAATAAGTTGTGGTAATTTTCCACCAAGGTTTTCCTCATCCACAATTCAGGTGAGGCTGACCACCATTGGCAAGCGAGGCTGATTAACAGAATTTCAAAAAGAGGCCAGTTTTGTCATAGGAATTTAGAAGAAAAGATGACAGAGGAGAAGAAACGTCATAGATTTGGTAATTGCTTGAGAACAGAGCCTGAAAGCATTGAGGTTTTAGTTAGAGACAAAGCAATTGTAGAAGCCTTCAAGAAACCAGGATGCTAGAATTTTTGCAATAAATTGCAGGGAGGGCATACTCAGGTGAAAAAGGAGTTTGCACTCCATTTCACTGGCTAAAGCACAAAGGTAGGAATGCTGAATTTGCAAATTTCTCCAGAGGTTATAGCTTTGGTGACAAAGATTCCTAGGGGACAAGAGACATGGTTCAAAAACTTCAGATTCGACATGGAACCATATAAGGTGTTCCTAAAGCTAGAGTTTTCAGAAACCGACTTAACCAAGGCAGTTCCCAAAGACTACATCAAGGACAGCTACACCAATTTTCTCTTCAACATTCAACGTTATTTCACTTGTGAAGGCAGATATCAAAAGGTTTATTCATATCATTTTAAGTTCCTGTTACATTTTACTGGTATGATTTCTCTAGATTTACCTTACTTCTTATTTCGAAGTGTAGCTAAGATGGCAGATAAAGTACATTTGAAATCTCAAGGATGTGAAACTTCCCTGTTTCATCATGGTTTAATTACCCTGATAGTTCTACATGAGCTCAAGAGGATCAACAAAGAATGGTATTCGTTCTTGTTTTTATGTGACTTTGGAGCAGAAAAACAAGGTATAGATATTAGCCCTAGGGTTAAAGGAACTCCATCAGCAGAAACCAGCAAGTCTGTAACGTCCAGGGCAAAAAGGTATGTTAAATTGAAACCTAGGAAGTAGTTGAAAGAACAAGTAAGAAAAATACCAGTAGTCATCATTGAAACTCCTAGATCTACAAAGGAAAAGATGCCTGAGGTTAAGGGAATGACACAAGAACAGTCAACCAGCAAACCAATTCAAAAGAGATTGACTAGAAGTCAAATTGCAAAGGAGAAAGGTAAAACAATGATCTCGGGAGAAGGTTCCATCTTGAAGGGTGATTTAAATGATATTTTAAAAGCCATTGATATTGTAGAATCCCCTTTGGTGCAGGCAGATGTGATAAAATTTGTTCAAGGAAAGTCAAAGAAAATGAAACCCTCTAAGAAATTGGAATTTGAAGATGATGTCACAACATTTGTTTTCAAACCCAAAAAACCCTTAACCAGGCAATCTAAGAAGATGCAAGAGTCCAATATTGAGCTAGGGAGAACATAAGAGACATCTGCTATTCAAGAAAATTGTTGATTGACATTCCTTCTCCAAGACCTGAAGGTGACAAAAGCACAGTTCTTGCCACTCAAATAGAAAAAGCCAGTTATGAGGTTATGGAAGAAAGGTTAAAAGCTACCAACAATGAAATTGCTAGACTAAGAGTGAGAGCAAGAGAGCATGTTGCTGAAAGGATAAATTTCAAAAGGATGAAGGCTCTCTAGGAAGCTGAAAGGGTATCCAAACCAGAAGTAGTAAACAGTGAAACTCAATACTTTACCTGGACTGTTCCTGCCATCAAAGAAGCTAGATTTGTAAGGAAGGTTAATGCTCAGCTGAGAGCTACAAACATGAGATTGAAGACCTAGAAATACAAATAACCAAATCTAGAAAAGGGTCTACAACAATAATGAAAGAGGGCGTTGAAAAAGGGCAGTAAAGAAGATATATTAAAATAGTTTTGGCACATAAAAGGAATTTTGGCATGTAAAGGAAGAACAATTGTGAAGAAGAACATCTATAAGGGTAAGTGACTTTGATTTTTGGTTGATCATATCAGTCTTCTTGGAATTTTGAAAAAACTCCCAAACTACAGATTTTTGAAGGTCGTGTTGAAAAAGAACATACACAGCAGTTTCGTAGCGCGCTACAAAACTACTGAAGATGATCATTTAGCACTTATGGAAGCTTTCCGTAGGTAAAGTTGGATTAGTTCCAAATTTTGAGGTTGCTGGTAGACATGGGATCATGTATGAAGTCTTAGATAGCAGTGGTGTAGATAGCAAAGCTTCAAGGAGTATTTCATAAGTAATATGAAGGCTATGCTACGAAAACAGAGTATTTTCATAGCACAATCATGTTTCATCCTTTACACCATATGCTCGAGTTTCCTTTTTGCGCAGGTGGAAAATGATGTTTCAAGGGATTATTAATGCATACCACCTATACACCAGCAAAACTATATGAAGATAAGCATAAAGGGTTAAGTACCTTAAAAGGAGGAACTCTATTTCCTAGATTTCAGGACAGTTAGGTCATGACTCAGCAGGTTTTGCAACAACAATGTGGACATCATCAAGTTCAAAGACATGGGTTGGAAGTTGATTAAAGAATGTATTGGAGACCCAGATAAGGTTGTTGAAAGCATGTTTTAGGAGTCTTACTCTTATTTGTATTAGAACTCTTAAAGACAGCTAGCTGTCAAATTGTAATTAAGTAGTTTGTTTTGTGAATGGATAGGTGTCTAAGTTAGGAATTCGAATTCCTCTAAAGGTGGATCATAGTATCCAAGGATGTAAAACTCTATATAAAACTTGAGAATCGAATTCTCAGGGTTGGTAATTTCATTAGCAAAAGAAAGTTGTGTTATTGTAAGAAATTGTGGTTTTCATACTTAATACAAAGATCAGTTTGACTACTCAAGATCCACAAGGAGTTTATGTGTTTGATGTTCTTATGGCCTTGTTCAATTACTTTTTTGCAGTGGTATGAGCTTGTGATACTTAGAATTCATTGGAAAATGCTCTAACTTCCTTCACATGCTTGTAAACTGTGTTGTTTCATTGTGTTACTATTTTATTTATAAACCTAAACTCTAAGTGCCTTGACTTCCATGTTTTGTTGATCATGTTGTTTTGTTGAAGATAATATTGACTCCATAGCCCAATAGGTGTTTGTTAATCTTTGATTCAACCAGTCACCAATTATACATTTGTCCATTTTGTTCTTAGAGTTAGCCATCTAATCATTAATCAAAAATCTTAAACCTATTGAGAAAACCCTCTCAGGTTGAGGAGGCTAAGCCTCAACCAAAAGATTGGTTTGAAAGAGTTACTCAGAGTCTGCTTGATCAACAGCCTATCAAGGTCAGATTTTGTGATAACATTTTGGTTCATCTGTCGGGAGCCTGAAGATTACTCATTCCCAAAATCAAGAAACTAAACTTCTGAAGGTAGCAGGAGCTTAGAAAGTTTCTCGAGGCTACAATCTACCTTGGTGACTCCATGTATTTTCAAAGTTTTAAAGGTGGCTTCGAGAAGGAGATACACATGGAGCAATCTTGATCCCAATCCACCTACCATTGGAGACAATCCAAACACTGCTTCAAGAGTCAGTCAAAGATTTTCAGAAATATCAGGTACTCCATCTTATTCAAAATCTTTGCTCTCTGAATTCTCAAGAAGTTCCGAAGATAAAAAAGTTGATGATAAAATTCATGAAGTGTTGTTTAGATCAAAAAATGAAGAGGAACTCATTGGTATTATCTTAGACCTACAAAAGAGAGGAATTGACACCTCAGCCCTAGTATCACAAGAAGACAAAGAAGAGTTTTGGGAAGTTGTTACCTCTGAGCTATTGTTAGAAAAGGAAGCTTTAGATAAATTGAAAGAACTTGACCCTTTCGAAGTCCTACTAAAATCTAAAGCTGGTTTACCTCTTCCAAATTGGAGTTCATTTGTTAGTGGTTTATAGAAGCCAAGTAGTCCTCCTCATATCAGTTCTTCATCTTCTGCCATTCCTAGTGGCCTACAGAAACCAAGCAGTCCTCCTCACATCATCTCTTCATCTTCTGTTCCTATTATTCTTGTAACTACTGTTCCTCCTTTAATCATGGCTGCACCTACTAGGTGTGATCCACTTGTGCTCCCCATTGTTTTGCATGACCTGCCTAGTAAATACGCTGCTAGGATCCCTACTTGGGGTAGTGATGAAGAAATTACAACAGAGGAACATGTAGACATATTTAATGATTTTGTTGACAGAGAAGAAGTCGATGATGAGGATGTGAAATGAAGACTTTTTGCACAAAGCTTCATTGGTGAAGTTAGAAAATGGTTTAAAGCTCTTACACTAGGAAGCATTCGAAATTGGGTAGAGTTTGAAGAGAACTTTCTAAGGAAATGGGAAAATAGAACTAATCCAGTTCAAGCACTTACTGAATATAAAAACCTTAGAAGAGCATTTGATGAAACTATTCAAAATTTTTCAAAAATATTCAATAAAGTGTTTAACTCAATTCCAACTCGTTTGAAACCTCCAGAAGCCCTAGCACAAATGAGATATGTTGAAGCATTTGATTATGAATTTTCTCTCTTGTTGAGAGAAAGAGAATCTCCTACACTTGCTGATATGCAGAATGATGCAGTAAAGGTAGAGGTAAACATGATAGCTGCCAAAAAGTCAAAAATGGGAAAAGCCAAATTGAAAGAAGAAAAGAAACCTTCCTCTTCAACTACTGAAGATAAATTAGACTCAATGATGAAAACCATGGAGAAGTTGATGGATAGGTTAGCTCTTGGCAATAACTCTGCTCCTCCTGTGCAGCATGAACCTCAATTTAGAAACCCTCAATTTAGGAGACCTCAAAACCAACAAAGACCAAGAGAAAATAGAAATCAACAACCTGACCCTCCAGTGAGACCTCCTTTTCAACAGAATTTGGTTGATGAAGAAGATGATCCTGAAATTCCTGAAGAATCTATCCATTGTCTTGATGAAGAGATGTCAGGAATTTTCTTGAATAAAGAAGAGCATGATGAGTTAGATTTGGTTAATCAAGGGGAAGAACCTTTAGATTATCTTAAAGGGTATCAACATGCTATCTTTGAAATGCAAAAACAATACAACCTTAGAAACAGAAATGTGCCAATTATTGCAAACAAAGCGCAGCCTAAGAAAGATGCTTCAAAGGTTGTTGAAGCCAAAAATGATACCCCAAAGGTTGCTGAAGGTAAGAAAGACTTTCCACTTGGTAGAAAAGACACTCAACCTCCTCCTCCTATCAAAGAAGCTAAAAAGATTGTTTCTATTTTCAACCTTGAGAATGAAATTTCAAAGATTAAGATATCAGTCCCTTTTAATGAGATTCTCAAGGTAAATCAATATAGAAGCAAGATTATTGAGATGTTGAATTCACAACCAGGAGCTGCTGATATTTTGAATGTCCAAGAAGATAATCCTACTATATATTTGGGTCCAAGGTTAGAAGATGATCAAAATGAAGAGTTCCCTCCTTTCTATGTAAGCATTAACATTCATGATATGACTTTACATAATGCTATGTTGGATTCAGGGACTTCTCATAATCTCATGCCCAAAGTAATTATGGAAAGGTTAGGGTTACAGGTAACAAGACCATATAAGGATTTGTTTTCTTTTGACTCAAAAAGAGTTCAATGTATTGGTTTAATCAAAGATGTTGTTGTTGGTCTAACACAAATCCCAGCAAAGACAATTGTTATGGACATTGTTGTGGCTGATATTCCGCCAAAGTTTGGGATGTTGCTATCAAGATCATGGGCAACAAAAATTAAAGGCACAATGCAGATGGACCTTACTTATGCCACCATTCCTGTTTTTGGTGAACAAAGGAGATTGTATCGGGAGACTAGAATGGCTTATATGGTAAGCAGCAAAGATAAACCTCAGAATTTTCCTATTTATTCATTTGATACTGAACTTGGATCTGCCATTCTTTTTAATGAGTCAATTGATAGTGGTATGGAAGAAATGAAAGCAGAAAATCAGCACTCAGAAAATCAGCAAGAAAATGACAAAGAGATGAAGGGATGGTGATCATTATACTTTGATGGATCAACAGGAAAAGGAGCAGGAGCAGGAATTTGGATTATAGGTCCAAGTGATGAGAGTAAGTTTTATTCTTACAAACTGAATTTTGACTGTACAAATAACATGGCTGAATATGAGTCTTTGATTTTGGGTTTAGATGTTTTGATAAGAATGAAGGCTCAGAATATTTCTGTTTTTGGAGATTCTGAATTGGTTATTAGACAAGTTGAAGGTTTCTATCAAACAAAGGATGTAAGAATGAGAGCATATAGAAATCTAGTTTTAGACATGTTGGAGAATTTTCAAACCTATTCTTTCATTATCAAAACTAGAGACCAAAATTCCATTGCTGATTCTCTTGCTGTCTCAACAAGTCTTTTTGTCATTCCTATTCATTCTTATGAGAAATATGAGATTGAAGTGCGTCATAGACCAGGTATACCAGATAATATCATCAATTGGCAAGTTTTTGAAGATGATCAACAGGTAAAGAATTTTATTGAGTTGAAAGAAGAATTTGAAAGTACACAAGTAGATCAATAAAACATGCTTGGTGAGTCTAAAGAAAATTCTAAAGTCCTGCAATTAAAGAATAATTCAATACCGAAGGGTCTTATTCCTCTTGAGAAGCTTTTTGATTAGAATGATGTGTTCAAATCGCCAAAGATACAAGCTGATGAAGAGGAAGTATAAAGCTATAATCTGGGTACATCAGCTTTGCCTAAAATGATCAAAATTTCAAAGTTTCTTTCAGTTGATATGAAATTCAAATATATTGAGATGATGAAGAGGTTTGTTGATGTTTTTGCTTGGAGTTATGTTGATTTAAAACAATATGATCCTTCCATTATTCAACATACTATTGCTATTAAAGAAAATGAGAAACCATTCAAACAGAAGTTGAGAAGAATTAATCCCCTTCTCATGCCATTGATTGAAAAGGAGATTAAGAATCTTTCTAATGCTAAAATCATTGTCCCAATAAGATTCTCAAATTGGCTTGCAAATTTGGTTCTGGTTAGGAAGAAGAGAGGAGAAATTAGAATTTGTATTGATTTCAAGAATTTGAAATCTTATTGTTCTGAAAAGAGTGGAATAGAATCACCGGTTCTAAGTGTAATAATCACACGTTTACAACGTATTGGATGTCCTATCATTGACACTCTCTTTCCTCCTTTTTCAGGTAGGCGATAGCTATTCATAGCTATTACTTTAACATCGAAGAAATTTTCAATCCAATTTTTAATCTTTGTTTTGTTCGATTGCGAATCGACGTTAAAAGTATATTGGTTCCTTTCCAATAGACGAATACTTTTCTCCGTCAGTACTGGATATTTCACTTCATCCATAAATTTTTTCTTCACAAAGAATGTCTATGCTTGATGGCTTCTTAGGTTACAATCAGATTCTTGTGCATCAGGATGATCAGGAGAAAATAGCCTTCACAACACCATGGGGCACATTCACGTACGCTAAGATGCCTTTTGGTCTCATGAATGCGGGAGCTACTTTTCAAAGAGCAATGGACTTTGCTTTTTCTGAAGAAAAGGACAAGACGGTGGTTGTTTATCTCGATGACATAACAGTCTTTTCAAAGAAAGAAGATCACCTGAAGCACCTAGAAAAAATTCTGCTGAAATGTAGAAGGTTTGGTATCTCTCTTAATCCTACTAAAACCATCTTTGCTTTAACTACAGGCAAATTACTTGGTCATATTATTTCTGAAGATGGAATTAGAATTGATACTAACAGAGTTAACGCCATTCAAAAGGTAGATTTTCCAAGAAGTAGGAAATAAATTTAATCATTTCTTTGGAAAGTGAATTTTGTTAGGCGCTTTATTCCTAACTTTGCTGAGATTGTCAAAGATATAACAAAGATGTTAAAGAAAGAAGTTGATATTAAATGGAAAACTGAGGCAAAGAATTCTTTTGAGAAAATTAAGAAGGCACTCACACAAGCACCAGTACTCATTAGTCCAGATTTCTCAAAAGAATTTCTGGTTTTTACATTTGCTTCCGAAAATACAATTACTGGAGTTTTACTTCAAAAGGGAAAGCAAGGTACTAAACAACCTATCTCTTTCTTTAGTAGAACATTAGCTAATGTTGAGCTGAAGTATAATATTCTAGAAAAATAGGCTTATGCTTTGGTGAAAACTATTAAAGACTTTAGAATTTACATTCTGCATTCTCACATTGTGGCATATGTTCCAAGTACTGTGGTGAAAGACATTCTAACTCAGGCAAATCCTGATGGAAAAAGGGGAAAATGGATCGCAAAATTGCTGGAATATGATATAGACATCAAACCAACCAAAATGGTGAAGGCACAAGGGTTGGCAAAGTTAATGACTCAGTCAAACTTGGATTGTCTTGACATAAATCTGAATGTAGAAATATCAGAAATTTCTGATGATGAGGAAGAATTGGTTCAAATTGATGAGAAATATCTTGTTTTAGATTGGTACAAAGATGTGGTATTTGTTTTGCAACATCACAAAGCTCCCGTTGATCTAACAAAATCCAAAGCAAGGGTTGTTAAGTTGAAAATTTTGAGATATTTTATATTTGATAGAAATCTGTTTTGGAAAGATACAAGAGGAATTTTGTTGAATTGTTTACTTGAAGAAGAAGCTGAAAAGGTCATTGAAGAATTCCATAAAGTGATTGCAGAGGACACCATTATTGGAAGGCTACAGCAAATAAGATTCTATGAGCGGGATATTTTTGGCCAACAATGTTTAAAGACATTTACAAAAGAGTCGTTGCATGTCATGAATGCCAAACTTTTGAAGGAAGAAGAAAATTTGTACCACTACCTTTGGTTCCTATGTGGAAGCACTCTTCCAGCAGTGGGGGTTAGACTTTATTGGAGAAATACATCCATCATCATTAGGACAACATCGCTAGATTCTCACAGCAACGAATTACTTCACCAAATGGATAGAGGCGATCCCAACAATGTAAGCTAATGATTCTGTAATTATTTCTTTTCTAGAGAATAATATATTGTCTCGATTTGGCTGCCCCATGAAGATTATAACAGATAATGCTCAAGCTTTCAAGTCTAAGAAACTGATTAATTTCTGTCATCAATATCACATCACTCTTGGACACTCTACAACATACTATCTGCAAGGAAATGGTCTTGTTGAATCATCAAACAAGAGTATTGTAAGAATCATCAAAAAGGTATTGCAGGATAATAAGAAAGCTTGGCACTTAAAGCTGGAGTACGCCTTATGGGCTGATAGGATATGTACAAAGAGATCAATTGGGACTTCACCGTATGAATTAGTTTATGGTGCTGAAGTTGTTTTTCTGACATCACTGGGAGTACCAGTCATGAAACTAATTCAAGGACTTGAAGAAGAACCAAATTCCATACAAAGGAGGATAAACCAGCTGATAGCTTTGCAAGAAAAGAGGAATGAAGTATATGACAACTATCATCATGCTCAAAAAAGAATTAAAAATACATTTGCAGGAAGATTAAAGAAGACAATTTCCAAATACAAGACAAAGTGCTGAAATGGGAGGCCAAAATTGAGGAAAAGGACAAGCATGGTAAGTTTGAGAATTTATGGAAGGGTTCTTTTAAGATTGCAGGTTTTCATGGGAACAACACTTATATATTGTAGGAAATTGATGGAGGATCATATGCTAGAGGGCTTGTCAATCGCAGGTTCCTAAAGCATTATATTTGCTGAAGTTTCATCAACCACTCATGACATTGTATATATTCCATCTTTGTCAGTTTTTATTGCTAATAAAGACAAGCTGAAACAGAGAGCTCAAGCCCGACTTGAAGGCCAAAAGTTTGAAGAAGATGCTTGTCAAGTCAAATAAAAGTATTTTGTTTTACCAAAAAATGAATAGCACTAGATCTACGAGTTCTTAGTGTGCCACAGGGGTACACTATCCCAAGTGGAGCCACTATTATCACCAAAACAAGGGTTTACATTTTTCTTAGTCATGGTCTTAGATAAGTGTCAAGTCACCTTATGTTTTAATGGGTAGGTGATAGGTTAGGAGTCTCAAAGGTTTCAATTTTTATATCCAAATAAAGTCCAACAACCTTATTCCATGTTTCATGAGTCTTATATTCTTTTTAGAAACTCATAGCTTAAACCAATTTTGAAAATTTTTGGAATTAGCCCTGAAACCACATTTTCGTAGCGCAGACAGTGTAAAATGTCTGTTTTGCACTACGAAAATACTGCTCTTTTCGTAGCGCTTTTCCCTGTGCACTACGAAAGCGTGGATTCAGAGAACAGTCTTGTCAAACATCAATTTGTTAATATTCCGTTATAATTTTCATTATTAGGTGTCAGTTAGGAGTTAGTCCTTATGCATGTTGCCATCCAAACTCATCATTTTGAATTTAGGGTTCATTATGAAAGATAATTTCAAATTTGAAAGGGCTGGCTAGTCTCATCATTTTAGTTTGCATGCAAACCCTCGAATAGAAGTTTTTCAAACAATAAACTGTGGTAATTTTCCACCAAGGTTTTCCTCATCCACAATTTAGGCGAGGCTGACCACCATTGGCAAGCGAGGCTGATCAATAGAATTTCAAAAAGAGGCCATTTTTGTCACAAGAATTCAGAAGAAAAGATGACAGAGGAGAAGAAACATCATAGGTCTGGTCATTGCTTGAGAACAGAGCCTGAAAGCACTGAGGTTTTAATTAGAGACAAAGCAATTGTAGAAGCCTTCAAGAAAGCAGGATGCTGGAAGTTTTGCAATAAATTGCAGAGAGGGCATACTTAGGTGACAAAGGAGTTTGCACTCCATTTCACTGGCTTAAGCACAAAGGTAGGAATGCTGAATTTGCAAATTTCTCCAGAGGTTATAGCTTTTGTGACAGGGATTCCTAGGGGGCAAGAGACATGGTTCAAAAACTTCAGATTCGACATGGAACCATGTAAGGTGTTCCTAAAGCCAGAGTTTTCAGAAACTGACTTAACCAAGGCAGTTCCCAAAGACTACATCAAGGATAGCTACACCAACTTACTCTTCAAAATTCAAAGTTATTTCTCCTGTGAAGGCAGATATCAAAAGGTTTATTCATATCATTTTAAGCTCATGTTCCATTTTATTGGTATAATTTCTCTAGATTTTCCTTACTTCTTATTTCGAAGTGTAGCTAAGATGGCAGATAAAGTACAGTTGAAATCTCAAGGATGTGAAACTTCCCTGTTTCATCATGGTTTAATTAAACTGATAGTTCTACATGAACTCAAGAGGATCAACAAAGAATGGTCTTCATTCTTGTTTTTATGTGACTTTGGAGCAGAAAAACAAGGTGTAGATATTAGCCCTAGGGTTAATGGAACTCCATCAGCAGAAACCAACAAGTCTGTAATGTCCAGGGCAAAAGGGTATGTTAAGTTGAAATCTAGGAAGCAGGTGAAAGAACAAGTAAGAAAAACACTAGTAGTCATCCTTGAAACTCCTAAATCTACAAAGGAAAAGACGCCTGAGGTTAAGGGAATGACACAAGAATAGTCAACCAGCAAACCAATTCAAAAGAGATTGACTAGAAGTCAAATTGCAAAGGAGGAAGGTAAATTAGTGATCTCGGGAGAAGATTCCAGCTTGAAGGGTGATTTAAATGATATTTTAAAAGCCATTGATATTGCAGAATCCCCTTTGGTGCAGACAGATGTGATAAAATCTGATCAAGGAAAGTCAAAGAAAATGAAACCCTCCAAGAAATTGGAATTTGAATATGATGTCACAACATTTGTTTTCAAATCCAGAAAACCCTTAACCAGGAAATCTAAGAAGATGCAAGAGTCCAATATTGAGTTGGGGAGAACAGAAGAAACATTTGTTGTTCAAGAAAAATTGTTTGACATTCCATCTCCAAGACCTGAAGGTGAAAAAAGCACAGTTCCTGCCACTCAAACAGAAAAAGCCAGTTATGAGGTTATGGAAGAAAGGTTAAAAGCTGCCAACAATGAAATTGCTAGACTAAGAGTGAGAGCAAGAGAGCATGCTGCTAAAAGGACAAATTTCAAAAGGATGAAGGCTCTCTGGGAAGCTGAAAAGGTGTCCAAACCAGAAGTAGTAAACAGTGAAACTCAATACTTTACCTGGACTATTACTACCATCAAAGAAGCCATATTTGTAAGGAAGGTTAATGCTTAGCTGAGAGCTACAAACAGGAGATTGAAGAGGCAAATTGAAGACCTATAAATACAACTAACCAAATATGGAAAAGGGTCTACATCAATAATGAAACGGGGTGTTGAAAAAGGGCAGTAAAGAATATATATTAAAATAGTTTTGGCACATTAAAAGAATTTTATCATATAAGGGAAGAACAGCTGTGAAGAAGAACATCTATAAGGGTAAGTGATTTTGATTTTTGGTTGATCATATCAGTCTTCTTGGAATTTTGAAAAAACTCCCAAACTACAGATTTTTGAAGGCCATGTTGAAAAAGAACATACACAACAGTTTCGTAGCGCGCTACGAAACTGCTGAAGATGATCATTTAGCACTTACGGATGATTTCCAGAGGTAAAGTTGGATTAGTTCCAAATTTTGAGGTTGCTGGTAGACATGGGATCATGTATGAAGTCTCAAATGGCAGTGGTGTAGATAACAAAGCTTCAAGGAGTATTTCATAAGTAATATGAAGGCTGTGCTAAGGAAACAAAGTATTTTTGTAGCACAGTCATGTTTCATCCTTTACACCATATGCTCGAGTTTCCTTTTTGCGCAGGTGGAAAATGATGTTTCAAGGGATTATTAATACATGCCACCTATACACCAGCAAAATTGTTTGAAGATAAGCATAAAGGATTAAGGACCTTAAAAGGAGGAACTATGTTTCCTAGATTTCGGGACAGTTAGGTCATGACTCAGCAGGTTTTTCAACAGCATTGTGAACATCATCAAGCTCGAAGACATGGGTTGGCAGTTGATTAAAGAATGTATTGAATACCCAGATAAGGTTGTTGAAAGCATGCTTTAGGAGTTTTACTCCAATTTGTATTAGAACTCTTAAAGACAACTAGCTGTCAAATTGCAATTAAGTAGTTTGTTTTGTGAATGGATAGGTGTCTAAGTTAGGAATTCGAATTCCTCTAAAGGTGGATCGTAATATCCAAGGATGTAAAAATATATATAAAGCTTGAGAATTGAATTCCTTAGGGTTGGTAATTTCATTAGTAAAAGAAAGTTGTGTTATTGTAAGAAATTGTGGTTTTCATACTTAATGCAGAGATCAGTTTGACTACTCAAGATTCACAAGAAGTTTATATGTTTGATGTTCTTATGGCCTTGTTCAATTACTTTTTTGCAGTGGTATGAGCTTGTGATACTTAGAATTCATTGGAAAATGCTCTAACTTCCTTCACATGCTTGTAAACTGTGTTGTTTCATTGTGTTACTGTTTTATTTATAAACCTAAATTCTAAGTGCCTTGACTTCCATGTTTTGCTGATCATGTTGTTTTGTTGAAGATCATCTTGACTCCATAGCCCAATAGGTGCTTCCTAATCTTTGATTCAACCAGTCAACCAGTTATACATTTGTCCATTTTGTTCCTAGAATTAGCCATCTAATCATTAATAAAAAATCTTAAACCTATTGAGAGAGCCCTCTCAGGTTGAGGAGGCTAAACCTCAAACAAAAGATTGGTTTGAAAGAGTTACTCAGAGTCTGCTTGATCAACAGCCTATCAAGGTCAGATTTTGTGATAACAACCTTGATCGAGAATCAAACCAAAAAGAAGATCAAGATCCTAAGGATTGCTAATGGCACTGAATATGAATCCAATGAGTTTCATGACTTTTGCAAAGAGGCTGGCATTAAGAGGGAGACCACTACACCATATACTCCAGAGCAGAATGGTGTGGCGGAAAGGAAGAACTGTACGATTATGGAAGTTGTCCGTGCTATGCTCCATGATCAAAGACTTCAGAAGTTTCTATGGGCCAAAGTTGCAAACACCGTTGTATATGTACAAAACCGATGCCCTCATCAAGCATTGGGTTCCAAAACTCCTGAAGAAATGTTCACCGGTAAGAAACTTGACGTATCTCATTTTAGAATTTTTGGAAGCCTGATATATTTTCATGTGCCAAAAGAGAAAAGGAATAAATTGGGTGCATTTGGAAAGAAAGGAATCTTTGTGGGTTATAGTGAAAATACTAAGGGCTATAGAATCTATGTAGCTAGTCAAAGGGAAGTCGAGATTAGTCATGATGTCACCTTTGACGAAGATATGGACCTTAGCAAGGTGGACAATCTTCCTACTTTGAGGAACACTAAAGAAGCTGACACCAGGGAATCGAAAGAAAAAGAGGAGGAGATAATGCCCAATGTGGAAGAACCCCTGGATCCTATTGATCCTCCTCTGCCCGAGCCCTCTTCATCAAGGAAGAGGCCTTCATGGCTTAGGGGGACACTTGATGATGCTGAAGGACACACAACACCCCAAGGAACATTCTGTGAAAATAAGAAACCGAACAGGTATCAGGGATACCTGACCATCATGAGCATGATCATCTAAAATGAGCCTTCATCATTCACAAATGCCTTCAAGCATCAAGTATGGAAGAATGTTATGACTGAAGAATATGAGTCTATTATGAAGAACGATGTCTAGGATGTAGTCCCCAGACCCTAGGACAAGGCAGTTGTCACTTCAAAATGGCTTTACAAGATAAAGCATGCAGTTGATGGAAGTGCGGAAAAGTATAAGGCTTGTTTTGTCGCTCGTGGCTTCTCCGAGAAGGAAGGTATAGAATATGACGAGATATTTTCACCTGTTGCCCGATATTCCACCATCCGCTCGATCATAGCCCTTGCTGCTTTGCGAGGATGGAACCTACATCAGATGGATGTCAAGACTGCGTTCTTACATGGTTCGATCAAAGAATAGGTCTATGTGGAGCAACCCGAAGGATTTGAGATTCATGATCGAGAATCTCATGTGTGTAGGTTGAAGAAGGCCCTCTATGGGCTAAGCAAGCACCCCGAGCATGGTATGAGAGGATCGATAGCTACTTGAAGAAGCTGGGATTCACTAGGAGTGAAGCCAACCCTAACCTTTACTTTAAGGTTATAGATGACAAGCCTCTCATACTAGTGCTATATGTTGACGACCTCTTTCTAACAGGTGCAAACCCTCTCATTCACGAATGTAAGAGGGAGTTGGCTTCTGAGTTCAAGATGAAAGACCTAGGACTTATGCATTATTTCCTAGGACTGGAAGTCTGGCAGAAACCAGGGGAGATTTTCCTATCTCAAGGAAAATATGTGGTGAAGATATTGAAGAGATTCGCCATGGTGGGTTGCAAGCCCATAACCACCCCGATGGAGCTTGACTTCAAGAAGTTAAGCGATAGTGCTGTTGGACCTATTTTACAAAATACCACCGAGTATTTTCAACTCGTCAGAGCATTGATGTTCTTAGTGAACTCCCATCCAGATATATGCTTTGCAGTCAACACGTTGAGTCAACACATGGTTGAACCTCACCACATACATTGGATTAGTGCCAAGAATCTGCTGAGATATCTTCATGGCACAATTACTTATGGGTTAAGATACACTGCCGGAAATGTGAGACTACTTGGATATACTAATGTTGATTGGGCAGGCAATGTGTTGGACCATAAGAGAACTTCCGGGTGCTGTTTCTCCTTAGGATCTGCTTCAATATCCTGGATGAGCAGGAAGCAGAAGTCTGTGGCTTTGAGCACCGCCGCGACAGAGGACATTGTTGCTAGCATGGCCTCCTGTGAGGCAGTCTGGTTACGAAAGCTCTTCAGTGAGCTGTTTGGATTTACATTGGATACCACCGTGATCCTAGGTGACAACCAGAGTAGGATTTGTTTATCAGAGAATCTCGTATTCCATGATCGCTCCAAGCATATCGATATCAGGTACCACTATATTCGTGACATGGTGCAGCAGGGAGCTATAAGGCTCCAACATATTAGTACAGATGAACAGGTCACTGACATTTTGACAAAGCCCTTAGGAAAGGTCAAATTTTTGACTTTCTGAGAATGACTTGGAGTCGTTCAGAGACCCTCATTTGAGGGTCAAGTATGATGTACTGAGCTCTGGGAGCTCCACGGGGGTGCGAGGTACTTCTTGGAGCAACATATGACCACAAGGTAACTCACCATCCCCTATTGGTGCACTTTGTACAGGGTGAAAGGTTCAACCTTTCCCTGACACCCTGTGGCGACTATGGAACAGGATGATTAGTTCTTGTGGGCCAGGATGATTCGTTCTCCATGGCAATTGTGGAACAGGATGATTCGTTCTCCTGTAGGATAGGATGATTAGTTCTCCATGGCATCCATTGGACAGGATGATTCGTTCTCCTATGGACATGATGATTAGTTCTCTTGTCGAGGCATCCTACCCATGCAGTTTGGGACTCATGGGAAGTACCTCTCATCTGATCAATGAGTAGGGAAATGAGGATAGGGACCATAGTAGTTCTATTGATGGACGCATCATTGTATCTAACATACTCCCTATGCTAGGATGACCTCCATTGATCTGGGATCAATGATACTGGTCTGGGACCTATGAGAGTGGCACACCCTCTAAAACTGATTTTGGGTCAGTAGAGGACTGGTATGGGACCAGTGAAAGTGGTACACACTCTAGACTGACTTCGAGTCAGTGGAGGATGGTATGAAACATCCTCGATCACTTCTTCTTCTTCATATTTTGAGCAGAGCAGAACAGAACAAAGCAGAGCAGGGGTCAAGCTGTACAAGGAAGTTCATTTGATGGATGAATAGCAGCGATGATCAAACGAATTGCAGATGGAGTTCTCCCTAGTTGAGAGGGAGTGTTAAAATTGGCAACTAGGGCCAAACTCCATGTGGGTCACCTTATTCATGGCTAATAATATTTTTCCTAGATTCCTCTCATCGAGAGGTGTAGGATTGATCTAAATATCATCCGATTCCGATAAGTATTTATGGAGATATGAATTTATTTTGATTATTGACAAATTATCAAAGTCAGCCAGGAACTTATGTAGGCTAAGACGCCCAACAGACACATCTATTCACCTTCAACGTTTGGATATAAATACAGGATGACTCTTTCGCATTTGGTCTCTCACTTCTCATCATATCTCTTCTCTCTCCTGCATAGAAAGGCTCTCTCTCTCTCACCCGAGCTGAAACAGGTCATTCGAAGTCTTGGACTGGTGCACGACGAAGTCTTAGACTGATGCGCGGTGAAGTCTTGGATTGGTGCACGACGAAGTCTTGGATTGATACGCGGCGAAGTCTTGGACTGATGCATGGCGAAGTCTTGGATTGGTGCACAACGAAGTCTTGGACTGGTGCACGGTGAGCAACTCACCGGTGGAGACTTGACGAGTTCGATCTAGGGTTTTTTGCCCTAGTTTAGCGCTGATCTAGGGTTTGCTGCTGCTGATATAAATCAGATCTTTGTACTATTTCTCTCTGCTGAATTATTGAAGATAAAAGAAGATTTGATCAAAGGGTTTCCCCATATTGGGGTTTGTCCCTGGCTAGTTGCCACATCTTGCGTCTCTTGTCTTGGCTTGTTTTCTGTTGATCGTTTAAATGTTCTGTCTGCACTTTACTTAATGTACATGTGATTGCTAATCTGTGGATAATAATAAGAAAGATAAGTAAACTTCTCTAAGCATAGAACATACCATAACTTAACAATGGCCCTATAATGATGTAAGTTAGTAACCCTTGAGACAATGAAAAATGACAACCCAAATATGGACAATGGTGATAGCAATATGTCTACAATGCTCTTGTGTCAGGTTTGGCCTAGGTGGCTTATTGTATTAGATATTGTAAGAGTTGTCTCATTCTTATTATACTTTTTTATCTCAGCTGAACAATTAATGAATGTCTAATAGAAGAAGAATTTGGATGTGTTTTCCCTCTTGTGGGGTTTTGCCTTGGTCTCTAACCAAAATTCTAGTGTCCCATTTCTGCATGCTTTTCTTATGTTGTTCCTTTATGTTCCGCTACAATGTTGATGTTATTGTTCTTTCTACATAATTGCTAATGATGCTAAGATGTTATGGAGTGAATGTGATATGAAAATGATGAAAATTTTAAAATGCAGTTATCTACGACAAAGAATAATCTATCCCTTAGGAAAATTAACACCATCATCCAAGGAATAGGCACTGGGGTCACTTTGTTGGTCATCCATAAAACCTACACCTAAATCTCATTTTCTCTCCTTAAATATGATTTTGGCCCCTTAAGGACAACCCACTAGCTAGGGCTAGGACACAAATCTCAACTAGGGTTGAAGTCATTGGCATTTGGGAGGATTCAACACTTGAAGTGAAGGTGATTACCTTAAAATCAATTCCTTTTAGTGGTTAAACCATCCATATTATGGCTAAAGTCTTTTTCCCTAGGTAGATTTTTCCTTAGAAAAGCCCTAGTTTGCCTTAGGATTCAACTTTGGGATTATTGAGGGCTTCTTATTCCAAGGGTTGAAGGTATACATGGTTTGGAAGCCATTTCTTGGCCTTGTGATTCTACATTTATCCTTTTTCCTTGTTATTTCTCAAGCTCTAGGTCACATTATGCCCTAATTAGGCACATTGGATGATGCAAATTTCCCTATTATGCTTGCTAAGCTTTGTTCCTTGGTAGAGTTGTCGTCCATAAGCCTATCTTGTCACCTTATCTGTTGTACTTGACATAACCTTCTAGGTGACCTATTATAGGGAAACCTACCTAGTCGAAAAAGTCCACAAAAGAGAAGGAGTTAGTGGTTGTGGTGTCAATGGGCCACACAGTTACTTTTCCAGTGTTCTATGTTGTAACAATCACTTAATAAATTTCTTATTTCAATAGAAATCACATTTTCCAATTAATTTCAATCATCCAATGACAATAAGCAATTATAGACCGAATACTAAACCATATCCACAATAGAAGACATCCAAGAACAATAGAGACACAAAGAATTGGTTAAAGACCAGGGAAACCCCCCCATAGGGGGGAAACCCTTTCCAAATTCTTCTTCTATTAGAATGTCATCAAATGTTCAACAAAGAGATACATAGTCGAAGTACATCAACAACTAGTCAAAGGTCAAAGCTTTGACCAACCAATATCCAATCAAGTATGAGCATGAAAGTCAAATATAGCCAAATTTCAATTCTACAATTTTCATTCAAATTCAACAACATTCAATGCTTCCCTAACCAGTCCAAACTTAATGGCCAAATCTGCTCCAAAAGTTTGGTCAACCAGTCAAAGAATGCAACCTCCTTCCCTTAGTTAAACTTGACCAAAACAATCACAAAACCTGCCTCTAAAATAAATCAAAGTCAAAGTCAACCCTACGGTTAAATGTGGAAAAGGTGCCCAAAAATTTTCGGCCTTCTCTTTCCTGAGTTTAGCCTCGAAGAACAAATCCAAAACCCAACTTAAAACAGGTAAAACCATCCAAAATCAATGCTGGTCAAAGATGCCAAAACAAAAAAGTTAATGTTGGTCAACGAAAATCTCTCTTTGCTTCGCACGTGTGAACTCAAATCTTGCAATTTTAGACTAGATTGAACCAATAGAAGATGAATGAATGACATGATGCCTCCAAATGATGCCAAGTGATGAGTATTTATATGTGGTTTTGGTGGATGAATTTCCTCTTCCAGGTTGGCTTGTACTTTTTGTGTTGCCATGGTTCCACCTCAAAAATAATAATTTCCCATGTGCAAATTAAATTCTTCCAAGGGCTAGTAGGGTCTCCTTAGGGTGAGAAGGGCTCCCCAAGGAGGGATTTTCTCAACTAGGGTTGAGGTTGTTGGCCTATGGAACGACTCAACACTTGAAGAGAAGGTGATTTCCTGAAAACCAATTCCCTTCAGTGGCTAATCCATCCATATTAGGGCTAAAGTCTTTTTCCCTAGGTAAATTTTGCCTTAGAAAGGCCCTAGTTTGTCTTAGGCTTCAACTTGGGACTTCTTGTTCCAGAGGTTGAAGGTATACATTGTTTGGAAGCCTTTTCTTGGCCTTATCATTCTAGGTTTATCCTTTTGTTATTTCTCAAGCCCTAGGTCACATTGTGCCCTAATTAGGCATATTGGACGATGCAAATTTCCTTACTATGCTTGATAAGCCTTGTTCTTAAGTAGAATTATTGTCCACAAGCCTATCTTGCCACCTTATCCCTTGTACTTGACATATCCTTCTAGGTGACCTACTATAGGGAAGCCTCCCTAGTTGTAAAAGTCCACAAAATAGGAGTTAGTGGTTGTGGTGACAATGGGCCACACCTCATATTTTTGTCCCTTGATTTAGTTCTTACCTTGTGAGCTCCCCTCACAAGACCTACTGTACTTGGAGGCAACATTTCTAGAGTCATTACTGGGGAGGATTTGAGTCAACCTCCTCATAATATAAAGTATTAACTTCATTTTATTGATTGAGCTTATCCCACTGACAAGGATAAATATGCTCATTTGGTGAATCCATTTGAAGAACAAAGCCCTAATTCTTTATTGAGCTTCAAAGCTTCAATACTTGTAGGATGAAGCAAACATCTCTTAAGGCATTTTAAAATCACCTTGGCGACTCAAGGCAATGGCTTCTTGGGATTTGCATGAGATGTATCCTTCTTTGGATGTTAAGGATATTCCTGGATATCCAAATTGTTGGGTTACAAATTCTATGACAAATGTTCCAAAATTCGACAATGATCCTTCCTCAGTTGTGGAGCATGTTTCCAAATTTATCAAGTACACTTTAGAGATCAATATGGTTCATGACGATGCTCTCATCAGACTTTTCATTAGTTCCTTTGGGGCTGATCAAACAGACTGGCTTAAATGTTCTTGTAGACTTAAAAGCATCCCTTCCATTAAGGTATTAAGTGAAAAATTTCTTGAGCATTGAGGGTGAATGTGTCGTTTTGAAGTCATCCTTCAAGATTTATCCATAGCTCTCCAAGAGGGAGGCCTCCTTAATCATGTTGAAGAAGTTGAAAAAGAATTTTATGATCTGAGTAGTAATTATGCCTGTGATCAAGAAGAATACCATGAGCAAAAGGAAGAGTCCTTTTTGGATCATCAAGATGAACACATTGAAAGTAACTTTGAAGATGATATGAACGAAGCATGGTGAGGATGCTACTAAGGATCATGCTTTGGAAAACGACGTTGAGAAAAAATCCACCCTTTTCATAAATGTTTAGTTTGATAATACATGTTCCAAAGACCTTGAAAAGAGTGATCCCATAAATTCCCTATAAATTGACATTTACAATTTTCTATATATCAAAGAGGAGAAGAGGGATATGAGTAGCCATCATTTGACAAGGATCCAATTTATGATACTAATGATGATATTAATAATGACATTGTCCTCCCTCACACTTCATTTAATCATAAAGATATGTTTGTTGATGTATTTGAGCCATCCTTAAATATTCCTATTGTTTTCCCTTAGTCATATTCAAGTTTCATGGATTTTGAACATGATGAGCCAACAATGGTTGGCCCTTTTGAATTTGATTGTTGTGACAAGCAACCTGGTTCTTGATATTTTCCCTCTAGTCATCTTCCCCATACAACTCACATAATATCTTAAATGACATCAATGAGAATTCTATGCTTCAGACAACTATTAAGAAAAAGTTCATTAAAGTGATTATTGATTACTCCATATTTTGGATGCTAGAAAGAATCAACAAGCATAGGGAAAAGGTGGACTATCCCTTGTCATCTTATGTCCCTTCTCATGGTAGAACTAATTCATGGTTTATTTATTTTTCAAAAGTTCCACCCTTATGATCCAACATGTGAGTATTATGATGATTGTGATGCTTCTTTGTTTTATCCCGTAACAACCCATAGGGGCAAGAGGTGTGATATTCATATAATGATATACTAGTTGCATTGGATATATAACTATACTTAGGCCATGCATTGTATGCTAACATAGGTTAGGGTAGTTTCATTGCATATTGTGTGAGCATTCTAACATTCTACATTATCATATTATGTTTTATCATAGAATAACTTGCATTTAGAATAGATTTTATTTTTTATACATATTTTTGTTATCATACAAAACATGGGTGATATCTTACACACAATGCACATGCTTCCAAACAAGTTCACTTATATGTGTAGGTTATAAGTCCATGAGCCCATAAATTGTTGGTGTTCTCATGAACTCCCTGTTCGAGCATATGGATCATATTCTTTACAATGAGCTCATGTCCCCAAGTTGGAGATAAATGTTACCAACCAAAATGGATAACTCCATGGGAGGAAAGTTTTCTCCCACATTTGATAGCTAGCTGGATAGCGATCTAACAAACAACCCCTGCTAGCCACCATTTGACAATTATATGCCATGTGCCTCCACCATTTGCACCAACCATGTTCTTCTCACCCATCCAGCATTAGCACTTGGGCAAAGGTGGGATGTCATTCAAAAGGTACTTTGATCATTTTGCAATTGGGCATTTATACTTGTTTATTTTTGGGCATTTAATATGGATTATGGGTTGATATGGAAGATTGACATACCTTGATCATATTCTTGTTTTCTCACCTTACTACTGGGTTTAACATTTGACCTTAGTCTAGTGGGACCTCCCTTAAGGCCCTTTGGGCTATAGGATAGGCACTACCTAGGAAGTCGTGATTGAGATACCATGTTCCATCTTCCCTATATCATACTTAACACCTTCCACCCTACATTACAATCCCTATATCTTATCTCCACTCTTCGGATACAACACGTCATTGGTTCTTGGGGATTTGGAACTCATGTTCAAATAACTTGAGTAGGGCCCATAAACTTTTCCATGGAAGGTTGATTTAACTATAAGAAAATAAATTGCATATCATGGCCACAACATGACAAAGAAAGAACAATCAAAATGGAAAATATGGTTAGGACATAAAGATTAGCACATGGACGAAAGCCTAGCATGAGATCTATCTATCTTATATGGCCAACACCCTATTCCTGAGCACATGATGATCCATTACATCAAGGAAGGAACCCTTGCATGTCCCAACCACGATGAGTGATAAACCGACTCATCCTAAAGGGGTAATAAAACTGCTACACCATACAAAGCAAGCTCTAACCCTTGAGCTATAAGCAGTAATACAAGGAACGATCAAGAAGCAAAAGGCACACAAGAGGGGTGGAAAAACTGAGTTCAAGCTCCCACAAATGCTCCCTCGTCACATCTATACACTCAGCATGTGGACACCCTCATAAGCTAGTCCTTTTGACCATGAAACTTTGCCACAAAGCCTTCTCCTCTCCATTATGACATTATTATTCACTAATAACTATCAATTGAAGGGTGGACCAAGAAATAGTCACTTCCCCTTAGGGGTTGTAAGCACCTAACAGGGTTGACTTTTAGCCGCCCCTACCTAGGGAGAAAACACCTTTGCAAGATCATGATCTTGATTTTGGAAAGGGGTCCTTTTTTGAAATATTGAATTGCCCTTAGCATTCAATTTTGGTTCACTTAGATGCATTATTGATCTTGATCCCTAATGACTAGTTTCTTTCACTAGAATCCATGTTGTTCTTGTCATGTGGTTCAACAACCCAGACCTTGGGCACACACTCCACAAGTACCCAGGCCATTCAAAGGAGTACATTGGCCCAAACAAGTGAAGTTTTAAGAGTTTGGAACCTCCTAGTGGCACTATCAGATGTCACATGTCCCAGAGCACCACAAGGACCCAAGACATTGGTTGAATTTAACCCAGATTTGAGGATTCTTGAGGATGACACAACTGGACCTAGTATGCCCCCATGTTAGCATTGGCACAACTTGATGGAAAGGAGTTAATTCAAATCCTAAATGAGGATGGCATCACATTGAGAGACTAGGGAGAGCTTGTCACACTAGAGGAAGCCCTAAAGCTAGAGGGAAGGCCCTGTTTGACAAATGGAGACCTATGAGGATCACTTTATCGCATCCCAAATGGATCTTGGGACCCCATAGGAGGTATAGAGGTGAATTTGAGGGCTAACCCTCAAATCTTGGACCTTATAGGCATTTGCACCTTCTTGGACACCTCATTACCCTTGGATTCGATAAATATTTGATTTTTGCGTCCGATGTATGGAATGGTTAATTATCTAGGGTTTCTATTGTGTTAGTTATTGTTGAAAATCATTCTATGGATTTTAGATGATAATATTGCATGCATTACTCACTTATATAATGTGAATGGTAATCCCATTAGTGAATATTGAAACTAGCTCTCTCAATTGAATTTGCTTCCCACAAAAGCAATACCTAGGGTTTTGAAATCTACAGTTTAATTATTCCTTTAGTCATTGGCAAGATCTAACAAATCTTACACTCACATAAACTATATCACCCAAGGACTAAGCACTGGCCTTCATCACTTTGTTGGTCATCTATAAAACTTACATCTAAATCTCATTTTCTCTCCTTAAATTTGATTTTGGCCCCTCAAGGATAAGCAACTAGCTAGGGCTAGGGAAAAAATCTCAACTAGGGTTGAAGTCATGGGCCTTTGGGAGGATTGAACACTTGAAGAGAAGGTGATTACCTCAAAATCAACTTCTTTTAGTGGCTAATTAGTCCATATTAGGGATAAATTCTTTTGCCCTAGGTAGATTTTTCCTTAGAAAAACCCTAGTTTGCCCTGGGCTTCAATTTCGAGCTTATTGAAGGCTTCTTGTTCTAAAGGTTAAAGGTATGCATTGCTTGGAAGCCTTTTTCTTGGCCTTGTGATTCTAGGTTGATCCTTTTGCCTTGTTATTTCTCAATCCCTAGGTCATGATGTACCCTAATTAGGCATATTGGAGGATGTAAAATGCTCTATTATGCTTGCTAAGCCTTGTTCTAACTATAAAGTTGTCCTCCATAAGCCTATCTTGTCACCTTATCCCTTGTACTAGACATATTTTTCTAGGTGACCTACTATACGAAAGTCTCCCTAGTGGTGAAAGTCCACAAAAGAGCAAGAGATAATGGTTGGGATGACAGTGGGTCACACCTCATATTGTTGTCCCTTGGTCAAGTTCTTGCCTTGTGAGCTCCCCTCATAAGACTTGCTAGATTTTGAGGCAATAGAACTAATAAAGGAATTTGAAAGTTTATGAAAGGCATCAGTCTAAAATCTTTTTGATCCTTTTTGTGAATTAATATAAGTTCACTTTATTTGTCAGGAAAAAAATCCGTGAACAAATTCTTTCCACATTTTAATGTTCTATGTTTTAGAAATTAGAGCAACATCAAATACACTGCTCATAAACATTTTATTCCATGCTATTCATCAATTTTTATTTACCAATTGTGCATATTGCATATGCCATATCATTCTTGTAAATCAAAGATTTCTTACTTTATTTTCATTGAAAATAAATGACCATGCATATACACCTCTTGTAGATGAGAGAGGTTCAAAACAAGAAGTTTATTTATTGTTATTATCCTTCAATAGAGGAGAAACAGATGCATGTGTAGGAGCTATGATTATTGATTAGATGGTGGTAAGGGATGGGTCGACAATTTTTAAGGTGTATAAAGGCCATAAAAATCTCATACTAAGTACATCACAAATTACTATGGACTTGGATGTATTATGTAGTGGACATTAGCTCAATATTACAGATGTGTGGGATTACAAAAATATAGTATGTCTAATAAAATCATATATTTTAATGATCACCAAAATGATGGTACACATATTTTTACAATAGAAAAGCACTTCAATTTATCATTTATTATAAACATATTTTTCTTTCCGTTTCATGAAATCTCCTTACCATTTCAAGAACTAATTCAAAATGGACTATATTAGGTTTTATACCATACCCAAAATAAAGACGCAAACAATTAATGAATAATTAGCATACCACAGATTCATGCTCTAAGTGTACATTTCATTAACACTTATAAACTTATGAAAAATAGAAAAGTTCAAATAATTTTATAATATTTACTTCCAAAAGCAATGTAAAATACAAACATCACTATTAAAATGCTCATGTCTAATAATCAACCCTTATTTATCATCAGATTTTTAATTAAAGTTTCCATTATTTTCATTTTCTATTAATTATAAAGATTAATGAATTAAATAACTTATTCTCAATTTTAACCCATAGTTATATCCAATCAGTAATTTTTGGGGAAAAATATTTTAATTGTGAGTACATGTTTTGAAAAAAAGAGAGTACGCATAAAGTCCTAAAAAATAATCAGATGAAGTTCGCCCAATTCATTATCCCATTATTACTACCAATTTTTAAAAAAGAAGTTAATTTCTCTTAAAAAACATGCTTTTTATTTACGAATTAATTTAATGATTGTAATACATTACAAAGCAATTACCTCAAAATTTTACTTTCGTTTGTTCTTCCACCATGCTTGTCAACTTTTAATTTTATTGTATTGTTCTTCTCATAAGATGCTTAGCCACGTTTTAATAATTGTTAATTAAAAATACATCATCCATACCTTACCGCTCTATGTTGTCATTAACCTTGAAGACATTCTATTGATTGACATATAAATATATTGCTTTTTTTTTTCCCAAAATGTGGGAAAACCTATCATAACTCAATTCAATTGGATTTACATATTATTGTTGATGAAATTAGTAAAAAAATGTTCATTACTTATTATTTAAAAATTGCTTTTAAGATGTTTGTCCCTTTTGAAATGCCTGTACTAAACCTTGAGCTCTTGATTGTATCCCTTTCAAATACTCACAAAGAACCCTTTGTTGATATGATCCACTTACCTGCAAATGAGATTCTTTCAGTTGATATAATAATCCAATTTCCACTATAATTTAAGAAATAAATCCAAACTTCTTTGTTGCCATTAAAAAATTGATGAAAAATTCCAAAAAAATAGACACGGGAAAATATCTTACAGTACGCATCAAAGTTCGCTCTATTCGTTTTTGAATGACATCATTAAGCTCTTCATCTGTAACCGTTCCTCCACCATACGTTAGTCCAGTTATTAACAACCCATTCCAGTCTTCTTCATCTCCTACAAATCAACAAAAACAGTTTGAAATACAAGGAAATAAGAAATAGATGGATAACATTGACAAAGATGTACTGGTCAATTTGATTACTTTAAATGCATTAGCTAGAAAGTGTAATTTCTAACGGCGTTATCTAAGACATCTACGTTTTGTTTTTTTCCCGGAATTCAGTGATATAATTTTGGATGAGATTATTCAGTGATATAGAATAGACAATTGAGGAAATGTAGGCAAGATGGACATGTTAATTTTGTATTCATGTCTATGATAGATGCTAATTTTGCATCATGAGATAAAGGGGCGTGACATCTTAGTATGATGCAATTATGTAAAACAACACTAGGGTGTTAGAAGATATGGCTCTGGATAAGAAAGCTAATGGCTACAAATGGGTTCACAAGATAATATAATGCAAACAAATTACCTTACAAAAACATAACAATGGTAGTTGTAAACGGCTAATTCATCGATATAATTTCAGATGAGAATATTTGCTTCTTTTGCTGGAATTCAGCGATATAATTTTAGATGAGATTATTCACCGATAAAGAGTAGACAATTGAGGAAACGTAGGCAAGATGGACATGTTAATTTTTTGCATTGATGTCCATGGTTTGTAATACTTTTGACCCTTAGAATAATGATAAAGCCAAAGGGCATCATGAAATAAAGGGGCATGAAATCTTAGTATGATGCACTTATGTAAAACAACACTTGGGTGTTGGAAGATACAGCTCTAGATAAGAAAGCTAATGGCTACAGATGGGTTCACAAGATAATATAATGAAAACAATTTGCTGGACAAAAACATGACAATGGTAGTTGTAAAGGGCTCTGCTTGGCATGAGATAGTCGATTATAAGGAAACATTCATGCCAACAACAAGCTTGGTCACTATCAAATTGTTGAACAACAATGGTAACATTTTGTTGTTGGAAGACTTATCGTAAAATGTTATTTTCTCAATGGAGATTCAAAGGAAGAAGTATTTATGTATCATCCATAAGGGTTCAAGCTGTAGGTAATGTTACCACAACAACATAAAAGCCCCAATCCCAAGGTACAGCCCTGCTAAGGAACTACTTGAATGGCTACCACTATCATATGAGTGACTTATCCTCTCATTTTAGGTTGGCTCTTCTCCAACTCAAGGGGGATATACCTAGCAATTCAAGACTACTAAAGTTATAAAAATGAAGTTCAAAGGTGATGTGAAGAGATAGCCCTAGCAAAACAACATTTTCTATAGTATAAAGGTAAAAGAATGATCGAAGGATCAAGATATCAATGCCTATAAAAATAAGGGTGAATGGAATCAAGAAGCCAATTCTAGAGAGTAAGTCCAATAAAGGGTTAGCACTACAAGGGCCACATATGCATGCCACAAAAAAAAAAACTTGGCATTGCTAAAAATGAAAGTAAAGCAATACTAGGTGGGTCTTAAAGTGCCACATCTAAATTTCACTAATGAGATGCACCCTACCATGGAGTATTAGCCGAGAAACCACTCATGTAGATGTAAGATGCAAGATAAGATTTCATAGAAAAGACAACAAAGGGTCAAAGAGGGAGAAACTCCTCTCACAAAACCCTTCCAACATGATAGGTGTACCCTTCAACAATGACCGATGAATAGCAAGTACTAGCGACTCTATAATCATAAGCAACAATAAAAGGCGTTAAAACAATAACCCTCACATTGATAGGAAGGAAACCTTATACATCAAATAAGCTCCAAGAAAAATATATCCATTAAGCTTCGAGGAAGGGAAATTCCAAAAAGCCAATCATGAGAAATAATGAAGAGAAAAAAACCCTTATATAGATTTGATCTCTATTTTCTTCTAGAATAAAATAATAATATCCACTACCCAAACCCTAGATCTATTGTAGGGAGGAGTAAATATCCTCCAATTAACATCACAAAAACACGTAAAATAGGGATGGTCAAGCCACATGTACAAATCTATAATAAAGAATGCTCCATGAAGGTAGGAAATTTTCATCACAGAAGGAATAAGACCATATTATATTCTCATCTCCTCCATAAAATCCTCCAAGAGAAGTTGCTTGATTAATAGATCCTCAATAAATGTGCAAACAATAACCTCAATTGGTATGCGATACTCGAAATGGTCCTTTGTGGCAATTCTAGAAACACTACAACTACATCATTATTTGTAGAAATTCCTCTTACTGCCACACTTATCGAATGTTGTAGCCAATCTACATCTAATGGCATTGATTTGGTGGAAATTTGGGGATCTGTCAAAATATTACTACTCTTGAAGCTGGACACTTCAGATATGCAATGAAACCCTAGATATAGGGTTTGGAACCTCCTAGATATCCTCCAATGTGAAATGTCCTCCTCAAGCCATGAATAGTTGTTCAATGTTGCCTTGTGATGGATGACTTCCTCAAATCAAGTGCTAGGCAAGTAGATCCATGAAACAAGGCATCAAATCTATGAAGAAAACCTATGGAATGTTATCAATGCCCAACTAATTCCATGATGAAAGGGGGTGGCCCCTCATCAAACAATAACATAAGACTATGCCTTTAACATATGTGCAAGATACTCCTCCAAGGATGGCATGCATGACATTTTAATCCATGCAACTCATCCATCAAGTCATACATAAGGGAGTACTCTATGGATTGACAAAGTAGAGATGTTACTTGGCCCACATAATACCCATCCAAAGTGTTGATGTTTTGGGTAGGATTGGGAGTATTCTCACGTGTGGGGCAAGTGGGCTAAGTGATGGGGCTTTGCACCCATAGACCCATGGTATTGCACCCTTTGAAAAAGTATAAGTACAAGGATGAGTGATTTGTTCTCATGGCTTGGCAAGCAGGGCCAAGCAGGATCAAGAGGGCCGAGCATGACCGAGAGAGTCAAGAGGGCCAAGCAAGGCTGAGAGGACCGAGTAGGGTTGAGAGGGTTTGGAAGGGCTAAGAGGGTTGAGAGGGTCGAGAAGGAAGGTCTAAGAGGGTTGAGAGGGCCGAGTAGAGCACGCAAATGTGCAGGGGCACAAGACATTGTGCCAAAGATTCTCTCAAGTAAGAAAAAGATCTGCATGGGGCAAGATACTTAGTTGTGCCAGGTCTAAGGAAAGAGCACAAAGTAACAAAGGAGATCCAGATCAGCTAAATCAAGGATGAATCGAGGACATTGAACCACTGGATCAAATCCAGGTTAATTTTTGTATATGTAATTTCCTCAAGGGCCATTATCCCAATAAGGAGTTCGAGTAGGTTTTGAGAAGAATTTAATGAAGAACTGTTGACTGGGAAAAATTTGTGTGTAATGTATTTACCGTGCATGATCTAATCACTGGTTTTGTATGTTTCGTTGTGCATACTTTGTTTTTGATTAGGCACATTATTGTGTTTTAATTAATTAGCTGGGTTAAAGTTAATTTGAGATTGTTCCCAAATTTGGTGTGTGTGTGTGTGTGTGTGCACTGAGTCTAGTGCCTAAAAATTCTAACATGGTATCAAAGCCTAGTCTCTAAAAAAGGCATTTGGATCTGAGATTTGCATAGGTGACAACTCTAAGAGGAAGTTGTAGGAATTGTTGCAAGTAGTAATAATGTTTTGAAGACCTATGCCAAGAGAGGTGGCTAAGTATGGCAGACTGCTTTTATGGGCTATGAAGGCCAAAATTAGCAAAGCCTAGTGAGACATGGAGTAGATCATTCACATGAAGATTGTGTCATGGGAAGAATGCTACATTCGGCTTGATCAAATAACTATGGGATGTAATGGGCAAGGGATTTTCCCTGACAAGAACAAGCCGATAGAGTTGGTAGTAGCCGAGAGGGCTACTAGCTGAGACCATACAGGAATGTACAAAGGTTTTCTAGTAGGAATGGTTGAGTTCAACCCTTAGAGGGAGAGAGGGAGATTGTACTAGTCGAGGGTTTGGCAGTAGTGCTAGAGAGACCTAGCACTAGGAGATACAAGAGGGAGAATGAGGTTTGAGATGTTGTGCAAGAAACAAAGGGTAGGCTAGTTCTAGGTGGTTCTTCCAAAAGTACCTTCCTCGCTAAGAAGGAGTGTTAGAGTTTGTAGCTCAGGTAGATACTTCTTTGTAGGTGTAAGTGTTCATGTGAGAAGGAAGGACCGAAATGGTTAGAGGGTTGAGATAGCCATTGGAGATCCAAGTGCAGTTCGACCACCCAGTTTGCAACATTTAGCAAGGGAGAAATTGAAGCTAGGGGAGAACATTGAAGAGAGGGAGAAACAGTGAGAATTTCTGGAGAAATTCTCAGGAGGTTTTCTAGTGGTCCAAGGTCATGATAGGAGGCAAAATTATCCAGTAGAGGAGGCTGCATTCTGCAGTGCGAGTTAGCCAAATTCCCAGTGCGAGTTGCCAGAAGGAGCATCGATTCAATTGCTAGTCCCCAGATCTAGTCCCGGGAAGCAGAGCGAATTGTTTCCAGAGGCAGAGGGAGGTAGGACAACTCACCCAGAGGTGGTTCCAGGGCAAAATGAATTTTCTAGAGGCAATAATGCATACACCCAATCTGGTAGTGCAAATTGCCAAGGAGGTGCTAGTTGCCTAGAGAGGGCTAGATCGAGTTGCTGTGAGGGAAAAGGGTTTTCCCAGTATATTTCCAATTGAGATAAATTGTCAGAGCTAAACCAGGAAGGCTAGTAGCTGTAAATCTCTACTTCTGTTGCATATGAACAAAACCCTCATTTGCTGCACTGGTTTTCCCATCAGGTTGTTTTCAAGGACATTTGTCCAAAAATAACGATGTCTATTTTTGTGTGTGCACATCTATTTCTTAGTTCCATATTTTATATTTTTGCATTGTAATTTTATTGTAGAGAAATGCAGTGTAAATTATTCGCTATTTGTTGTTAATAATTTAATAGAAGACATATAAATTGTTAAAGTTAAGAAAATAATTTCCAATTGCTGCAATTCAAGGAATTTTCACAGGTATCACCCATGTTAGTATGATGACCTATGTTATTACCCATGGTATAGACCCATGGTACTGCATCCTTTGGAAAAGTATAAGTAAAAGGGTAAGTGATTTGTTCTTGTGGCTTCGTGAGCAAGAGTGAGAGGGCCAGGCATGATCGAGAGGGTCAGGCGAGATTCAAAGGGCCAAGTAGGGTCGAGAGGGTCAAGAGGGTCAAGCAAGGACGAGAGGGTTGAGCAGGGCTGAGAGAGCTAAGAAGGGTTGAGAGAGTTGAGAGGGCCAAGCAGGGTTGAGTAAAGGCTGAGAGCGTCGAGCAGAGCACAAAGACATGTAGAGACACAAGACATTGAGAGTGAGATTCTCTCAAGTAAGAGATATGCATGAGTAATATTGCAAGTTTGTTGTGAGTGAGAAACTCAGATGTGCCAGGTTCGAGGAAAGAGCACAAAACAACAAAGGAGATTCAGATTAGCCAGAACAAGGACGGATCTAGGGCTTGATCCTCTGGATCAAATTTAGGGTAATTGTTGTATATGTAATTTTCTCGAGGGCCATTATCCCAATAAGGAGCCCGAGTAGGTTTTGAGAAGAATTTAATGAAGAACTATTGATTGGGAAAAATTTGTGTAATGTGTTTACTATGTATGATCTGATTTCTGGTTTTGTGAGTTTTGTTGTGCATAGTTTATTTTTGGTTAGGCACACCAATGTGTTTCAGTTAATTAGCTAGGTTAAAGTTAATTTGAGACTCTTCCCAGAAATGGTGTGTGTGTGCACAGAGTCTAGTGCCCAAAAATTATAAAATGGTATCAGAGCCTGGTCTCTGAGAAAGGAAGTTGGATTTGATATTTGCACTGGTGACAACTCTAAGATGGAGTTGTAGGAAATGTTGCAAATAACAACAATATTTTGAAGACCCATGCCAAGAGAGGTGGCTAAGTATGGAAGACTACCTATATGGGCTATGAAGGCTAGGATCAGCAAGCCTAGTGAGACATGGAGTAGATCATTCACACGAGGATCATGTTGTGGGAAGAATGCTACATTGGGCTTGATCAAATAATTGTGAGATGCAAGGTGCTAGGGATTTGTCGTGACAAGCACAAGTCAACAAAGATGGTAGTAGTCGAGAGGGCCACTAGCTGAGACCGTACAGAATGTATGAAGGTTTTCTAGTAGGATTGGCAGAGGTCAACCCTTTGATGGAGAGAACGAGATTGTACCAATCAAGAGTTTGGCAATAGTGCTATAGAGACATAGCACTTTGAGTTACAAGATGTAGAATGAGGCTTGGGATGTTGCACAACCAGAGGGTAAGCTAGTTCCAAGTGGTTCTTCTAAAAGTACCTTCCTTGCTAAAAGGATGTAATATTCCTCATGGAAATAGTAAGTGATAACAGAAGCAAAAATGTGGACATGCAACCAAAGATTCCAATACACACACAATATCATATTATGGCAGAAATTGCACCAAAATACTGAGCCATTTTATTACTCTGAGCAGAATGGAGTACAAATAGATAGGAATAGAGGAACCTAGGCTTGTTATAGCAAGCAAGGAAAAAACCAGGTGATAATAATGATGCCCAAGTGTTAGAAAAAATCCTCTCCGATTTCTACACTGACCTAGTAATTTTTTGCTACAGCTGGCTGATAGGAAATGGGAATTCTTCCCTCAGATGTGCTCAGAAAATTTTGAAACTTTAGTTGGTGCATTATCTCCACAAGGCCAACAAAACCCAGAAAGGGTTTGGGCTCCTTCCAACCAACCCTGGGACCCCTAAAAAAATGTGAGTTCCTCCTTTAGCTGGAAATTCGCACCACCTGGAAATGACACTGCAAAATGGGCTCCCAACTCCCAAAATTCTCCTCCAGAAGTCCACCAAATCCATCTCCAATTTCTTTGCCACAACACCACAACAACTCAACTCTCCAAATCATCGCGTAGGCCCAACCAGTCACCCTCTGTGCAGTCCCTGAAGAAGGAAAATTCGGCCTGATAGATCACTCCAAAATTAGCCTTGCAAATCCCCTTAAGTCTCCAGTAAAATCACTGAACAAAGCCCCTCTGAATTCCCGGAAACCAGTAAGCACTGTAGCTACTACTCCAATCAATTCATCCTCCCTCTATTGCGCCCAATGTTTTAAAACTCCGACTCGGTCGAGGGTCGACTCCGACTCGGTATCGACTCGACCGGCTCGATTTCAATGACTCGGTCATTGTAAAAAATACATTAAATATTTATTTTTTACAAAAACACATAATTTTAAAGATTTTCATTCATGTTTCCAAACACACAGCATTAGAATATAAATAGAAGACAACGTATGATCAAAGTAGGCTCATGAATATATCCATTATATCAAAATGGCACCCAGTGCACTGTCCAATACATACACGATGATGATATAGAGATCAAAACAAAAACACATTACCGAGGAGGCTATAAATGGCCTCTACAACAAAAGTCTATGACCATTACTACTAGCTATTGCTAGAGTTGCCAACATTATCTGGCTTAGTGTTACTTGGGAGAGGGAGCGAAAGCGGGGAGCGAGAGCGAAAACGGGAGCGGAAGCGACATTTTCAGAAGCTCCCAGTTTGGGAGTGAATCCCGAAGGAGTTCGACAACCAATGTCACTAACATCAAGGTAAATAGAGGGATTGGTGCTCTTGATTAAATACGAGTTCCATACCCTAATACATGACAAAATTCAATGGAAACATTGCAATCCCCCAATCCTGAAAAACTGATAAGTCTGCTGGATTTTGAATGAAATCTAAAATTCTAGTTTCTCCATATGAAATCCAATGAGGCTAGAACCACTCTCAAACATCCTGAGTCATTTCATGTTAATGTTAAGATTAAGAAGAATGTCACTTTTACTTTAAGAATTTAACATTACCATGAAATTTGAATAGCATATCAATACTAGGAGAGGGGAATGGACCCCAAAGACCAAAAACCAATTAATAAAACCATTTGGAGTCCCCCACATTCAGAAAAAACATAAAAAAAAATAAAAAATTGCGTTTTTGGGGTTTGCTAGCCGCATGAAGTGACCCGCCCGAGTTGATACGGACTCGGCCGAGTCGTCCGAATTAAGACTGACCCGACCAAGTCATGCCATGAATCGGCTAGGTCAGTCTTAACTCGGCCGACCAAACTGGTTCGACGGCCAAGTCGCAAATTTTTTTACCGGCTCGGACCAACTCGGCCGAGTCGGTTTCGAGCCGGCCGACTTTTAAAACACTGATTACGCCTAGTCTGCACGCAGAACAGGTCGAATGCCTCTAAACTCAGCTCTGAAACAACTCCAAGTTGTAGCAATATCTTTCCTAGGGTAACACTCAAGGTTCACTGAAGAAGAGGTGGAAATTCCCACCTAGAAATTCCCTTGAGTTGAACAACACTCATTGACTTGGCTCAATGGCTCAAGCGAACAAAGGTTAAGCTTTCCAATTGGCAAAGGACCCCAAAATGAAGCTCCCCTCTTCTATTTATCCTTGCTACCCTTCTCTCTCCTTGTGGGCCCTCCCATTTGACCTCCCTCTCTCTCTCTTCCCTCCAAATCAAATTCCTCAATGGAGTTTGAATTTATCCTTTGGGGTGGTCCCCACATTCCATCATCAAAATAATTTTCCTTCTTTCTAATGTTTTGGAGCTTCCCTTCTCACAAAAACTAATTTGATGTTTCTCACCCACTTTTCCTAAGTTTTATGCCCAAAAGTTGTCCATCATCAAAATTTCAAAAATTTAGAACTCACTTAGCAGAATTTTAATTAGAGGGAATATTATAGTCCTCCCCTCCCAAATGTTGATTGTCATAAATAAATTGTAATGCCTAGTGTTGCAGTGTTTTTTCTCCCTCCCATGTGGCATCCTCCTTTGGCAAATCTTTCCACCAAACCAAAAACTCCTTAATGACCCTACTTCAAAGTTTTCTCTCGTCCCCAAGATGGCCTCTGGAACTAAGATCAAATGCCCCTCGTCATCCATAGGTGGCAACTCTATAGCTACTATAACCTGTTGTCCCAAAGCCTTTTTCAGGAAAGAGACATGGAATATGTTGTGTACCTTGCTCCCTGGTGGGAGCTCCAACTCATATGCTACCTCCCTAACTCGCCTGGTCACCCTGTAAGGCCTATAAAAATGTGGCTTGAGTTTCTCTATGCCCTTCTGCTTCAGTGTGGATTGCCTGTATGGTTGGAGTCTCAAAAAGACTAAGTCCCCAACCTCAAAGTGCCTCTCAACTCTGCCCCTGTCTGCATATAGCTTCTATTGGTTTTGGGTTGTCTGCAGGTTATTCTTGAGAGCTCTAAGGATATCCTAGCTCTCATGTATCCAATTCTTGGCCCCCGGGGCCTTGCTATCTCCAAAAACCATATCAGTAAAGCTAAGTTGCACGAAACGGGGAAACAAGTACGAGTTTCCGAAATGGGCATGCATACGAAACGTCAGCCCCCCAAATTTTGGAAACGTGGGAAACACAATATATATATATATATTAGAATTGAGGACATTTAAGAAATGTTATGTGCAACCATAAAGCATACATGATACATTATAATTTATTACATTTAAAGTTTAAAAATTATGATTAAATTTACATCACATTTACTCATAAATGATCGCATAATGAAAATAGCAATATTGGAATGTCCAAAATCAACCTTGATTATATATGAGGCTGCAAGTACAATAAAGACTATGACGCTGCAAGAACTATAAAGACAAAAGACCACTGCTCTCTTCCTCTTTTCTCCTTTGCTAAAATCGTCTGTCTCCAAGAGAAGCAACTTGCTGAATTGTGTGATGAGGGAATGAGGCGAGAGTCTTTTTATAACTTGAGAGAGGCATCTAGAAGCATCCACAAGATATTTTATTCGCCCAATAAAAAATTAGAACCAAAAAACAAAAAAAAAACAAAAAACAAATTGCAATATGAAGTGGAAACTCCGTCATACGACTTGGAAACTCGTTTCTGGCCATACTGGCCACGTTTCCCCAGCATGAAACGTGCCAGTATGGCTAGAAATCTCCAAAAACCATATTAGTAAAGCTAAGTTGCACGAAACGGGGAAATGATTACAAGTTTCCGAAACAGGCACGCGTACAAAATGTTAGCCCCCCAAATTTTGGAAACGTGGGAAACACAATATATATATATATATATATATATATTAGAATTGAGGACATTTAAGAAATGTTATGTGCAACCATAAAGCATACATGATACATTATAATTTATTACATTTAAAGTTTAAACATTAAGATTAAATTTACATCACATTTACTCATAAATGATCACATAATGAAAATAGCAATATCAGAATGTCCAAAATCAACCTTTGTTATATATCCAAATCTCAAATTCAACCTTGATTATATATGAGGCTGCAAGTACAATAAAGACTATGAGGCTGCAAGAACTATAAAGACAAAAGACCATTGTTCTCTTCCTCTTTCCTCCTTTGCTAAAATTGTCTGTCTCCAAGAGAAACGACTTGCTGAATTGTGTGATGAGGGAATGAGGTGAGAGTCTTTTTATAACTTGAGAGAGGCATCTAGAAGCATCCACAAGATATTTTATTCACCCAATAAAAAATTAGAACCGAAAAACAACAAAAAACAAATTGCAATATGAAGTGGAAACTCTGTCGTACGGCATGGAAACTCGTTTTTGGCCCGTACTGGCCATGTTTCCCTAGCATGAAACGTGCCAGTACGGCCGGCAACTCATTTCCAAGCCATACGGTATGCATTTCCGTTCATTTCCTCACAGAAATGGACCTGGGGCAATGTTTCCTACAACATAGCAGCAAAGGTTAGTGCATCATAACCATACAAAGCAAAAAAAGGTGACATACCTATGGACATGTGGTAGGTGGTGTTCTAGCAGTACTCTCCAAGATGTGGCCACTTCACCCACGCACATTGCTGCCCTGTCACATAGTTGCTTAATTAGCCCTCCAACGACTTATTCACTATCTTAGTCTGGATGTCCGTATGCGGATGACATCTAGAGTTAGGTGTGAGCTCAGTCCCCCCCAGACAAAACAACTCCTGCCAAAAGCCTCCCATGAATTGGCTGCCCCTATCACTAACATGCTAACAGTTCAAACTTTTCAAGGACCAAAATCCATCCCGGAAAACAGAAAGGTGCATGAACCTATTGATTTGCTTGAGATATGCTTTCTAGGTAGCCAATACTACAGTAAATTACCAGAAAAGGACTATCAACAGATTAAAAAGGAGCTACCCAAATACGATGGTAAAGACCATAAAGGCGCTATTGTTTGGGTTAATAAAATGGAAGCCATTTTCGAATCAAACCCACCATTAGGTGAACGTGAGAAAATCATGATGACATCCAACAATTTGGAAGCATAAGCATATGATTGGTTCTTATGGTGGTCTGACAAATGTGACACTCGTTCTTTTCATTGGAAGAATTTTGTGGATGCCTTGCTAAAAAAGATTCTACAACGAAGAAGAAGATGATGTCTATAACAAATTTGTTCATCTCAAGCAAAAGGGGTTTGTAAGCGAATATATCCACGAATGGGAAGTATTGGCTACATGACAAAGAGGATTTACTAATGAACAACTACTTAAAATGTACAAATGTGGACTTAAAGACTATAGTCATGCAGAAATAAAATGAACAAACCACTAACTATCGAAGAAGCTAGACATGTTGCAAAGGCTTATTGAACAAAAACATATGTTCAACATGCCATCATTCAAGGAAGATGAAAACCAACAACAATACTCAGGTAAATAAAGACAAACAAATGTAGGTATTGTGGAGACAAATGGACATAAAGACATAGATGACTTAACAAGAAATTATATACCTATGAAGTTGAGAAAGAGTTAGATACTTCAAGTAGTGATTCAGAGAAAAGGATAGAGAAGAAAAAGAATTGTCACAAGTGTAGAGAAAATTGGACACCATGACATAAATGTGAAGACATGTCCTTATGTTACTATAAAATAGTCGATGGAAAGCAAGTTGAAGTACATGAACTTGATGAAGAAATTACTATAATGCACAATGCAGATTTTGATCCTGAGGAAACATCACATGAAGCATCATTCGTTGCAATCCCATGTGTCCGATAAAATCAAGATGAAGAAAGCAAGTCTTCAAAGATAAAAAACAACAAGATCCTGCAAAATATGTTCCACGACACCTTCGAAAGCAGAGAACCCAATCTCTAAGAAGGAAGAACACTAAGATTAGAACACCACCAACAAACATGACGAGGAGATTATGCCCTAAAATCCTAAAGCCTAAAGGGATCGTAAGAGGCAGAAATGTCAATATACTTGTAGATTTTGGCAGTACTCATAATTGTAAAAACATTGATCTTGCTAAACAACTTAATCTTTGTGTATGCCCAATCAAGGACTTGACCATGATTGTTTCTACTGGCAAAAGTTCGAAGAGATAGGAGAATGTCTTAAGCTTCCATTCCAGATACAAGAACTAGAACTACAAACATAATTCTTTGTCCTACTGCTCAAAGAAATGGGTATAGTGCTAGGTGCATAATGGTTAATACTGTGAAACTTTGTAACATGAAATTCCACTGCAGTAACTGATTTATTTCACCTACTTATTTCTTACAATAAGTTATTACGAAACCCTTCAGTAAACATTAAAATAAATTCTATTGCAGTTATCACATAATTACATAGAGAAAATAACAATGATATATAAGGACAAGAATCAATCACATCAACATAGTTGTTTTTGGATAATTGTCCCCGGAAAAACCCAATGTGGGAAAACCGGTGCAACAGATGAGGGTTTATTTATTAATCTTTAGCAACAATCACTTTACAAGGAATGATTCTATAGAAAAACTGAGACACTTTTGAGAGAAACACCCGAGACAAAGTTTCTCCTCTACTTGGAGAAGTTTTGACACCTTGGAGACCCTTCACCCACTTCTGTGTCACTTCTGCGTCAGCTTGCCGCGTCTCCAATGGTGTTGTCTCCCTGCTCTTCCCTCTGTGCTCTCTCTCGAATGCCCTACGTCACCACCTCCTCAATCTCTGACTGCTGCTGATAACCTCCTCTTCCTTCACCCTACAACTCTCCCTCTGATATCGAACTCTTTCTTGAGAATCGATTTCCTTCGGGTTACTGAGTATTTGCCCAGTGTGCCTCCAAATGACTTTCAAGTCTTCTCTTACACTTTTCCTGATGATGAATCAATGACTAAGATTAAAACCGGCTTGATCCTCATCTCTTAGAAGCTCCTCACCCATATCTTTATTAATACCCATTAATATTTTTATTTTCCTAGTTTAAACTTAGGAACCCATTAAAAATATTAGTTATTTTAATAACTCCTAATCCAGGAGGAATTTCTCCAAACGATTTCTGGGTCTTGGAAATCTCATGTGTTCTAACCCCTCCACAAAATTTCGGAGCTAGACCACATTTGATGCTACCCAAAATCAACACTCCCTCTTAGCAAGGAATGCGCTCTAGCAATACTTCCCAACATGAGCATCACACTAATCCATGACATCGGTGCTCTGCGTTGTTGATGCTCAGCCTACTGCCCCTCATCCACTGCGCTGTTGCAACCTATACTGCTGGCCATGACACTGTAACTGTCACTGCTACATTTGTATTGCAACTCCCTCTAAATATGTTGCATCATGCTTCCCATAGCACTGCCACTGCTAACTGTTGCACTGCAACTCCTTATACTATCCGCTTCTTACTAAAATGGCTTCTTCACCATCCCCATCTTCTCCCTGAAGTAAACAAACTTTGTTGTTCGATCGATCATGAAATATTGTATTCTTAGAGATCTTGATGCAACTCTGATTATCACACAAAACACTGGTCGCTTCTATCTTTCTCCTGAATAGATTCACAAGCAATTTCCTAAGCCATATGGCTTCACACGAAGCTATGCTAGCTGCCATATATTCAGCTTCAGCTGAGCTCAGAGCCACAGATTTTTGTTTCCTACTACACCAGGAGGTCATTCCTGATCCAATGTTGAAACAGTACCTAGTGGTACTTTTCCGATCTACTGAGCTTCCAGCCCAATCTGCGTTAGTGAACCCACTCAACTTGATGTCATTGCCTTGGGTGTACATTAGTCCATGCTCGACTGTTCCTCGTATAAATCTGAGAACATGCTTGGCTGCTACCCAATGCGCCCTATTTGGTTCTACCATGAACTGACTAAGGGTGTTGACAATGTAACACATGTTTGGCCTGGCATTGACCAGATACATTAGGGACCCTATGAGCTGCCTGCACAAGGTGGGATCGACTTCTTTATCTTCAGATGCATCAATCTTCTTCAAGTTGGTGATCATTGGAGTAGCCATAGGTCTACAGTCCTGCATTCTGAACCTTTTCAAAATCTCTGTAGCGTATCTCCCTTGCCCAAGGAAAATTTCATCCTTCTGCTGCCAAACTTCCAACCCCAGGAAATAATGCATTTGTCCCAAATCCTTCATGACGAATTATGTGGCTAGGTTCTCCTTGCAATCTTTGATGAGCCTGGATGATCCTGTCAAAAAGAGATCATCCACATATAAAACCAGGATTAGAGGCTCATTCTCTGCAACCAAATAGTAGAGGTTAGGATTTGCGTCGCTCTTGCTGAATCCCATCTTCTGCAAGTAGCCATCAATTCAACCATACCATGCTCTAGGTGCCTGTTTAAGCCCATACAAAGCTTTCTTCAATCTGCATACATGAGATTTATTCTCATGTGTCTCAAAACCATCTGGTTGTTCAATGTATACTTCTTCTTCTATCACCTTGTTCAAGAACGTTGTCTTGACATCCATTTGGTGAATCTCCCACCCCATCTGAGCTGCAAGGGATATCAATGATCTAAGAGAAGTATACCTGGCCACTGGGGCAAAGGTTTCTTCGTAGTCTATTCCTTCCTTCTGAGCAAACCCCTTAGCAACAAACCTGGCTTTGTATTTTTCTACATGGTGATCTGCAACGTATTTGACTTTGTAGAGCCATCTCGACCCTACAATTGACCTGCCCTGAGGCCTAGGAACCACTTCCCAGACATCATTGATCATTATGGAACTGTATTCCTCCACCATAACATCTACCCATACTTGATGCTGAACGACCTCCTAAAAACTAGACGGTTCTACAACCTGAGCTACCAAGGCTTGGTATCTGTCTGGCTATCTATGCTCCTTTTTCTCGCTCCTGGGCGCCCTGACAAAATCCTCTGCATCTCGTAGTATCTGTCGAAGTTCTCGGCTCGTTCTACAACTGGTAGTGGGTATATCTACCTGCTCCTCCACTTCTTGAGGCTCCACCTCTGGAGTTTTTCCTTTAGGAGAAATACTAGTGCTAGTTTCTGTTGGTCGAAGTGGTTGGACCAATGGATCATCCTTTCACTATTCTTCGGAAGCCATTTCTCGGGACTTTCTGAAATCTTTGTCCTCCATGAACTTTACATCTCGTCGAATATATCATTCTCCCTATATCCTACAAGATATCATTTCTCCGCATTCTGATCCAATTTCTTCCTCTTCTCTTCGGGTACATGGCAGTATGCCAAATGCCCAAATATCCTGAAACAACTCACCTCAGGTTTCTTATTGGTGAAGACACTCTCTGGAGTAATCTTACCTAATCTGCTGTGAGTCCTGTTCTGGATATACACTATCGTGTTGCATGCTTCTGCCCATAGAGACTTGGGCATATCCTGATCATACAACATTGCCCTGGCTGTTTCAACAATAGTCTGGTTCTTCCTTTTTGCTACTCCATTCTTCTTTGTATTATAGGGGGTTGTCCACTCTCTTCTGATGCCTTCCCTTGCGCAAAAATCAGTGAAGTCCTTGTCAGTGTATTCTCCACCATTATCTGAGCGCAATATCTTTATCTTCTTCCCTGCTAGATTCTCAACTAGAGCTTTGAACTCTTTGAATCGACCAAAAACCTCATCCTTGGTTTTTAGAAAGCAGATCCAAGTCTTTCTGGAATGGTCATCAATGAAGGCGACGAAATATTCGGCACCACTAAGAGCTTTTGTGGACATGGGTCCACAGATATCTGAGTGTATCAACCCCAGAACACTCATAGCCCTATTGTTGCTTCTGGAAAATGCTGCCTTGGCATACTTGCCTAGTGCGCATCCTCTGCATACATCATCTCGTTCGACACTTAATTCTGTAACTCCTGATACTGCTTTCTCGAGAATTCTTACAGCCCCATGGTGTAAGTCTCCCATCCTCCTATGCCATAGTTCATTCAAAGTTTTTTCCCCACTGCTGCCTCTCAACACCATTGGAAATTCTAGCTGTAATCTATACATCCTATTATTTCTAACTCCAATCTGGGCCTTCTTTTTCCAACTTGGGTGTTTGACATATACTTTCTCCTTAATGAAGAAAACGTCATAGCCCTTATTTTGAAGCTGAGATACAGAGAGTAAGTTCATCCTCAATCTTGGCACACGCAACACATTGGTTGCTTGAAGCCGATCCCCTGTTTCTATTTGAAAGACTACAATACCTCTTCCTCCGGGGGTACATTTTGCCTTATTTCCTATGGTGATCTGAAAATTCATCATTTCTTCCTGATAATTCGAAAAACATTCTTGTATTCCTGTCATATGCCAGGAAGCTCCACTATCTATATACCAAACCTCAGAGGAGGCAGAACTTGCTAGGCAAGCGACTTCTTCTTCCAGTCTGGAAGCTAACATAGAATAATCGTGATCCATGATCTTCGTGCTCTCTTCGTTCTTTGGAGATCTGCGTGAGTCCCTCTGAGTTGATGGCCCGACATCATGCTTCTGACTCATAGCAGATTCTTCAATTCCGTTGCCCGATCTCTGCTCTAATATCATGTGAAAATTTCTAACACGAAATTCTACTGCAGTAACTGATTTATTACACCTACTTATTTCTTACAATAAGTTATTTACGAAACCCTTCAGTGAATATTAAAATAAATTCTACTGCAGTTATCACATAATTACATGGAGAAAATAACAATGATATACAAGCACAAGAATCAATCACATCAACAAAGTTTTTTTGGACAATTGTCCCCGAAAAAACCCAATGTGGGAAAACCAGTGCAGCAGATGAGGGTTTATTTATTAATCTTCAACAATAACCACTTTACAAGGAATGATTCTACAGAAAAACTGAGACACTTTTGAGAGAAACACCTAAGACAAAGTTTCTCCTCTTCTTGGAGAAGTTCTGACACCTTGGAGACCCTTCACCCACTTCTGTGTCACTCTGCGTCAGTCTGTGTGAGGATTGCGTCTCTAATGGTGTTGTCTCTCTGCTCTTCCCTCTGCGCTGTCTCTCGAATGCCCTGCATCACCTCCTCCTCAGTCTCTGTTTGCTGCTGATACCCTCCTCTTCCTTCACCCTGCAACTCTCCCTCTGAAATCAAACTCCTTCTCCTTGAGAATCGATTTCCTTCAGGTTATTGAGTATTTTCCCGGTGTGTCTCCAAATGACTCTCAAGTCTTCTCTTATACTTTTCCTGTTGATGAATCAATGGTTGAGATTAAGTCTCTAATCAACGACTAAGATTAAAAAAGTCTTGATCCTCGCGTCTTAGAAGTTTCTCACCCATATCTTTATTAATACCCATTAACATTTTTATTTTCCTAAGTTTAGACTTAGGAACCCATTAAAAATATTAGTTATTTTAATAACTCTTCATTCGGGTGGAATTTCTCCAAACGATTTCTGGGTTGTGGAGAGCTCATGTGTTCTAGCCCCTCCACAAAATTTCGGAGCTAGAGCACATCCGATGCTACCCAAAATCAACAAATACAATTAGGAAGCTATACTACAAACCTTGAATAACAATTCATGAAGTTTAATTGACAAGGACGACACTATAAATTATATGGTGTTGATGCTCCCAACTTCAAGGAAGATGCGAATACATATGAGAAATTCACCAATTCACAAGGCACAAACAAAGTCAAAATAAATAGAAGCCATTCCATAGCAACGTGCTCAACTAAAGGAAGCCTTGCTTATTATGTTTTGAGGACAAAGCATCTCTAAGGGGGTGGCAATGCTTTGAATAAAATATTCATAAAAATATTAATTAAATAAATAATATTAAATAATAATAATAATAAAAATAATTGAATAATTAATTAATTAATTAATAACACCATTAGCTATGAAATCTCAAAGGTAAAAAATGTGAACATTCACCTTTGTGGCCAGTCAATGCCTATATAGGTAAACCGCCACGAAGTCTTGTAACCAACATTCAACTCTTATTCAATAATAATACAATTACTTATTTACACAACATATACACAGTATACAAACAACTATATCTTACGTACTGGTGTTCTTACTGCTAACATCCAAATTCTGCGTCGACCCAATAATTTTATGCTGCCACTGCCAAATAGGAAATGGGAATCTTGCCCTCAGATGTGCTTAGAAAATTCTAAAACTTTCGTTGATGCACTATATCCACAAGGCCAACAAAACTCAGAAAGGGTTTGGGCTCCTTCGAACCAATCATGGGACCCCTCAAAAAGTGTGAGTTCCTCCTTCAACAAAAATTTCGCACCACCTAGAAATGACATTGCAAAATGGGCTCCCAACTCCCAAAATATCTCCCAAAATTCTCCTCCAGAATTACACCAAATCCAACTCCAATTTCTTTGTTACAACACCACAGCAACTCAACTCTCCAAATGCCTACGCAAGCCTAGCTAGTCACCCTCTGCGTAGTCCCTAAAGAAGGAAAATTCGGCTTGATAGTTAGCTCCAAAATTAGCCCTCCAAATCCCCTCAAGTCTCCAGCAAAATCACTAAACAAAGCCCCTCTGAATTCCTGGAAACCAGCAAGCACTGTAGCTGCTCCTCCAATCAATTTGGCCTCCCTCTAGGTCAAATTCCTCTAAACTCCGCTCCGGAACAACTCCAAGTTGTAGCAATATCTCTCCTAGGGTAACACTCAAGGTTCACCGAAGAAGAGTTGGAAATTCCCACCTGGAAATTCCCTTGTGCTGAACAACACTTGTTGACTTGGCTCAATGGCTCAAGCGAGCAAAGGTTAAGTTTTCAAATTGGCAAAGGACCCAAAAATGAAGCTCCCCTCTTCTATTTATCCTTGCTACCCTTGTCTCTCCTTGTGGGCTCTCCCATTCGACCTCCCTCTCTCTCTCTTCCATCCAAATCGAATTCCTCAAGGGAGTTCAAATTTCTCCTTTGGGGTGGTCCCCACATTCCATCATCCAAATAATTATGCTTCTTTCTAATGTTTTGGAGTCTCCCTTCTCACAAAAATTAATTTGATGCCTCTCACCTACTTTTCCCAAGTTTTATGCCCAAAAATTGTCCACCATCAATATTTCAAAAATTTATAACTCAATTAGCAAAATTTTAATTAGAGGGAATGTTATAGAGTGTTAGAGTTTGTAGCTCAGGCAGATACTTATGTGTAGGTGTAAGTGTTCTTATGATAGGCGAAGGGTTGAGAAGGCTGGACCAAGATGGTTACCTGGATGATAAAGCCATTGGAGATCCAAGTGAGAAACTTGGAGTGAAGGTCAAGTAGAGACCTTGAGGGTTGAAAAGGCCTGTGACTTGGAGTCAGAGGGAGTCAGGCTTTAGAGGGAGTGAGCAAGCTCAAGAGGAAGTCAGTGTTCAGAGGGATTCAATATCTCAAATGAAGATGACCTTCAATTTCAGGAAGTCATGGAACATGATGCTCAGGAACGGGAGGCTTCTAGGAGTAGGGCGTCTTCGAAGAAATGTCCCTGTCATACAAAAATAATTTCTTTTGCGTCATATGGAGCAATTGTGGTAGCAGATCAAGGGTGGAAATGTGTTCTAGGTTTGAAGGAAAAACCACTTCCAGGTGTTGTTGTGAGAATACATCCCTCACTAAGAGGGAGTGTTGATGTTTTGGGTAGCATTGGGAGCATTCTCATGTGTGGGGCAAGTGGGCTAAGTGATGGGGCTTTTCTCCCATTGACCTATGGTATTACCCATGTTATTCTGATGACCCATGGTATAGACCCATGCTATTGTTGAAGAAAATGTAACTAGGTTCGGTCTTCATAAATGTATTTTTGATATTTGTACTTATTCAAGAAAAGAAATATTATTTTTATAATATATGTCAATGAGTTTCTTGCTCATTGAAGTAGGTCTAGCACATGTTAAGTGCTATAGGTGAGTCAAATAGTCAAAAGGAAATGTTGAAGGCCTTAAGGGCATGTTACACCATGTATGAATATGTATTAAAGTCAAGAGAATACCTCCAAGCAAAGTCAAGTCTCCTCCTATGCAAAGGCACCACCAAAGAAGCTCATTCAAGCATGTTACACCACCAAAGAAGCCATCCGAAGTAAGACAACAAGTCAGCCTACAAACTGTCTTCTAGTCGGCCTAAAGGGAGGGACAATCCTCTATATATAGAGGCTGTCCACTCCACTATAATGCCATCCATCTCTCTGAAATCAGCGAAGGTAGCCGAGAAAAAGGGTGAAGAAGGGACGAAGAAAGGGTCTACAAGTATAGCAAAAAAGGAGGAAGAAATACCGAAGCCTTGGAAGTCTGTTCTAGGGCTAAAAGACAGTCACACATGCGAAGAAGGAGAGGATCTCTCTGCTGTCATAGCAGCCCTCTATTACAGTCACACAAATTTCATTATTTGGGATAAGAACATAAGGCTAAAGGGTCTCCAAGACAAGGAAAGGAAGGAGGAAGAAGGCTGAAGTGAAGAGGACTGTTTCTAGGGCTAGAAACAATCACACGTGCGAAGAAGAGGTGGGTAACTCTGTGGGTATAACAGCAAGATCAAACAATTTATGAATTAGTGTTGGTTGGGTTTGAAATTAGGCCTACAAGGCCTCCCAAGTCAAGCGAAGAAGCCTATCTCTCTAGCAAAGGAAAAAGGACCCTAATTCTCTAGGGTACCTCCCACACGTGCGAGAATTAGGGTTGCAGTGCTGTCATACTAAGCCTTCCACCCTACACCAAGAAGGAACTCATATGATCAAGAGCAGGAATGAGTATCCTTAGGTGAAGGATATCACTAAGGAAAAGTATCTCTTCTAGAAGATCTACTTACACTGGAAGGAAGAACGAAGTGTCGGGGAACGAAGTGCCGGAAGGAGGTAGACAAAGTGTTGGGGAAACATAGTGCAAAGAAAAGGAAGGACTTGACTTGTGCTTGGAGGTTCTTCTAGTCAAGGGTCTAGGGTTTGGCATTGATCAAGAAAGAAGCTTCAATAAGAGAAAACTTACCGAAGGGTTTTCCTCTCAAGAGAAGAGAGGTTTTGGCCCTGACAGAGAGCCAACATCTTGTGTTCTTGTTCTTATGTTTTGGTAGCAGTTTGATGAAGTACACAAACATGCATTAATAATAATAAGGAGAAGATTAAGCTAACAAGAAAAAGTAAAAAGACTCCACAAATTGTTATCAAGTAACGAAGAATCACAGTACACTTATTTGCCCTAGATTCTTCAACATGGTATTAGAGCTAAGGTGACACATCAAGGAAAGGGCATCTCAAGAACACTCATCAAGGAAGAACATCTACAAGGTTGAAGCATCAAGCCTAGAAGTCTCAATCACTTCAAGGACAAGAAGGTCTACAATTCATCATTCGTCAAGGAAGTCTACATAGCAAGAAGAAGAGCCTTACATAAAGGCACCTACAAAGAAGAGCAGATTGAAGCAGGACCTACATCAAGCTACAAATCATCAAGCAAGTCCACTTGGAGAAGACAACTTGAAGAACATCAAGATCCTAGGAAGGCAAGCCATCAAGTCTTAAAGAAGGAAGCAAATCCATTACATCTCAAAATCTATCAAGTATATGTCCCCTCCTGAAATACATCAATGTCTTTTTGCAAGGAAAGCAATAATTTGGTAGGTACCAACAACTTTCTTGCATGGAAGAAGAGCACTGATTTACTTCTCAAGGAGAATGAACTCCTAGAACATGTCAAAGGGAATATCGCTATCCCTGCTAAGGAACAAACTCAAGCCTTAGCTAAGTACAATAAGGATGAGACAAGAGCTCAAAGGATTCTAATAGAATCAATCAAAGACTCTCTCATTCCTTATGTCTCCAAATTTGAAACATCAAAAGAAATTTATGATAAGCTAGTAGAGCTATTCTCGATATCCACAAACGGAGAAGTAATATCTCTAAGAAATGAAATGTACAAGATGAAGATAACAAAGGAAGGAATAGTTCCTTACTTCAAGAAAATCTTTGAAATGAGAGATCAAATTCAAGAGCTTGGGGAAGTCATGTCTAACAGAGAGATGACAACTGTAGTACTCAATGCTCTACCTGAGGATTGGGGCAACTTCACATCAAACATATATGCCAAGAAGGAAGCAACCACACTCAATGAAATGTGGTCTCTATGCAGGACAGAGGAAACTAGACTTAAAGCAAAGGAAGATGTGGGATCAAAGGAGAAAGCATTTGCTACCATGGCCAAGAGAAAGGGAAAATTTGGCAGATTTGGTCCATGAAGAACAAACAACAAAGACATGTTCAAAATCCAATGTTTTGGATGCCAAGAATATGGACACTACAAAAGGAATTGTCCTAAGCCTAAGAAGGACAACAACAACAAAAGACGCAGGGAAGAAGCTCACATGACTCAAGAGATGAAAGAAGAAGAAAAGAAGCAAAAGAAGGAAGATCCTTTGGATCTCTACTATGACTAGGTCAAGCTCTTTACTTCAAGTCTTCTTTCAAAGTTTTGAGTAGGATAGGAGCATATAGGAATAAAATAAAATTGCATGGCTAGAAACATCTTCTAGAATCTAGAAACATGAAGTACATAGAGTTCTAGATACTCATGTAGAAAGAACATTTATAAATGAGAACAAAAAAGCATGGTTAAAAATATCTTCTAGAATATAGGAGCATGCTGAATATAGCTCAAGATATTCATATAGAAGGAGCATACCTAGAATAGGACCTCATCCACTATGAAAGAAAATTGATCATGAAAAAGAATCTTAGAAGACCTCCATCATCAAAAGAAAAGAAACATTTGCAAGGCAAGGGTCTTTAAGATCCTATGATGGAATCTTCAAAAGAAGGTTCATAAACCAAAGCAAATGTCTCATTGGGAATCCCATTCATGGGATTCAAGAAAAGGATGATATGCAAGCAAGCTAAAATGAAGTAAGAAGGGCCACACCAAGGACAAGCAAATGAAGCTAAGATGATCAAAGGAGAATCAAGATGAGGTATGTATACATCAAAGTTTAGTCATGTTATCATTTGTATATTATTGAGTCATGGGAATAGTTCTATAGCATGATCAAGTATGAAAGAATCTATTTCACCAAGGACATGCTCGAAGGCATGTACTACAATGCAATGAAGGTCAACAAAAGAATATGCTCACATAAGGAGTATAAGGTTGCTGACTACGAAGCAAGAAGAAATGCTGACTAGTCCAGGAAACAAGCAAGGTAGAAATACTCTCACAAGAAGCATAAGATGGTTGACCTATCTATCTAAGAAGAAGCAAATGAAGAAAGAGATCAAGCATGGGAAGAACACCATGATCACCGAGAATAACTATCTAACAAGATACTTTGAAGATATCTCCCGAAAGAAGGCATGGCAACTTTGACAAAGAAAGGAAGGACCCTTGACACCTATAAATACCTTGGAGATATGAAATATGCAGATAACTAATTCTACTCTACAAAGATGTCGTGATGAAGAAGCCATCCAACAAAAGAAAAAGCAATGTTGAAGCAATATCGGGATGAAGTCATAATGGGCTACTAGGTCGAAGCATGTAAACAAGCAAGTACAATGAAGCATCCATCAAAAGAGTATTCCGAAGCATGGACAGATGACAAAGGAGTAGCCAAATGACAAGAAAAACACTTTCCATGAAGGAAGCAAAGACATGACAAACCAAAAAGGAAAGTGATCGATGGATGGTACCCTACCTAGAAGAAGTTCGAACAAAGAATTCATGACATCAAAGAAAGGAAAGAGATCAAGCAGCTGAAGGACCCACGAAGAAGAAGTTGCTGATGAATGAAAGAGTCACTAGTTAAGAGGGAGCTCTGACAGGTCCTTGATGAAGAGGGATTTTTGGATCACCCCTGATTACAATGGAGTGACAATTGTGTTTTTCCATCTCATGGGTCATGCACTAGACTAGGACTAACAGTCGTAAGTCTAGATAAAGGCCTTGAATGGAAATGTAGACACAAGATAGACACAACATTCTTGTCTTCACTTGGGAAGAAGGAATGGGAGGATTGGTAATCATCTGGCATCCGATACTCTTTGAGGATGTGTAGGGCATTCAAGACAAGAGTAGGCAAGAGGAACGATATTCTTTGAGGGTTGGGAACCCAAGATAAAAATAGTCCTAGAAGGTCATACTCAAAGAACACCCGGGTGGGTATGTACCTTGACAGACAATGATGAAGGTATCTATAAATCATTGGTCTCGCCAGCATTGTAGCTCATGATTTCATGAAGAGATGGAGCTGTTAGTGAAGGCTTTGCACTATGGCAATGTTGATGGATATGATGCTATAACAAATGGATTGCAAATTCGGTTTCTCTTATGTGAATTCTTCAAGATTGATAATAGCCAAACAACTTGTAATGTTGTATGAATACCTCCCTAGTTAAGAGGGAGTGTTGAAGAAAATGTAACTAGGTTTGGTCTTCATAAATGTCATTTTGATATTTGTGCTTATTCAAGAAAAGACATATTATTTTTATAATATATGTCAATGATTTTCTTGCTCATTGAAGTAGGTCTAGCACATGTTAAGTGCTATAGGTGAGTCAAATAGTCAAAAGGAAATGTTGAAGGCCTTAAGGGCATGTTACAGCATGTATGAACATGTACTAAATTCAAGAGAATACCTCCAAGCAAAGTCAAGTCTCCTCCTATGCAAAGGCATCACCAAAGAAGCTCATTCAAGCATGTTACACCACCAAAGAAACCATCCGAAGTAAGACAACAAGTCGGCCAACAAACTATCTTGTAGTTGGCCTAAAGGGAGGGACAATCCTCTATATATAGATGCTATTCACTCCACTATAATGCCACCCATCTCTCTGAAATCAGCTAAGGTAGCCGAGAAAAAGGGTGAAGGGACAAAGAAAGGGTCTACAAGTATAGCGAAAAAGGAGGAAGAAATACCGAAGCCTTGGAAGTCTGTTCTAGGGCTAAAAGACAGTCACACGTGCGAAGAGGGAGAGGGTCTCTCTGCTGTCATAGCAGCCCTCCATTACAGTCACGCAAACTTCATTATTTGGGATAAGAACATAAGCCTAAAGGGTCTCCAAGACAAGCGAAGGAAGGAGGAAGAAGGCTGAAGTGAAGAGGACTGTTTCTAGGGCTAGAAACAGTGACACGCGTGAAGAAGAGGTGGGTAAGTTTGCGAGTATAACAACAGGATCAAACAGTTTATGAATTAATGTTGGATGGGTTTGAAATTAGGCCTACAAGGCCTCCCAAGTCAAGCGAAGAAGCCTATCTCTCTAACAAAGGAAAAAGGACCCTAATTCTCTAGGGTACCTCCCACACGCATGAGAATTAGAGCTGCATTGTTGTCATACTAAGCCTTCCACCATACACCAAAAGGACTCGGATGATCAAGAGAAGGAATGAGTATCCTTAGGTAAAGGACATTACTAAGGAAAAGTATCTCTTCTAGAAGATCTATTTACAGTGGAAGGAAGAATGAAGTGCCGGAAGAAGGATGATGTGACAAGGAATGAAGTGCCAAAAGGAGGTAGACAAAGTGCCAGGGAAACATAGTGCAAAGAAAAGGAAGGACTTGATCAAGAAAGAAGCTTCAATAAGAGAACTTATCGAAGGGTTTTCGTCTCAAGAGAAGAGATGTTTTGGCCTTGGCATAGAGCCAACATCTTGTGTCCTTGTTCTTATGTTTTGGTAGCAATTTGATGAAGTACACACACATGCATTAATAATAATAAGAAGAAGATTAAGCTAACAATAAAAAGTAAAAAGACTCCACAAATTGTTATCAACTAACGGAGAATCACACTATACTTATTTGCCCTAGATTCTTCAACAGATATTGCAACCTTTGGAAAAGTATAAGTACAATGATGAGTGATTTATTCTTGTGGCTTCATGACCGGGATTGAGCGGGCCGAGCAAGGTCGAAAGAGTTGAGAGGGCTTAGTAGGGCCGAGCCAAGGGCAAGAAGGCTGAGCAAGGGAAAGAAGGCCGAGTAGGGCTGAGAGAGTTGAGAGGCATGAGCAAGGCTGAGCAAGGACGAGAGGGTCAAGCAGAGCACAAAGACATGCGAGGACAGAAGACATTGAGAGAGATATTCTCTCAAGTAAGAGATCTACATGAGTAATATTGCAAGTTTGTTGTGAGTAAGATATTCAGTTGTATTGGGTCTGAGGAAAGAGCATGCAACAACAAAGGAGATCCAAATTAGCTAGATCAAGGACAGATCTTGGGCTTGATCCACTAGATCAAATCCAGGGTAATTGTTGTATATGTAATTTCCTCTAGGGCCATTATCCTAGTAAGGGAGCCCAAGTAGGTTATAAGAAGAATTTAATGAAGAACTATAGATTGGGAAAAAAATTTTGTGTAACGTGTTTATTATGCATGATCTAATTGTTGGTTTTGTGAGTTCTATTGTGCATAATTTATTTCTAATTAGGCACACCAATGTGTTTCAGTTAATTAGCTAGGTTAAAATTAATTTGAGAGTATTACTAGATTCGGTGTGTGTGTGTGTCCATTGGGTCTAGTGCCCAAAAATTCTAACACAAAGGGTGTGCAACTCTACAAGTAATGAAGAGTATCGTAATGTGCCTCCACATGTGTGTCACTAATCTACCAAAACATCACAATATGTGAAATGTTCTAGATCTATGGAGAAAGTGAAAACAAGCAAAGTATCATCATCAACCATATGCCAAGTTAGCTAAATGATATGCCAAGTCATCTGTTAAATTTACTTGAAACTCTACAACTACTTAGATGAATCACTGAAACCAAATTTACTTTCACCAAGATACAGAGTTTCTTAACAATTTATAAGCAGCGAAAAATAATTGAGGGATAAAAAATACATCACACAAATTGACACGCTTGTTTACCCAGAAAAACCAAATGGGAAAACCTGCTTTCTTTGTTTTGGTATTTTATTGATTGTTCTTGAGAAATTGGATCTATTACAAAGCAATCTGACTTTGAGAAAGTGTTCTTCTTCTCACTAATCTCAATTGATACAATTGATCTCGTCCTGCCTTGATTGTTGCTTGATCTCGGCCCTCTAGCACACAAATGTTCCCCAACTGAATAGCCTTGACTTTCCCTGCCTCTTTCCTGATCCTAGCTCCTATTTTCTTGCGCACTTTTCCTATATCCTAGCACACAAGGGAGTTTCTATTATTTAGCGCAAATCCCTATTTCCTTGCACACTTGTGATTACCTATTTCTTAGGACACAAGATCTCAATTCTGCACATAATTGATGATCAATTCTACACTGTCCACAATCAAAGATGATCTCACAAGCTTGTGTAAATTTGTGCCTTCGTCCTCCTCTTTATAGACCCAATTCGAGCATGCAAGGAAGGCCCAGTTCAATTTTAGAAGTCGAGTTTTGATAGCGAGTTAACTGAGAGTGATACTCTTTCTCTCTCCAATCAACACTTGGAGTCTTAACTCGTTCTTCCTTCAATCAAGATTGAAGACTAACTCACTCTAACTAAACTTGTAACTGCCACCTTGTTCTGTAGTCAAATTGATGAAGACTCCACTTAACTGAAGCTCCAACTCTATGCATGCCATCTTGATGATCATTCTAGTAAACTAGAAATAAACTCATCCTAACTAAAGTCTAACTCATGAGCTTGCACTCATGCTAGAGAAAGACAAATTGAGGTCTTCACTGGCTAAGGCACAAGCCAAAAGACCTTCACTCACTACATTTTCAACACTCCCTCTTAGTGAGGAAGGAATTTTGTACAACTCCCAACTTATATTTGAAATAGATGAAATTACCTCTTGCCAATTCCTTGGTCAAGATATTTGTGGTTTGCTCCATTGTTGGAATGTACGATAGCTTCATTATCTCCTTTTGTACACAGTCATCTACTCACTTTCCTATACTAGCATCCACTTTCCTCTAGTTTGTGACTAGAGGCGTGGTCATGGGCCTGCAACCCTGCATATGAAACCTCCTAAGGATCTTTGTAGTGTACATCCCTTGTTTAAAGAAGATTTCCCCATCACCCTGCCATACCTCAAGGTCAAGGAAATAGTGCATAAGCCCTATATCCTTCATCTCAAACTCCCTTGCAAGGTATGCCTTGCAATCCAGGATCAAGTTGTCTGCTCCAGTCAATATAAGATCGTCAACATAGAGCACTAGAATGAGCAGAAACCATCCAACTGTGATATAGTACTGGTTGGCATCTGGGTCACTCTTAGTGAAGCCCAATCTTTGAAGGTAGCTATCAATACGAGTGTACCATGCTCAAAGCCTGCTTAAGCCCATAAAGAGCTCTCTTCAGTGTGAAAATTTGGAGACCCAAATCCCTACTACAATAAACTAATATTACTTCTCCTACTTGTTAATTCATGCAAGTTATTTATTGTGTTACACTGTAAATATTGAAGTAAATACGATTGCAACCTTCACTAATTAAATTATATGCGGAAACAAGAACTGAGTGTTGATTTGTGGTAGCATCGGATGTGCTCTAGCCACGAAATTTGGTGGAGAGGTTGGGGCACATGAGATCTCCAATACCCAGAAAGGGTTTGGGCAGATTCTAAACAGGTTAGGAGATATTAAAATAATTAATATTTTTAATTGAGTCCCTAAGTCTAAACTTAGGGAAATGAAAATATTAATGTGGATTAATATAAAACTGTGTTAGAATGGTCCAAAAGACATGGATCAAGCCAGATCTAATCTTAGTTGTCGATTAGGGACTTAATCTTGGTCGTTGATATGTCAACGAGAAAAGTATAAGAGGAGAGCGGGGTTTGCTAAGAGAGATAGAATCAGTGATCGGAGTTGCAGCTGAGGGGCAGTGAGTACAGAGAGGCAGAGATAGTGTCAGGAGATCAGCGCAGGAGCCAGAGAGGGTGACGTAGTAGCAGCCAGAGCTCACGTAGGGCCACGCAAAGGTAGCCAGTAGCTGCGTAGTGCTTCAGAGAGGCCAGCGTTGCTGACGCAGAGGGCCAGAAGGCTGACGCAGGGCCTCTTGAGGCTGATGCAAACCCATTTAGGGTGACACAGGGCCTCTTAATGCTGACGCAAACCCATTCAGGGTGATGCAGGGCCTCTTGAGGCTGACACAAACCCATTCAGGGTGACGCAGGGCCAGTGCTGGGCAGAGAGAGGTTGACGTAGTCCAGAAAGGTTGACGCTGGGGTTTCTGGGGCAGATTGGAGCTGAGGAGCTACCGGAGGGTTTATTCGTGGTTTCAGCCGGGACATTTGCCTCAGACTAAGAGACGATGTTGCAGTTATCGTTATCTGGATATTATCGGCGAGCGGAAAAAATCGTAAAAATCGGGAAAAAATTGGTAAAAATCGGGAAAAAATAGTAAAACACAAAAATATTAATTTTTTTTCAATTTTTTTAATATCTAAAGCATCTACAACATAAAATAAATACATTGACACATAAATATGATAAAATAACTAATATATAAGATGTGTAATATCATTTCTAGTGCTACATCACACATAATAGTGAATCATGTCCTGAATAGTAAGTCCCGACTCCTGAGTCTCAACTCAGCCTCAAAATATCAACAAAAAATATAATAATGTATCTAATATCATGAGTCATAATGTCATATACAATGAAATGAACCAAATAACTAAAGTCTAATACTATTGATTTCCTCTGCCCCTCTTGCGAGAAAATGCAATAGCTTTCCCCTTCCCTCTAGATGTAGATGCCGGTGGAGTTAGCAGTGGACTTTGCTCTGCTATGGAAGCTGAAGAACTAGGAGCTATAGGAGGTAGACCACGTCCTCTACTGGTGGCACGGGTAGCCTAGGTAAGTGGTGTCACCTCCTCCTCCTATTGCTCCGCCTCCTCCTCCTCCTCCCCCTCCACTACCTCCTACTCTAACCAATCATCAACAGACTCCATGAGAGGCCTCTCAGCGTCAACCCTCCATGCAGCAGTGGTGTCAATCCCATCCAATGAGATGGCCTCCATATCAGGTATCCTCTCAAGTTGCCTCACCCACAATCAAAGATTGTAGTAGACGTAGACCATGTCATTAAGTCGCTGGGACTCCAACCTGTACAAAGATCATGAAATAATAATTATAAAAAAATATTGTTTAATGAATTCAAAAAATTATTTGGAAATTTGCAATATTTTAAGTTTTAAGTTTTAAGTTTAACTTGTTGCGCTTCTTGTTGTGTATTTTTCAAATACACTCCGGTTGCGCTTGCATCCTGAGGAGCTACATGTTTGGCTGAGGATTCGAATGGCAAGTTTTTGCAGAAGGGGTACCCTGGCACCATACATTCTCCACCATGCATCTACAACAAAATTACAAATAAAATTTTAAATAAACATAAGAAAAAAATGAAATTTGAAAGTTGAAGCAAAGTATGAAGTTATGAACTTGAAGAGACAATGAAATTTGAAACAAACTAAAAAATACCTGGCATTTTAGTCGTCCTATCAGTCACAGCCATGTCAAAGCCAAATGTGCCCCCTGCCATAATGTATGTCTCAATTTCTTTGGAGATTTTTGTACATTCTGCTGGAGATCGCACCATCCTCTGAACACATGTATAGAATCCATCCATGATCTCAGCATCAAATACAAATCCACATGGGTAAAAAAATGCAAGGTTTAGGTAGATCACTGCAGCATGAATGGGACGATGGAGTGTGCTGTTCCATCATTCATTAATCACTTCCCATAGGAGGAGTTGTCTCTGAAACCCCTCATCTCCCTTATCATCATAGTAGGCCCGAATGGATTCTTTGGCCCTGTCCATGGCCTCATACAAATAGCCCATTGCGAGCTTCTCACCATCAACTAATCGAAGAACCTTTACCAAAGGTTCAGTAATGGTGCACACCTCCTGCACACCTGACCTGAAGTCTTCTTGGTATGAAACTAATCTGCATATGGCCTCTCCCTCTAGTTTGCGGCTCATTGTCAAAGCACACCACTCCTCTGAAAGAAACATTCTCTTCACATCCCACATAGAATTCAAGAGGGATTGAAGAGATATGAAATTGGTGGCAAACTGTGTAATGGCGGGGCGCACCAACTCTTTGTTGTTGGTGAATTTTCTCATCAAGCTAAGCATAGATGTATGATTATATATAAATTTTGTAATGCTTTTTGATGACTCAACAATATCTTTGACAAAGGAAATTTTCCCTATGTCCTCCAACATCAAATCAATACAATGTGCAGCACAAGGTGTCCAAAATAAAGTAGAATGTCTCTCCATAAGCATCCTGCCAACAACAACATAATTTGCAACATTGTCCGTTATGACTTGGACAACATGCTCTGCACCCACCTCCAAAATAAACACATCCAGCAAATCACATAAAGTTTTTGCATCTTTGATATGTGAAGATGCATCAATGGATTTCATAAACATTGCCCCCTTGGGACAACTAACCAAGAAATTTATAAGGGTTCTTCCCTTTTGGTCGGTCCAACCATTTGACATCACAGTGCATCCTGTTTGTGCCCATGATGCCTTAAACTCCTCCAATATTTTGGTGCAGTCAACCTTTTCATTTTGAAGAATCCGATCTCTAAAGTCATCATAAGAAGGGATTTTGTACCCTGGTCCAACAGTTGCAATAGCATAAACAACAGGCTGGAAAAATGGATTATTTCTTGCAACGCTGAAAGGAATATCACTCCAAAGGAAAAATTTGGCCAACAACTTGTTAGCTTGTTTTTTCTCAGTTTTTTTAAGCATTGAAGTGATAGAGGGTTGTGAACCAGGCATGGTTCTAGGAACAAAAAATGATGAGGTAGCTACCGGGTTGGTTGTAGCTATTGATGCTGAAGTAGAACTAGTGCCACTTCCTTGTTCACCTAAGCCTAACACCGTCTTTGCTAGTTGCTTCTTCATTTCTGCTTTGGCCTCTCTATTGTGCTCTAAATTTTCCAATGATCTCATGGCTCTTCGGATGATTTCCGGATTTGTATTTGAGCAAGGCCCTACATCAAATCCAGGGATTTGTGCAAGGTGATACTTCAATCTATAAACCCCCCTGACATATGCTGCCCACACAACTTGCAAGACAAGTTTATTCTATCAAACCCTCCATCAGGGTCACCAAATTCCCATAGAGGGTCCAATTTCTTTGGCATGTTTGTAACTTGGTTGAAATCTTGACTCTTGAGTTTTAAATTTGTAAGATGAAGTTTGAACTTTGAAGTTGAATGGTGAACCTATGGCAAAATAAGGATTGCAAGTTACAAAAATTAAAAAAAATTACATACATGAGTAACATGACAAAACACATTGAATTTTTGACAATTTAACAAACAAAAACACCATCAAATCAACTCAAAAATATTTGATAAACCAATGGGTTATCCAAACCCAACCAAAAAAAAAAAAAAAAAAAACAAAACAAAACACATAAATTTGGTGCCCATACCGGTTTGCCAGAGAAAATTGATCCTCCTCCTCAGCTCTCAATCCACCGGGGGTTTTGAGTCGTTTTCTCCTCCAATCAGCACCCAATCAACCAAAAATTTCCTCCAAGGTCACTCCCAATCCACCGCTGCCGCTGTCTGATCAAATGAATAGAAAAAAATCGTTATTTGGTGTTTATAACCCGCTATCCGCCGATGCAGCGATAACAACCGATTGAATTGCGATAATATCATTGTTATCGTGATAATTTCAAAAACTCGCGATTTTTTCCGAAAAAACTGCATAAAAATCAGCTGATTTTATCGTCACTTTAAAAAAATTGCAATAAAACGATAAAATCACAATTTTATCGCGAGTTTCGTATCACTGCTAAGAGGTACTACTACCAGGGGCATTCTTTGTTGGGTAAGCCAAATTTGGCACCCAGATTGTACTCTGAAATTGCTTAATAAGAAAACCCTCAGATAGCTGCACCGGTTTTCTCGCATTGGGTTTTTCTGGGGACATTGGTCCAAAAATAACAGTGTCATTTTGTGTGCTTGTTTCTGTTTCCTTCAGTTGACGATCTATAATATGTTGAGCATGCACTAGTGTTTATTTTCAGTATTTACATTGTAAATAACTTGTTAAGTAACGGAACAGGTAGGTAAGAATAAATCAGCAAAGTGCATGGATGGTTTCTAACGTGTCAAACTTAGAAACTTCAACAAGGTATTGGAGCGTGGTTGCAGATCATAGGATAACTGAGGACATCAATCGAGCGAAGCAATAGCTGTAGAAAACAGCTGTCCTGAGTGACAAAAGTTGTTTCTAGCAGAACAACAACAAGGGAAGGGTGACGCAGTGCCTGTGTCATCAAGGGTGAGCTAGGAAGAGGCAACGCAGAGGCTAAGGGAAGCAAAGGGAGACTCACACAGAGTTACGCAGAAGCTAGGAGGGCTGACGCAGTTGGCTGAGGAGGTCGAGTTGTTGGTCCCGGGGTTGTGCAAAGCCTAGGAGCTCTCACCTTCAGGTTGTTGGGGTTTAGGAGGCTATGGGAAAGTTGCAGAGTGGAGTTGGTGAGGTACTGTAGTCAGAACAGTGCCTAACAGGGCAAGGCCAAGGAGGAGGGAGTTGCTATCGAGGGTTTCTAGCCGAGAAATCTGGATTAGTGGTGCGGTTGCACAGATGATCAGAGTAGGGGGCATCTCGACATCGACAGAAGGATTTCCAGGAGGGAAATCGAGACTCAGAGGAAGTCACATCGGGAACTTCCAGGAGGGAAGTAGAAGAGCATCATGGCAATACATGGAGTAAGAGACAAGGACAGACTAGACGAAGCGTCAAACTTCACAATTCGGAAGGCTAGAATCTTATCCGTACTTGACAGAAATCATGTCAAGCACTTCGTCTTGAAGACGATAGCTATCCCAGTCGACCTAGCTGAGAACGACAAGTACGAGGAGGCAATGGCGAGGGCCAAGAGCATCATCCTTGACGAGGTCAAGGACCATGTAGTACCACACATTGCCGAGAAGGAAACGACAAATGAGATGTGGGAGGCCCTAAAGAAATTGTAGCAGCATACTTCTGTGCATAGAAGGATATTACTAGAAAATCAGATGAGGTCGTATCAGATGAAGAAGGGAGAACCGATTGACACCTTCCTTGGAAGACTGAATGAGATCCGAGATCAGTTGACTTCCATAGAAGCCACACCAGATCAGGAATTGATGGTGAGGACAACCCTGAATGCAGTCTTAGAAGACTGGGAGGTATTTGTCCAGAGTATACTGGGTAGAGGGACACTTCCACCTCGGGATGAGATATGGGCGGCTCTTTGCTAAGAAGAGATTAGACAACAGACAAAGGCGGGAAGTAGAAGTAAGGGGATCGGAGTCAAAAAAGAGGAGGAAGATGTTGCCCTAACATTTGAGAGAAAGCAAGAAAAGCGGAAGAAGAAGGATCTCTCCAGGATCAAGTGCTTCCACTGTGGGGAGCTGGGTCATTATGCAATCCAGTGTCCAAGGAAGAAGAGTAAGGGAGAATCTTCCGAGACTAAGGCAGCGACAACAAGGGCAGAGAAAGAAGTGGACACAGACGATGACTGTTCCATGAGTGCACACGCACCACTTGAGTGGAAGTGGGGAGACATTGAGTTGTAGTTAGGTGGATTACATGCGATGAGGGGCAAGATCCTCGAGGTACCCAGCCTCTTGGATTAGACCTTGCTACAGGAGCCCCGAAGAGGAGTAGCAGGACTGGTTGATGTGGGTAGAGATGGATGCAGATGGAGCAGCAAAGAGAGCTACAGTGCAGGAGTCCCGAGACAGCATGAGGCTAGCAGGTTGCAGCAGTGTGAAAGGCACGACAGTGTTGCACCAGTGCAGGATGGCACAAAGAGGTGTGCAATGGTGTGAGATGTAGGGAGTTGTTGCAGCAGTGCAGAGGTCAGAAAGGGAGCACTTGTCAGCGGCAGAGGGAGCTTCAGCATCAGGCGGGTCTCTAGCCCAATAGAGAGATCAGTTACTTATTTCTCAGTAACTGAGTTGTAGTGTAACAGTGGGTAGCACGATGCAGCAGCGGCAGTGGCAAGGCCATGGGTAGCAGTACAGGATGCAGCAGTGTAGAGGATGGTGGGCAACAGGCCCAACATCAACACAGGGACCGATGCCAGATGATTAGAGTAATACTCAGTGAGGAGTATTGCTAGAGCACAGTCCTTGCTAAGAGGGAGTGTTGATTTGTGGTAGCATCGGATGTGCTCTAGCCACGCAATTTGGTGGAGAGGTTGGGGCACATGAAATCTCCAATACCCAGAAAGGGTTTGGGTAGATTATAAACAGGTTAGGAGATAGTAAAATAATTAATATTTTTAATGGAGTCCCAAGTCTAAACTTAGGGAAATTAAAATATTAATGTGGATTAATATAACACTGTGTTAGAATGGTCCAAAAGACATCGATTAAGCCAGATCTAATCTTAGCCGTTGATTAGGGACTTAATCTCGGCTATTGATATGTCAACGAGAAAAGTATAAGAGGAGGCTTGAGGGTCACTTGGAGAGTACACCAGATGATCAATCATTCTATTCTCTAAAGCGGGGTTTGCTAAGAGAGATAGAATTAGTGATTGGAGTTGCAGCTGAAAGGCAGTGAGTATAGAGAGACAGAGAGGCAGAGATAGTGCTGGGAGATCAGTGCAGGAGCCAGAGAGGGTGACGCAGTAGCAGCCAAAGCTCACGCAGAGGCAGCTAGGAGCTGCGCAGTGGTTCAGAGAGGCTAGCGTTGCTGACGTAGAGGGCCAGAAGGTTGACGCAAGGCCTCCGAGGCTGACGCAGACCCATTCAGGGTGACGCAGGGCCAACGCTGGGTAGAGAGAGGCTGACACATTCCAGAAAGGTTGACGTTGGGGTTTCTGGGGCAGATTGGAGTTGAGGAGCTGCCAGAGGGTTTATTCGGGGATTCAGCCGGGACATTTGCCTTAGACTAAGAGGTACTACTACCAAGGGCATTCTCTGTTGGGTAAGCTGGATTTGGCACCTAGATTGTACTCTGAAATTGCTTAATAAGAAAACCCTCAGATAGCTGCACTGGTTTTCCCGCATTAGGTTTTTCTGTGGACATTGGTCCAAAAATAACAGTGTCATTTTGTGTGCTTGTTTCTGTTTCCTTCAGTTGATGATCTGTAATATGTTGAGCATGCACTAGTGTTTATTTCAATATTTACATTGTAAATAACTTGTTAAGTAACGTAACAATTAGATTAGAATAAATCAGCAAAGTGCATGGAGGGTTTCTAACGTGTCAGACTTAGAAACTTCAACACTGAGCAAGAAGAAATAACCACACACACAATTGACATGATTGTTTCTGGAGAAATGTCCCCGGAAAAACCCAATGTGGGAAAATTGGTGCAGCAGTTGAGGGTTTGTATTATTATGCAATAGTTTATGAATATAATCTTTTGATGCCTTACTGGCTATCCGTTGTAGAGAATCTGACTGGCAGAGAAATTAGTGAGAAATACCTGACACTATCACTGGCGAACCGACACAGATCCAGGCCTAGGATGGATGGCCCCACGCTGGCTCTGCGCAGCCTCTGCGTCAGCCTCTCTTGGGTCTGCGTCACCTATTCCACAGATCTTCCGCTGTCTGGAACTTAATTCCTCTGGCCCTCCTGTCTCACATCCCGACTTCTGGCTCTGGAATTCGACTTCCCAGCTGAATCTCAGACTCCCTCTGAAGCTCTACGCTGCCTCTTTTGGATCTCTCTCTGCCTTCTCTGCAATGTATCCTTGGATCAGGAAACTCTCCAACCGGAAAACTATCCCTACCCCTCACTTCAAGAAATCTCCTCGATGACTTCTCCCGCAACTGCTGCGCTGCTCTCTTGAGAAATCGATCTCTTGATCTCACTCAATGTGTGTTCCAAATGCCCATCGAAGTCCTTCTTATAATCTTCTCGTTGAGTAGTCAACAACCCAGATTAAAGTCGAATCAATGGCTCAGATCATATTGACTCGATCTCCGTCTTTTTCTAGAAGATTCACACCCAGTTTTATTAATACCCTTTAATTATTTTAATTTCCTAAGTTTAGAATTAGGCATCCATTAAAATAATTAATTATTTTAATAAAACTGTGTCTGGGTGGAATTTCCCAAAACAATTTCTGGGTATTTTGGAATACATGTTGTTGATAAGTGATTGTCATTGATGTCAACCCAAGTAGCACCAGGGGCTACCTTGATCTTGCATGAGAATTTTGACTTGACAACTTACACTATTCTGAGTCAAGGATCTTCTAGATGGATTCTACTCATCAAGATGTTTCCGTTGATATATCGCATGCCAAGTAATTCTTCACAGTTTGAGAGATATTCATTTTGAATCTAGTAACCCCAGTTAGTGGGCTAAAACCCCATTGCGTTGTGGCATGACACTCATAATTGGTTGTTGTCATTGAATAGTCAATAATTAATAAAAAAAAATTGCTCCTAAAATCCCTCCAACATTCACTTGTTGAGGAACCTCTCAAGTCAAGATATTCATATAAATAATGACCCTCATATCCTCCTCTAGTAGGGATTTTATGGCTTCAAACAGGGCATCGTGGAATTTTCGCTATAAGTTTTTTTCTATGAAGCTTCAGAAGCTGAAATTGAAACCCATTTGAGCCGAAATCTTGATGAACCTCGTGACCGAATTTCAGATCTTGGTTCGATATATATTCGGAGATATGATCTGAGGAAGTTAGGGTTTTCACAGGCTCCCGAATTCCATGTCAAACAGGTGACATTGGGAAAATCGTCATAACTTTCGCTCCGAGCATTGGATTCAATATTCAAATTTCGTAAATAGTCACAAAAAGAGGACGGACTTTAGTTTGTTGAGTAGCGTTTTTAGAGCTGAAGGTCACAACAATGACATGTGGCACTTCGTACAAGTTCGCTCTACTGAAGTCGTCTATAATTAGGTCATCATGGGAGATTGGGCATAATTCTTCCTTGAAGAATCCATTCTTGATCAGACCTGTGGGGTTGGAAAGAGGACTTAGAGGCTACCACAGGACGAAATTTCAGACCCTAGAGATCCAAAATTACATAGATACAATAGATTCAATATCGAGCTCCTAGAAGGCAAGAAAAAACATGCATCCTACAACAAGGTATGTATGATTAGTGTTTACATTTGAAATATGAGTATCATCTCTGACATATATTTTTGCAGGACAACGTAAGTACATACAGGGTCTCAATTATATCTCTGTCTCTAAATGTCACAATTAGTTTTTTGGATGTCCTATTCTTGATACTACACATTTGATGCTACACCAAGTCTACTAAATGTATATGATGTTGTAAGTTCATGTTACTTGTCTTGTCATATTTGATAGAATGGTCTCTGTTGTTGTACTTAGAACTTGGTCCATCACAAGTCTAGGGTCTATCATCAGTTTTTATTGTATATATCTTTAGGTCAGTTTCGGATATAGTGTTGCATAGATTCCAGGCCTATATCAAGAGTGGGAGTCTTTGTCTACTGATGCAACAAGTCAACAACAAAAGTGACAAGCACACTTCAGGTATGCATTGTAATTTTAATTTTAATTTATTCATTATTATGCACTTACATGTGTTTTGCAGGAAGAGGTAAGTTGAAGGGTATTTTGTTTTGTTTTGGGATTGGTTTTGTTGGGCAAATTCAGGTAGAAGAAGATTCAAGTACAACTTCAAGCAAGAATTGAAGAGTAGAAGTATCAAATCAAAGGAAGCATTGTAGTAGGACATCCTTTGAAGAGATGACAACCACCCGTATATTGTGAAGAAGTGTCAAGGCCAAGAGTCATCATTGTAAAGTTGTAAAAGAGTCATCATTGGAAGAGTCATTATTGTAAAAGAGTCAATCTGCCTAGAGTCGAAAAGGCATTATTGGGAGGTATAGGAGTCTCTGTTGGGATGATGCCATGGTTGGGTTGCAGGTCATAGTGTGATTGGGTGTTCGGTCAAAATCATTGTAAATCATATTGTATTGTGGATCGTTGTCCCTGGTACGGGAATCCACACTCTTCTCCCATTTCAGTCATTATAGGGTGGCAAGGAGGTCCTAGGCTGGTGAATGAAGTCGCGTACATGTTGGAGCCTGTGAACACTTCAGGGTGGTAGGTTGGTCTAGGATGTTGGGGCATCCATTCAGTTGACTACTGAAGAAACCGGGGCGTTGGGGCGTCCTTCCAGTGGGACCTGGAGAAGAATGCTTTTCTAGAATTCTAGGAAGTTGTTGCTTTCATTTCAGTTGGGGCTGAAGAATAAAGAATTTATTAGAAAAGCGTTCGGTGGTTTTTGACCTGGAGGGGGTTTTCCACCTAAAATTCTTGTGTCTATTGTGTTCTTTTATTTACTGTTATTACTACATAAACATTAATAATAATTGAAGATTAACTAATGCTCTCAAAAGATTTAAAAATGATAATTGCTAAGGAATACTAATTCACCCCCCCTCTCAGTATTTCCAACAATTGGTATCAGAGCCTGGTTCCTTCAATAGCAATCTAACAACTGGAAGGAGATCATGGAATATACTAAGAATAGAGTTCCTTTGTTCAATGGAAGTAACTATGCACTTTGGAGTGGAAGAATATGGAGTATGGGAAATCGTTGGCAAAGGCTTCACACCGACCCAGGATGAACAAGGTAAGAAAAATATGGTACCAGGTATATGATGCAAAGGCTAAAGATATTATTAGCAATCGGCTCATCGAATTTGTTTATCTTAAGGTATTCAGTTGCAAAACTGCTAAAGAGGTATGGGGCAAGCTTGAAAATATATATGCAGAGGACTCAAAGGTGAAAGAAGCAAAGCTTCAAATTTTCAGGGCAAAATTTGAGCATCTCAAAATGAGGGAAGATGAAGATATCGCTGCATAGTTTCAGCGTGTTGATGAAACAACAAATACATTGAACGGTTTGGGAGAACCTATTGAAACAAAAATTGTCGTCCAAAAGATCCTCGAAATCTTGCCAGCAAGATTTAACCCTAAGGTATCTGTCTTGGAAGATAGATCGAATCTGACCAATCTTAGCATAGATGAATTGCATGGAATTCTTACGGCATATGAAATGAGGATTGAAGAAGAGGATGGCACACCTCACTTAGAAACAACATTTGCCGCATCCAATAAGAATAGTAAGGACAAGTAGACTCTGAAAGCAAAAACTTGCAATTATAAGGATGAGGAAAAGGAAGAAGATGAAGAAGAATTCTCATATAAAGAGTTTGCCTACTTCATGCGGAAAATGAGAACAGGTACGCGAAAATTCAAAGGTAAACTTCTATTAATATGTTTTGATTGTGGTGAGGTTGGGCATTTTGCAGCAAAATATCCTCACAAAAATGAGGTTGTTACGAAAGGAAAGAAAAGTCCTAGGAAGTTCAACAACCAAGGCAAGAAGAAATGGTTTAAGAAAAGTTTCTTCTCCAAAGAAGATAGCTCCTCATCCGAAGAAGACAGTGATAACGAAGAAGAATTCAACGGAAGAGTATTGTTTATGGCCAAGCACAATAAGCAAGAGGCAATTGATGAAGAAGAAGACGAAGAAGAAGAAATGACTGAGTTTGAATTTCAAAATGAAGTAATCAAGGTTATCAAAGAGCTCAAGGCTGAGAAGAAGCACGTCAACACTCTTGAAGATGAATTACAGGTCCTAAATCTTAAAATCAAGGTTGAAGAATACGAATGAATAGAAGAATCGCTCAGGAAAGAATTAAAGGTAAGTAGAAAGGAAAGAGAAGCATTGGAAGCTGAAATTGTTTCTTTACGAAAGGAAGGAAAAAATGGAAAAACTCTTCAAAACTATGCCAACAACTCAAAGACTTTGGATGAACTCATCAGCAACCTGCGATCATGCAGCGACAAGACTGGTCTTGGTTACAAATAAAAAAGCGAAAAGGAGTCAAGTCCTTCGATGACAACTAAAGAAGATGGATATGCAAAATCTACCAAGCAGGTAGATCACCCAGCTAGATCAAGAGATCAAGATTCGCAGGAAGAACCTTGGAAGACAATTCCTCGAAGAAGATTTCCTCCGAGGTATCAACCTATCTTTTATGGTCATTGTTATTCATGTGGAATGTTTGGACATAAAGCTACAAAATGTCGCATGTATGTTTGGAATGAATATAATTCCAAGAGATCTCTCAGAAATGGATATTCAAGAACTCAACAGAATATCAACAGATATGATCATTTGAGAGATGATGTCAAATGTTACAAATGTAACAATTTTGGACACTTGGCCAAAGATTGCAGACTTGGTAGCTCTTCAAAGGAATCCTCGCAAAATTAGAATGAACAAGTATGGAAAAGAAACACTGAAAGGTGTGCTTTGGCTCTCAAGGCTCAAAGCAACAGAAATGTATGGTATGTTCACAACGGTTGCTCAACACATATGACTGGAGATAGAAATAAGTTCATATCCTTGAAAGAAAATAAGGACACAAGCTCTTGCGATTTCCTATTTCCTAGGACACAAGCTCTAAATTCTATGCACAATCTCCTAAATCCTTGTGCACAATTGATGCTCAATTCTATGCTTTCACAATCAAAGATGATATCACAAACTTGTGTGAATTATGTGCCTTCGTCCTCCTCTTTATAGACCAAATTTGAGCATGTAAGGAAGGCCCACTTCAATTTTAGAAGTCGAGTTCTGATAGCGAGTTAACTGAGAGTGATACTCTTTCTCTCTCCAATCAACACTTGGAGTCTTAACTTGTTCTTCCGTCAATAAAGACTGAAGACTAACTCACTCTCAATGAACTTGTAACTGCCACCTTGTTCTATAGTCAGATTGATGAAGACTCCACTTAACTGAAATTCCAACTCTATGCATGCCATCTTGATGATCATTCCAGTATACTAGAAATAAACTCATCCTAATAGAAGCCTAACTCATAAGCTCGCACTCATGCTAGAGAAAGACAAATCGAGGTCCTCATTGGCTAAGGCACAAGCCAAAAGACCTTCAATTGCTACATTTTCAGCATCATCAAAGAAGGGGGGATGTATTCATCAAAATGCAACAAGTGGGTGAAACGTCTCCAAATAAGTGCCAAGTCATCATGAATAAGGAAAGCACTCCACATATAATGATAATTCACCTCCACATAAACTCATCCAAGTGTCAAAATCCTTCCCATAAGCTAGGGCATTCTCACATTGAGGCTCAAACAATGCTATACCATGTCAAACCATTGCAAAAAAATGTGAATAAGTTGAGGCAAGAGGGAAGTGTCAAGCACTCTATGCCATTATGATGCCAACCAATTGAAGATATCAACGCACTACCAAACAAGCCAAAAAATGTTAAGGCTTTCCATCAAGGGAGTCATATATCCTCATATCCAATGAATGTTGTGATAATCGTGAGTGAGATTAAATCGGTGAGGGTCCAAAATCGGAAAAAAATCGTACAACTATGGAAAAAATTGGTAAAAATTGGAAAAAATTAGGCAAATACAAAAAAATTCATTTTTTTTTTCAATTTTTTTAATATCTAAAGCATCCACAACACAAATTAAATGAATTAACACTCCTTCGAAGATGTCACTTGATAACTTCCTCTGAACCCTCTGAACCTCTTGCAGAAACCCTAGCGAATGGCGTCGTTGGAGGGGGTCCCTCCCCTCCCCTCTCCTTCTCCGGAAGACGAGGCAATGGCTTTCCAAGCATTGGTTTCTTCTCTGCCAAAACGCCAGAAAACAGTTGGGAGCTAGTCAAAGTTCGTGAAGAGAAATGATGAAATTTGGGACATTGCTTTGCCGGTTGGAGCCAAGCGAGCCACGTTAGCTTGCTCAGAGTGAGCTCTAGTCGGGAAGTTCACGGACATGTGGCTATTTCCAAGAACAATTGAGGCTTGGGTCGAGAACTCCTGGAAAGCAAAGATGAAAGGTAACACTGCAATCTTTGCAGTAGCGAATGGTATTTTTGCATTTTTATTTGAGCCTCGTGAAGACAGAGATGCCATATTTCGCAATGGACCTTATTTTCTCGGGTCTCAAGGAATGTATTTAAACAAATGGGCACCCGATTTTAACCTAGATGAAGACGTTCCTACAACCATTTCGGTCAGGTTAAACTCCCCCACCCCCCTTCGTCTATTGATTTAGGGTAGCATCAGATGTGGTCTAAGCCTCAAATTTTGCAGGGAGGCTTGGGCACATGCATTCCAAAGAACCCATAAACTGTTTTAGGAAATTCCACCTAAAGACGATTATATTAAAATAATTAATATTTTTAATGGGGTTCCTAAGTCTGAACTTGGGAAAATTAAAATATTAATGGGTATTAATCTAATTGTGGGTGAAACTTCTAGAAAAAGATGGAGATCAAGTCAAAACGATTTGAGCTTTAAATTAGAAGTTAATCTAGGTTGTTGGTTGCCCAAAAGGAAGATATAAGTAGGGGCTTGAGGGTCATTTAGAAAACGCACCAAGAGAGATCAAGAAATTGATTTTCTGAAGTGAGAAGTTCTCCGGAGGAAAATTCGATTGAGGAGATTTCTTGCAGTAGAGGGGTAGGGATAGCTTCCGGAGAGAGTGATTTTCTCAGTCGGAGAATCATCAACAAAGAGAGACAGAGGGTAATCGAGCAGTGGCAAAGTTGAGCCAGAGGGGATGACGTAGAGCCATGCAAAGGCAACACAGAAGCCAGTAAGGAGTCCGAAATTTGCAAAGGGAATTCGAGTTTCAAAAGCTGCAAGATGGGGTGTGAGACCGGGAGGCAGAAATTGAATCTCCTGGGCAGCAAATCGACTAGCCAAAGGAGTGACACTATCTCTAGAGAGCTTGACGTTGGGATGACGCAGGTACTGCACAGAGGCAGCCAGAGAAGCTGGGGAAATCAGTTTGGGGTTGGATCAGCCAGGATTTCTAGTGATAGTGTGAGGTAACCTCACAATTCTTTCTGCCAGTATTTCTCTCTGTAACTGAATAACCCTGTGAGGTATTCAGAGATGTATTAAGAATCTGCTATTGCTTAATAATAATAAACCCTCAGAGCTATAGCACTGGTTTTCCCGCATTGGGGTTTTCCAGGGACATTTGTCCAAAAATAACGGTGTCATTTGTGTTGTATTTTCATTCTTGCTTAGTCTCTTGTTTCCGCATAATATTTAATTAAGTGAAGGCTGCAGTGTATGTATTTCAATATTTTTCGTAGGAAATTGCAAATAACTTGTTCATGTAAATCTTACAAGTAGGAGAAATCTCATCAGTTGCTGCAGTAGGAATTCTGTTTAGGAATTTTCACATGGTATCAGAGCTGCAGGTGGAACAAGAAGAGCAGTGCCAAAGAACCTAGCATTGAGCAGAAGACGAAATCAAAAAGCTACAGGAGGCAGCAGTTCGAAACCCTAGAGGGTTTGTGCAATTCATAGCTAGAGGGCTGAAATTTCGAGGTAGTCTCTCTCCGAGTGAGTCGACAGAGAGAAGGACTCCTAGTTTGAACTTTTGCTGGGGCAGAAGGAGCAGTGCATAAGCCTCAGCATGAGGAGCGCTGGTGGGACGTAGAATTTTTTTTTTTTTTTCTACAGGCAATTTGCTAGGTAGAAAATCGTCAGAAGAAAGAGGAGAAGCACAGTTGAGGGAATTTCTTCCTCAGAGAGTTCTTAGCCAAGGAATTCAATTCTCTAGATCTGAGTAGAAGCGAAGGGCAACAATTTTACTAGCACTAGTAGGGAGTGCATAGGCTAGCCGAGCAACAACACAGAGGAGAGAGGAAGTCATTCTACTTTGTGGCAGAAATGGCAACCAGTGGCTTGAGGGATCAGGACAGGGTTGGACGCAACATCCAACTATGTCATCTAGAAGGCAAGAATGTTGTTGCTTCTAGATGAGCATGCCCTCAAGACATATGTCGATAGCATGGTGGTTATCCCTGCAGATGCAGATCCGTAGAAAAAGTACCAAGCTGAAATGGAAAAGGCAAAAAGAATGATCCTCGACGAAGTGAAGGATCATGTGGTCTGTCACATCGCTAGCAGAGGGACTGCTAAGGAGGTGTGGAACGCATCGTCTACGTTCTATCAAGGATCTTCCAAGCAACGGAAGATGTACATGGAGCAGAAGCTGAGATCTGCTCAGATGCAGAAGGGGGAGCATGTGGATCCATTCCTCACGAAGCTTCAGGAGACCCGTGATGAGATGTCGGATGCTGTGATACAGCTCAGGATTCAGAGTTAGTGAGACTGGCCCTCAATTTTGTCTCATATGAGTGGCGAGTCTTTGTCCAGAGTATCCTGGGCAGAGCAGCATTGCCTAATTGGGATGAGATGTGGGTAGTGCTAAAACAAGAGAAGCTAAGGACAAACCTGGTCAAGGTCAAACTTGATGGAAGCAGTAGCAGCAGAGGGTCGAAGCCCAAGGAGGAGGAGGATAATGCAGCCCTTGCATCGAAGGGACAACAGGGGCACCAGAGACGAAAGAAAGATGTCTCCAAGGTGAAGTGTTTTAGATGTGGCGAGATGAGCCACTATGCATCCCAGTGTCCTTTGAAGAAAAAGGACAAGGATGAGAAGCATGATCCTAAGGTTGTAGCCACGAAGATCGAACAGGAGGAGTTCGCCATGACAGCTAAGATACCTCCAGGAGGGAGGTGGGATGATTTGAATCTGTAGTTTGAAATAGCTACAGATGGGAAGAATCCTTGAGGAAGTCCACCTCTTGGATCAGTAACTTGCTACGGGAGCCTAGTTTTGTAGTAGTAGGATGGACTAGTGTCGGTTGGTGACGAGGAGTGTCGAGGAGACTGTTGTAGTGGCTAGGAGCACTAAGGACTAAACAACACAAAGCAGAGTTTGCAGCAGTGCAGATGGCACAAAACAAAGGTCAGTAGCAATGCAGTAGATTTAGAGGGTCAGTGCAGAGACTAGCAGCAGTCAGTTCCAAAATTCACGTCGTATCATACTGAACACAATTAGTTCAGTAATTTTGGATGTTTTTCAGTTACTTCTCTCAGTAATTGAGTTGTACTACGAATGCAATGTTAGCAGTGGCAATGCTAGCAGCATAGCATATGCAACATTTGAGAGGGAGTTGTAGTATAGATGTAGCATTGGTAGTGGTGGTGTCAAAGGCAACAGTATAGTTGTAGCAACAACATAGTAGTTGGTTGACAGCATGTCACACATCAACAGCGCAGAGGACGATGCTTTAGAGTAAGAGTAGCATGCAGTAGCAGTATATTGCTAGAGCACATTCCTCGCTAAGATGGAGTGTTGATTTGGGGTAGCATTGGATGTGCTCTAAGCCTCAAATTTTGTAGGGAGGCTTGGGCACATGCATTCCAAAGAACCTAGAAATTGTTTTGGGAAATTCCACCCAAAGACGATTATATTAAAATAATTAATATTTTTAATGGGGTTCTTAAGTCTAAACTTAGGAAAATTAAAATATTAATGGGTATTAATCTAATTGTGGATGAAACTTCTAGAAAAAGATGGAGATCAAGTCAAAACGATCTGAGCCTTTGATTAGGAGTTAATCTAGGCTGTTGGTTCCCCAATAGGAAGATATAAGTAAGGGCTTGAGGGTCATTTGGAAAACACACCAAGAGGGATCAAGAAATCAATTTTCTAAAGTGAGAAGTTCTCAGGAGCAAAATTCAATTGAGGGGATTTTTTGCAGTAGAGGGGCAGGGATAGCTTCCAGAGAGTGATTTTCTCATCTGGAGAATCATCAGTAGAGAGAAGCGGTGAGCAATCCAGCAGTGGCAACGCTAAGCCAGAGGGGTTGATGGAGAGCCACGCAGAGGCATCACAAAAGCTAGTGAGGAATCCAAAATTTGCATAGGGAATTCGAGTTTCAGAAGCAAGGATTCGGGGTAGCGCTGAGCCAGAGGGGTTGACGCAGAGCGACGCAAAGGCAGCGTAGAAGCCACGTAAGAATCTGAAATTTGCAGAGGGAATTCGAGTTTCAGACGCAAGGAGCCAGGATGTAAGACCGGGAAGCAGAAATCGAATCTTCTATGTACCAAATCGACCAGCCATAGGAGTGACGTAGTCCTTAGAGAGATTGACGCTGGGTTAACACAGATACTGCGGAGAGGTAGCGTAGAGGTAGCCAGAGAAGCCGGGGGAAATCAGTCTGGGGCTAGATCATCCAGGATTGCTAGTGATAGTGTGAGGTAACCTCACAATTCTTTCTGCCAATATTTCTCTCTGTAACTGAATAACCCTGTGAGGTATTCAAAGATGTATTCAGAATTTTCTACTTCTTAATAATAATAAACCTTCAAAGTTGTTGCATCGGTTTTCCCACATCAGGTTTTTCCAGGGACATTTGTCCAAAAATAACGGTGTCATTTGTGTTGTATTTTCTTTCTTGCTCAGTCTCTTGTTTCCGCATAATATTTAATTAAGTGAAGGTTGCAATGTATGTATTTCAATATTTGCCATAGGAAACTGCAAATAACTTGTTCATGTAAGTCTTACAAGTAGGAGAAATATCATCAGTTGCTATAGTAGGAATTTCGTTTAGGAATTTTCACATTGTCATGCTAGAGTGACGACTGCCTTAGGGCAATTGGAAATGGAGTTGGCAAATACATTGACAAAGCTGAACCGAGGGGCTCTTAGTTTGCTTGTGCAAAGATATGTGTGGAAGTGGACATGGAAAAAGGACTTCCTGTTGAAGTCAATTTAACTCTGGGAGAATGGAAACATAGGCAGATTCTGGAGTATGAACAAATTTTGTTTAAGTGTAGACATTGCCATGAGTAAGGCCACTTTGCTCGAGATTGCTCAAAGAATCCTCCAGCATCTAGTTCTGAACAACCTTCGCCAACTGAAGAGAAATGGAAAACCCAAAAAAGGAAAGGGAATGAAGGTTCAACAACGAGAGTCAAACCTCCAACAAGCATGACAAAAATAAGGCCACAACATCATCAAATCTATTTAATGTGTTGGACATGGAGAAATAAACAAAGGAAAATGAAGAAGTCCAGGGAGAAGCCTTAGAGAAAGAGCACTGTGAGGACGAAGATGAAATGGAGGAACGGGATGAAGGAAAACACTCCCCCAAAGAACAATCTAGTGGCTTCGACACCTGGGAAGGAAGTATCGCCCAAACGGAAGACTTCCCTTCAACTCCATAGCCCATCGAACATGGCAAAGGAGATAGCTAGGGTAATCATAAGGAACATGGCCCAAAACCTTGTTTGGGCCGATGAAGGAAGCAACTAGGAAACCGTGAGCTCTCGAAAGAAGGGGAGACCAAAAAACCAACCTAAGGGAGAAGGAAGCAGAATAGAATAAAAAATTGGGAAGTCTGCCCATAATAACGGAGATATTAAATAGTAAAGGAACCAAAAACAAAGATGGAAAGGATGGTGGGTCATCACAAACCTCCACTTTCAAATGATAATTTTGTCCTGGAATATTAAGGATCTGGGGAGCCCCGCCAAATCCCTGGCAATAAAAGATTTGGTAAAACAGGAATCCTCTTGGATTCTATTGTTGCAAGAGACAAAAATGGAGAAACACGAGGTCTGTAAGTTAGCTAAAAATTCTAGAGGGATAGTTTTGGAGTTTCTCAACTAGCGCAAGGTGCTTCCGAAGGACTTTGTATCTTTTGGTCACCCACACACTTCTCTCTAGTGGAAAGTGTAAAGATTATTTTTTGGATCATGATAATACTAGAAGATAAGGTGAATGGTGAACGCATTTCGGTCATAAATGTGTACACTCCCGTATTATATGGACAAAAGGCTGATATTTGGGACTCAATAGATGAGCTAAGGTCGAGAGAAAGATGGCAAAATTACATAATAGGGGGTGACTTTAATACAGTGCTCAATGCCTCGGAGAAAAGAAGAGGATCCTTGGTACGAGATCCGTTCAAGGATCACATGGAAGATATGATCTCAAAATGGGATCTGATAGATGTTGTCCTGAAGGTCGGTAAATATACCTAGACGAACAAAAGAGTGGGAGAGGCACACATTGCAGCGAGACTAGATAGATTCTTGATTCACATTGGTTGGATCCTTAAAGGACTTGATTGCACGTCTGCTATCATTCCAAATGGAATCTTAGACCATCACCCAATATCTTTGAAGATAGATAAACACGTAAACTATGGATTGATTTTTTTTCGATTCAACCTAGCTTGGGTTCAAGAGGAAGGAGTATATGACCTTATCAAAGAAGCATGGAAAATCTTGGTTCAAGGTTCCTCACCTTACATCTAGGAATCCGAAATCCGCAATGTCAAAAAAGTTCTCTGAAAATGGTTAAAGGAAACATACAAACCCTCGGGGGAAAAAGGGAAAGAACTCCAAGCTCAGCTGGAAATGCACTATAAGCTGACAAAACAAATGCCCATAGAGGATTGGCACATCAAAAAAGAAAGAGATTTGACAAAGGAAATCTTCTTAGCAAGTAGACAAGAGGAAGTTCTATGGTGGATTAAATCAAGGAGTCTTTGGCTTAAAGAAGGAGATCTGAATACTTCCTATTTTCATAAGCAAGCGAAAGCAAGGGAAGCCAGGGACAAGGTAAAAGAGAGTTTCATAAGGAAAACCAAAAATCTCAGATTATGAAGAAATAAGACAAGAGGCATACCAACACTTTAGAAATATTTATTCTAAAGAGCAGGCCCCAATGAATAAGGTGAACGATTTCCTTAGTAGGCTTCCTACAACAATATTCCCCTCTACATATCTAGACTTAATGAAACCAATTGTGGAGGATGAGATTCTCTCGACAATCAGATCTCTTAAACCAGATAAAGCTCTAGGGTCGGATGGATTTCCTATTTGCTTCTATCGAGTTTTTTGGCCCTTGATCAAAGTCGGTTTGTTAAAAATGTTAAACTACTCTTTAAAGAAGAAAAAGTTGGGAGGAGGCACAAACTCGACATTTTTGGCTCTGATTCCAAAAGAGTCGAATCCGGTGAATTTCTCAAGGTTTCGGCCCATCTCCTTATGTAATGCTTCTTACAAAATCTTCACCAAAACTATTGCTAACATATTAAAACCTCTCCTTCCCTCTCTAATTTCAGAGAATCAAGGTGGATTTATGCAACACAAGAACATACTGGATAACATAATACTGGTGCAAGAAGCAGTCCATTCAAGCAAGGAATCAGGGCATGAAGGAATCGTTATCAAGCTGCACATGGTGAATTCCTTTGATCGTGTAAATCATTCTTCTCTCTTCTCAGTTTTATCCAAGTTTGGTTTTGATCAAGATTTTATTCAATGGATAAAGGCCTGCATTGGCAATCCCTGGATCGCCCCTTTAGTCAACGGTCACTCTAACTCCTTCTTCTTGAAAACAAGAGGCTTGAGACAGGGATGCCCTCTTTCCTCTCTTCTATGTATTATTATGGTTGAAAGTTTTAGAAGAAAGCTCAAAGAGGCCAGGGTAAATGGGCACTTGTTAGGAATGTCAAGGACATAAATCATTCGCAGTTTGCAGATGGCACTCTCCGTCTTGGGGGGCATCCAAAATCATTGCATTTGGGTTTAAAGATGTCCTGGATTGTTACTTGATTCTGTCTAGGGGATTGGTAAACAAGACGAAAAGCCTAACCCTTGGATGGAACAATTCTGAAAACACTCTGGTAGAAATCTCCCATATTTTTGGTTTCCCTTTGGCTGAAAATTAGAGATCGTTCCCATATTTTGGTCTGCCTATTTCTCTAGGTCCCTCGTATGGTGAAGACTGGGAAGGGGTCCTTCAAAAATTCTATAAAAGAATTCATTCATGGGGAGCAAGGTGGTTACATGTAGCAGGGAAAACAATTCTTATAAAGTCTGCCATTTCTACCCTTCCCATATATATAGGATCTAGATTGTTGGCTCCCAAAAGCATAATGAACAATATTAGTTGCATGATCAGAAAATATTTATGGCAAGGAGGAAAAGATAATGGAAAAAGGTTTCATCTAGTTAATTGAAATATAGCTAGACTCCCAAAAAAATGGGGAGAATTAGCAATTAAAGAGCCAGAATATATGAATCTGGCTTTGGGAGCAAAATTGGTTTGGTGACTCCTAATAGACTCCAACGAATGGTGGAAACAAGCCTACATAAGAAAATACTTCCAAAAGAATCAATTACTTAGGCCGGAAGAAGAAAGATGGGAGGGGCCGAGATCCAAAATATGGAAGCTTTGTAAAGCTTCAACCTCGGTGGTTCTGGATAAACAGGGGTGGCAAGTGGGAAATGGACGCCGTATTAGAATATGGAAAGATGATGTAATACCAAAGGAGCTAATGAGGGACTTTTCAGCCATGAAGGACCTGGAAAGATGGATGGAGATGCAAGGGATTCAAAGGTTAGTAGATATTCTAGCTTGGAACAATAATGGAATCTGGGTGCGATGGATTTTTCCTAACCTTCCCCCACAGTTGGTTTCACCTTGGGAGGAGTTGGTAAAGGCCCTTAAAGGGTTTGCTCCGATTGATACTGATAGGTTGGATCGAAGAGTTTGGCGAGGTAAACACATGTATTATACAATTAAAGATGGATATGACATTCTAGTGAAAAAGCTACCGCACATTCATGCCACAAGTATTTGGGCCAAATTTTGGAACAGGGATGGCCTTCCGAAAGTGAACACTTTTTGTTGGGAATTGATCCATGGAAAATTTTAAAGCGAGGAATTAAAAAAAAAGGCAAACGTAGGGCCCATCTTGGTGCATTCTATGCAAAAGCTCAAAGGACACTGAACATGTCTTCCCTCTATGCCCCTTCTCCCTAAAAGTCTGGAAAGAGGCCCTCCAACCCATCTTCCATATTGATGTCATTCCGGTAAGTTGCACAAAAATGTTTGAAAACTAGAGTTCTCACCCTCCTTGGAGATACGAAGCATCCTCAATCATATCCAGGTGCTGGAATGCTCTCCCGAAATACATGTGTTGGGCGTTATGGTTATCTCGAAACCATGCCACCTTTAGAAGATCGGTTCCTAATGCCTCCATGACAACGCAGAAAGCCACTTAACTGTTATTTGATGCAGTGTTGGCGAGGGGGTTTGATCCAAGAGAAATGGACGAATATTCTGAGATAGAAAAGGAATGGGTCCAGGTTAAAAACCAAATGGAAATCAAAGAAGCACATACAATGAGCAAAAGAAACTTCCATATCTCATCCGTTTGCCTAGAGAGCAGTTCAAAAAAATGGAAGGAATCTCTGGGATGATATCAACTTTTTTTACGGAGCTGCAAAAGGAAATTCGGGGGAGGCTGGAGCAAGAGGGGTAATTCTATGCCCTGATGAAAAAATTTGGAAAAATTATGCATGGGGGCTAGGAGTAGTCACAAACAATAGAGTGGAAGAACTTGGCTTATGGCAAGGATTGAGACAAGCTCTTGACGATGGCATCACTCACTTAACTGTTTTTGGTGACTCCCTTATAACTATTCAAAAATGTATCAAGTGGTCCAAACATCAAGAATTTGAGCTAAGTCCAACTATGCAAAGAACAATTCTTATGTTGGACAAATTCGAATTTATTGAATTTTTCCATATAAAAAGGGAGTTTAACAAAATGGCCGATGAACAAGCCAACAAGGCCGCCACCCTTAAGCAAGGTGAATTGATGGTAGATGAAGGTCCCACAACTATATGTCAAGTTCCATGATACGAAATAAATGCATCTCCTCGATATGCAGGAGTGGCCTAGAGAAGGGTGAAACAAATGTCAGATGGAATAATTGTTGTTTTAACTACCTGGTTCAGATGACATGCGGAAGAAGGAACGGAGAAAGGACTGATAAATCATCCCCCAGGTGGATAATTATGGTAATGCTTGACAGGAGCCCAGACAGCTAGAAGGTAGGCGACCTTGATTTAATGTGAAGGGGATGTGAAGGACATAAACATACAAAATCCGAGGGGGATTATTATCGGTCGATTCTGCAGGAATTTTTCTTGGAGAAGGAAGCAATGGAAAATAATTCATTTGCAGGAAGAGCATTAACGAGAGGCATTGATTCTGAAGCGACCCTTGGGACCATCAACTTGGAGTTGATCTTGGCTATAAGGAGATGGATGGCGAGGGCCTTTGCTTTATGGTTAGCTGCTCATCCTGTTAAAAACAAAGAAATGGCTTCCCCGTCAGGAAATGGTGCAGGAGATTCAACTGAGAACTCTCTGGGGGCGTTCAAGCATGAAATAGAGCAAATGATATCACACATAGGAGGGAAAATCATTTATGAAGCTAGATCCCATTTCTCTATTGTAATGAGCCAGTTAGAAAGTCTGAGGAAAGATATGGAAATTGTGCAGGCTGCCTCGAATGTAATTATGACCAAAATCGAGAACCTGGATCGAAGGGTAGAAAACTCAGAGGAAAAGGTGGAAACAACAGTCGTCTCCATCTTGAAGGAGGCATTTGGGCTTGGGGAGGATGGTGATAATGAGCGCGGCTGTGGCACTTAGGATGCTCCTACTCAAGAGAATATGGTTCACTTGGACATTCAACGACTAACTGCGTAGCTAGAAGCAGAGGATGCAGGAACGTCAACAGAATTTGAGGCAGCAGAGATGGACGCAATAAGTCGATTTCAAAAGATGCAAACTAGTCAGTTATCTCATTTTGTTTTTTAATGCAATGCAAGTATGTAATGTTTAATGGGAACTTTTGGCGACTATATAAGAATAATGTAGTAGAAGAAATAGGCAAGAAATCTCTGAATATCTTCTGCCTATGGCTAGAGCAATTTTGTAAGGAGATGAACATGATGTTTCTTATGAATGTACTAGTTTTGGCCAAAATCCAATTTTGTTAATAGAAAAACAACCATTATTTAAAATAACTAAATAAATAAATGCATTGACACATAAATATGAAAAGAGAACTAATATATAAGATGTGTAATATGTCTAGTGCTACATCACACATAATAGTGAATCATGTCATGAATACGAAGTCTTAAGTCTTGACTCAACCTTAAAATATCAACAAAAAATATAATAATGTATCTCATATCATGAGTCATAATATCATATACAATGAAATGAACCAAGTAACTAGTACTAGTGATTTCCTCTGCCCCTCTTGCAAGAAAATATAACTTTCCCTTAACATGAAGAAGGCCCTAGGGCTAGCAATGGACTTTGTTGTGCTCTAGAAGCTGAAGAACTAGGAGCAATAGTAGGTAGACCACATCCTCTACTGGTGACCATGGTAGGTGGTGTCACCTCCTCCTCCTCTGCAGCTGCTACCCCCTCCACTACCTCCTCCTCTAACCAATCAGAGGTCGATTCCATGATAGGCCTCTCGACATCAACCCTCCATGCAGCAGTGGTGTCAATCCCATCCAATGAGATGGCCTACACATCAGGTGTCCTCTCAAGTTGCCTCTCCCATAATTAGAGATTGTAGTAGGCATAGGCCATATCAATAAGACACTGGGACTCCAACATGTACAAGGGTCATAAATTAATAAATTATCAATAATAAATTAATAATTATAAAAAATAAAAAATAAAAAATTATATTGTTTATTATTTAATGAATTCAAAAAATTAATTGGAAATTTTTAACCTGTTGCGCTTCTTGGTGTGTATTTTTTCAAATACACTCCAATTGTGCTCGCATCCGGAGGAGCTACATGTTTGGCTGAGCACTCGAATGGCAAGCCTTTGGAGATTGGGTACTCTGCCACCATAGCTTCTCCACCATGCATCTACAACAAATAAGATAAACATAAGAAAAAAAATTGAAATTTGAAAGTTCAAGCAAAGTATGAAGAGACAATGAAATTTGAAAATTGAAATAAACTAAAGCTTACTTGACATTTTGGTTTTCCTATCATGGATAGCCATGTCAAAGCTAAATGTGCCCCTTTCCATCCTGTATATCTCCATTTCTTTAGATATTTCTGCATGTTCTGTTGGTAATGGAAACATCTTCCGAACAAAAGTGAAGAATCCATGCATGACCTCAGCATCAAATAAAAAACTATGGGAGTAAGAAAATGCAGCGTTCAAGTAGATTCCTGCAGCATGAATGAAATGATGGAGTGTATTGTTCCATCGCTCATCAATCATTGCCCATATGAGTTGTTGTTTCTCAAACCCCTCATCCCCTTATCATCATAGTAGCTACGAATGGATTCTTTGGCCCTATTCATGGCCTCATACAAGTAGCCCATTACAGGTTTGTCTCCATCAACTAATCGAAGAACCTTTACCAAAGGTTCAATAATGCTAAACACCTCATGCACTCCAGCCCATAAGCTTTCCTGGTTTGAAACTAGCCTGCATATGGCCTCTCTCTCTAGTTTGCGGCTATATGACAAAGCATGCCACTCCTCTTAAAGAAACATTTTCTTCACATCCCACATAGAATTCATGAGGGATTGAAGAGATATGAAGCTAGCAGAAAAGCATGTAATGGAAGGGCATACCAACTCCTTGTTGTTGGTGAATGTTCTCATCAAATGAAGCATAGATGCATGATTATATGTAACTTTTGTAATGTTTTTTGATGATTCAACAGTATCCTTGACAAAATGAATTTTTCTTATGTCCTCCAACATCAAGTCAATGTAGTGTGCAACACAAGGTGTCCAAAATAAGTTAGCATGCCTCTCCATAAGTATCTTGCCAGCAACAATATAATTTGTAGCATTGTTCGTTATGATTTGGACAACATGTTATGGACCCACCTCCTCAATGAAAACGTCCAACAAATCACATAATAATCGTGCATCTTTGATATGTGCAGATGCATCTACAAATTTCATAAACATTGTCCCCTTGGGACAATTAACCAAGAAGTTAATAAAGGTTCTACCTTTTTGATCGGTCCAACCATCTGACATCACAGTGCATCCTGTATGTGTCCATGAGCCCCTAAATTCCTCTAGTGTCTTAGTGCATTCAACCTTTTCATTTTGAAGAATACGCCCTCTAAAGTCATCATAGGAAGGGGCTTTGTACCCCAGGCCAACAATAGCAATAACATCAATCGCGGGTTGGAAAAATTGATTGTTCCTGGCAATGTTGAAAGGAACATCACTCCAAGGAAGACACCTTCCCAAAGCTTGTCAGCTTCTTCCTTCTCCCTTTTTTCAAGAGTTGGTGTGATAGATGGTTGTGCACCAGGTATGGTTCTAGGAACAAAAAATGATGAGGAAGCTGTGGGGTTGACTGTAGACACTGCTGCTGAAGAAGAACCAATACCACTCTCATGGTCACCTCCCAATCCCACTACTCCACCCCTTTGTTAATTTTTTCTTAGGGCTATATTGTTCTTTGCTTTGATAATTGCATTTCATTATTTCCATATTTAAATTCACCCCAAAACATCATATCATTATTTAGATTTACATCATTATTCAACAACATATGCAACTATGTAGAAAGAATAATACCATCATCAATGCAGCGGAACATAAAGGAACAACAAAAGAAAAACATTCACGCATAGAGACACCAAGATTGGTTTGAGACTGGGGGAAAACCCACTACGGGGAAAACCCTTTCAAATTCTTCTTCTTATTAGATTCTCATTGAATGATTCAACAAAAGAGAGTACAATGATCCATATCTTCATCCATACAACTATCCAGCAAAATCAACTAAACAATATTCATAAGATGAACTTGTTGACCACTACGTGTCAACAACCCATAGCAGTACACCCCCTTTTTAAGCAAAAGGGATAGCACCTGATCGATGTGTCCATGACGTTCAACTATCATCACCAGCTTGATCATCATGTTATAATGTAAACCCATTCTGCATGTATATGATGTAAATAAACTCAGTGGAATCGTGTCATATATGTAATGGCCTAGGTAAACCTACTTTTCTGGTGATGATCTACATTCTGGAAGGTTTTTTGTCTCACCTATCCATTCTCGAATGGTCGGCAGAGTTTTCCTTTAGTCTCACCTAAAGCCGGAATGTATCTTGTCACTGGGATCTTAGGCAAGTCCTAGTGTCATAGATCGAGTCTATGTAAAAGTGATTTGGGAATAATCCTACCTATTTGGTTAGCTTATTATATTACAAATTACTTAGTCTGCTGGATTATATTTGTGTCGCAGAAATGAGTAATTTGTGAGGGTCTAACACAAATGGGTTTTCCCCCTTATGATGTAAAAAATATGTCGTGATGTAAAGTGCCTTAAGGGTTGGAAAAATAAATTATCCCCTCATAAGTTAATTAATTAAATTTAATGGCCAAAAATTAATTAAAATCCTAAGCCAAAAATTTAATTAATTCTAAGTCCGACGTAACTTTAAATTTTCCAAATGCACAATTCGTCGGTTCTTAAAAATCAAATTTTAAAAGATCCTAGGACTAAGATAAATTAATTATTTTGCTAAATTTTAAGCCTTTGGTCCTTGGGGTTTAAGTCAAAGTCAAATTTTTGAGGAAATTAACTCAAAAAATTTATTTTTGAGTTAATTAAAATGCATTTAATTGAAAAAATCGAATTTCCTCAAGAATTTAATATTTCGACGGATGAGATTAAAAGAAATTTTAATCCTCATCAATGGTTGAGATTGCTTTGACGAGAATCACTCGAACTAGCCGTTGGAGGATTTATCTTTAAATAGGAGGTCATTTGTTAGTTGATCCATTCGATCTTTGAGTCGTGTGCTAAGCGAAAAGCTCTCGTGTAATCTTTTTTTTTTAATAATAAAGAAAGACTTTGGGGTTAATCTTTGCCGGTGTTACTCTTCATGGAAATACTGTAAGATGTGTCGTTTTTCATGCATAATTTTTTTTAGCTATTGATAATAGCTTCTGAAGAGTGATTTGAGTACAGGTATCTTGCTCAGTTGTTGGGGTTTAAGTGATAATTTAAATTTTGAATGTAATAGCAGGTATCTCTATTTATCTTAATTTTATTATTATTTTCTTGCTCTATTTTGATGGCTCAATTAAGTTTTACAGGAAAGCCTTGATTTTTTAGATCCTCGGCCGTTAAGGGAAGTTTTTAGTTAGACTAGCCAATTCTCGATCCATGTTTTCTGAAGAGCCTAGCTTAATTTGATCTCGGGCTTATCATAAGATTTTTATTAGTTATGCATGAAGGGTTTTGAGCTAAGCATCTCCTTTAAAATTTTAAAATTTAATTTTTTATGTGCGAAATTGATGAATCTGGCTTTTGAGAACATTAGATTCTCATATCTGGGAGCGGAGTTGGACTCACACTCCTCAGATCTGATAGATTTGCCATTCCTATGCATAGATTTGTAAAATTTTTGGGGTTTCTGACTTTTTATTTATTTTTTGCATATTTGGGTTTTGGGTATTTTTGTTTTCAGGTATAGGTTGAAGATCTGAAGGTGAAGTTTGATTTGGAGGCAGATCTAAGCCCTGGAAAGTAAGATCTGGCCTCAAAACCATTTTTTGCAGGAGCCCTGTTTTTCTAGTCCAAGGGTTTGAATTTTTTTTTTTTTAATTTTGGAAAAAATCTTATAAGGGTTTTACAGTCTCAAGGGTTTCAAATTTTCCAAAAAATTCATAAGTTCTGGAAAGGAAATTTTAAGCATAAATTTTTGAGTAATTTTCTTAAGTTTTTTTTGGCTACCAATTTTTGTTTATTGCCGAATTGAGACTCCTTTTGGGGTGCGTTTCTCCAATCCAAAATTTTTCGAAATGTTCGTATTGTTTGCATCTTGAGGGTTTTCTGAAAATTTTGGATATCCTTTTCCTTGCTAACCCTGCTTGCGTTTTTCCCTTTTTCTCCTTAGGCATCTCAGATCCCTGCTCTTTGCGTGATTTACCTTCCACTCATAGATCCATCTTCTACAGCCCGAGCTTCCCTGACTTTCTCTCCATTCTGCCGTCCACCACTCCTAAACCTGTCCGTAGCCATTTTTGCCACCCGAGCTCCCTGTTGCCTACATCCTTCTCTTTGTTGTTCGATCTCTTCTTTGCCAACGGCTACCCAGATCTGCGTCCATCACTCTTGCCTCTCTCCCTTTGTTGCTACCATAGCCCGCTATCAATCCTTCTCCCATTGCTCCTCCCTTTGTCGTCTTTCCTTTCCCCTCCTCCATCATCGAGCTGCTCTCCCACCGTCAGACCTGCAAGCAAACAATTCGATTTCCTCTTTTCATTTTTTTAATTTTATCCTTTGTGTATTCATTAGGGTTAGATTAAGTTTGATTTTTTATTGATTTTGCTTTTATATTTTTTTTAATGTTTGTTTAAATAAAAAATAAAATTAAAAAACTTGAAAATTTTAAATCTTTTAGGTGTGCGATTTTGACTTTAGAATATTTTCTTTTTATGAGTTTGATTTCTTTTAGAAATTGAATTTCATTTTTTAAACTTTGCTTTTCGTTTTTGGTTTTGGTTTTTTTTTTAGAAAGCAAAAAACTAAACATTTAAAAAAGCTTAAAAAGTTTCATTTTATGCGATTAGAATTTAAATCAAAAGTATTTTTTTGCATTAAAAGATTTTCAATTTTTTTTTTTTTTTTTTTTTTTTAATGTGGCCTTCGACCCATTAATTTTTTTGTAAGTTATTAAATCCTTTAGATTTATTTTGGTTACATTTAAAAAAAAAATCTTATTTGATCATTTACCGCATTAGTCTTGCTTCATAAAACTTGACACATCAAAGAATTTCTCCTAAGGAATAATTAAATTGTTAATTTAAAGTTCCTTCTTGGTGTCTTTTTGTGTTAAGGGTAAAATCTAAAAGAAACTTTTGTGGTATTAAGCCTATTAACTTCTCCATAGTTAAACATACTTAAATTTTTTGTATCTAAAGATTGACTATAGGAAAGTGATAAATTTTCCTAGATTTGGATCACTAAGTATAAAACATTTTAATTCTAGGATTATGAATTGATTAGAATTTAAATTTCATGGTTTTTTAAAGTATTTGGATCTCTAGAAATTTAATTGCTAGAATATTTTGCATCTATTGAAATTGATCGTCATTGCTTGAATTATTTGATGTGTGTTACATGTTAAATATTTTGTGAATATTTTCAAGTAATTGTTAAAGTACTCTGTCGTGGAATTGTAATAGATTGCATATCTTTGTTTCCTAAGCTGAGTATTTTTTGAGCATCTGTTGACATTAAATTGCAAAGAAGTTTTTGTTGTCTTTGAGCTATAATTGTATCGAAAAGATTTGAAATAAACTTGTGGTTTAATCGTAATATTTTCAGGGGTTTAATTTTAAGTCTTCATCCAATAAAGCGAACATTTTATTTTGGTGATTAAGGGCTTTTGCGACACAAGTGTTTCTAATCCTCAAGTCTAGCTTCATCTCATCATCTAGTGCATTTGCATATAAGTTAGCTTTGCATAAATAAAATTTACTTCCAAGCATAAGCTTGGTCGATAGAGAGATAGGTATCCATCCATCTTTGCTTGAGAAGCCTGCTTTTAATAGTACTTAAAACGGTGATCTTGCAGTCGCCAGAGCCACAACTTTCTGCAGCGCCAGAGGCATTGGGTATGTTATATTTTCAGGAGAGGTATCATTAATCACACCTTAGTGTGCTTCACCTTATCTTCTCTCTGCAAATTACTACAAAATCAGGTTCAACACAGAAAGGATTGAAGGATTCACATTCAAATAGGAATTTAACTAAAATTAACCAAGATTCTTGCATCTCACATTAGCTTTAGGATCTGCATTTCATATAAGATAGTCGTTCATCTAAGCAGTAGTTGCTAATCGATTACTTGGTTTTAATTTCCCTAGCAAGATAGTTGACTCCATAAGGCACTGGTATCAATCATTTAAAATCTAATAAAATCCTATAAGTCTTGCTACATCTTAATCAAGTACTTGGTCGCTTCACTGTGTCTTCCGAACTGGTTGGTTCCCAACTAGTTCTTCTTCATTCCATTTTTCCATAGGGTCTACCCCCTTAGCCTATTGTAGGGAGACAACTTAAACAGAGAGATTGGGGATCACGGTGACAACCCCTGATTTGCGCCGTTGTCGTGGTGCCTAGACATTCTATGCGACAACAAAATCCAACCATGCTAATAATCCAAAAATCATGGTTCAGGAACTTGTAATCAACTATCACTACTTGTAGTCAATTGTCGAACTCTGCGGTCAACGGGCGCAAACTTCGGTCAACTAAAAATTTCAACCTTTCGGTTCTAGTTGCAGGAAAAATGTGTCATGCATGTGGTTGAAAGGCGTTGGTCGAAATTTCTTTGTGACATGCCTGCAGCTACAGTCGAAATTTCTCCATGACATGCCTGCGGCTAAGACCCAAAACTCTAAAAATAGAGATGCAAGCTTTAGACCCTGTAATTTCGGACTTGTGCCAACCAATCTCTGCGAACTTGCCTCAGACCTATGCGAGCCAAACCAAAGAAGAGAATAGAAGAATGTCTCATGATCATATCCAAATGAGGTTGAGGTCACTTGTATTTATAGCCTTCCAAGGGTGTCCAATTTGTTTTAGGGCCGACCTGATCAAATATGCACATGTTAATTCAAAAATACACTTTACCTTGTCCAAATTGAGCACTTCAATAGTCAAAATTGGTCCTCTCGAAAAGAGGAATCTCATCCCATGGTTGGAATTTGTCACTGAGCTGCCAAATTAACATGCCATTTGGCTCTTCAGAGCTTCCTTAGTCAATTTGGTTGTCTCTATTCCTTCCAATGATTTGAGGGCTCTACGGATGATTTTTGGATGTCTTTGAGCAAAGCCCCACTTCATGTCCATAAATTTGTACAAGGTGGAACTTCAATCTGTATATCCCCCTATCATATGTTGCTCACATAATTTGCAAGACAAATTTGATCTTTCAAACCCTCCACCAGATTCACCAAATTCCCACATAGGGTCCAATTTCCTTGGCATGTTTGCAACTTTGTTGAACTCTTGAGTTTTAATGTAAGATTGAAGTTTTAACCTAGGGCACAAGAAGAATTGAAAGATAAACAATTAAAATTTAACATACAACATTTTGAATTTCGACCAAAAAAAAAAAAACCTAAACCCAATGCAACAATAATGGCAAAAAAACGCATTCTAACCCAAGCAAAAATCATGGAAAAAACTAGGGCACAAGAAGAATTAAAAAAAAAAAAACTAACAATCAAGATTTTGAATTTTTAACCAAAAAAACCTTCTCCACTAAACGCAACAAAAATGACAAAAAAACACACTCAAATCCAAGAAAAAATCATGGAAAATATATGGGTTACTAAAACCCAAGGAAAAAAAATTAGGGCCAAATTTGATGCCCATACCTGAAAACCATGCCCTAACAAAGAAACTTGGGCCAAACTAAATTTTTTTTTGCTTGGGATGCTAAATTCCTTCACTTTTCTCCTCTCTTGCCCTTGTAGATGAGTTCTCCTCGTCCTTAGCTCTCACCCTTGCCCTCTGTTTGCAAAATGAATGACAAAAAACCAAAAAGAATGTTTAAAAACTCCTTATCCACCGGCCTCGTGATTTTTACTTGTTAGGTCACAATTTTTTCCAAAAATTTGCGATATTTTCAAAGAAGAAAAATCATGATTTTTTAAAAAAATCACGGTTTTTTGATAAAATCGCAACTTTCGCAACATTGTATCCAATCATCTAGTAAAAAATTAAAATAGAGGGTAGAACATCACCTGACCGAGTACAATGCTTTCTTTATCATAAGGGAGTATACCAAGCAAACCAACATTAAAACAACTGTGACTATATCATCTCATCAACTATCAATAGAGGCATTAAAATCATCAAGTAAACTCATAATCCCTAGAACATCCAAAGGTCCATAAACTTATAAAACTGCCTCTGTGATATAAATCACAAGCATTTGTGATAAAAATCAGAAGTTTGAGCCTCATATAAAATGAGGGGTAACAACTGGCTCCAACTTGGAGATTGTACTCAACATGAGAATGCATGAGAATGAATGAGAACCATAGAATCTGCTAAATGTACCTACTAAGAATGCCCACCTAGAGATCAAGTAAAAGCAAGTAGCAACATGGATCCACATTCACATCTTTAAACACCACATCACAAGTCCATCATAACATTCATACTGCAAAATTATTCGAATTTTGACTTTACAAAATATGGAATAAGCCAACAATGTCAAAGATGACATGAAATTAAACCTAATGCGCATGAATGCTAAGCTTACTTATCCTACTCTAAACTATGCTAGGATGAAGCACGATGCTAAGTGAAATCAAATAGCTAATGTAATCAGTGTTGAAAATATCGGTATCGGCAAAATATCGGCGAGAGTCCAGAAAATATCTTATCGGCAATATCGGCGAAAATAGCGGCAAAATATCAGCAAATATCGGCAATCATAAAAAATAATTTTTTCAAATTTTTAAATATAGCCGATATTTTGCCGATATTTTCAAAATATCGCGATATTTTGCTGATATTTGCTGATATTTTGAAAATATCGCGATATTTTCTCGGCGATATATCGTTTTGCCGAAAATATCGCCGATATTATCAACAATGAATGTAATAATCGTAGCATCTCATCAATGTTATGAACTCTTGTGTTTGGTCACTGACCAAAACAACAATACGTCAAATATTAAGTGGATCAATGATGGAATCTCCATGATATGAGGGCTGAAATTTGAATCATGTTCATAAAAATTGCTAAGGTCATCAAAATCATGCCAAGAAGGGTATGTACCATCACAATACTATATCCAAGTTTGGACAGGGCTGATGTGAACATCATCACTGCTGAAAAGGTCATAAACCAATTCATCATCAGCCCTTCCAACATCGTCATCACTCCCCTCAAGCAACACGGGTTTGGCAGACTCTACAAAGCTTCTCAAAATGTCATGGCTATCCCCCAAATATAATGTACATGAAATATGAAACAACATTTCCAAGATGCAGGGAACACCTGGAATGGCAGTGTTCCAATCCTAGAAGCACCCAGAAATGTGGAACTGGTATGAAACAGTTTGGAAACATTGCCATCCATACTGTACAGCATTTCCCAATTCAAAAATGTTCTATAGTATGGCCAACAACGTTTCTAAGCAGTTTCAGCAAAAACAAACCACATTTTCACTGTTTTTCTATGTATTTATCAATTTATAATATCATTCATTCTTCTACAAATCAAGCAGAATATAGGACTATCCTCTATTTTAACCTTACGTCAATATTACTATGGGCAGATTGAATATCATGCACATTATCTGAATTACATCAAATTTGTTATATGCTAGTAGTGTTAAAAGTTAGAAAGAAAAATTTAGAAACTTAAGTTAGAAAGCAAACTTTGTAATAAAGTCAACTTATTATAACATTATATAAGGTTAGATGCTTGTTAACTTTCTAATTACGGGAATATGAAGTGAATATTTATTCGCTCCATGTAGCCATAAAAAAGACTTGGAAAAATGAAGCAATAGATTCAAATAGATCTCTCCCAACTGTTGACCTGAATTTTCTACCATTATGTATGCAATTTTTGATAATGGAATCCAGAATTAAAATATCTATATTATGTGGGTAGCCTACGATGATGTTCTTACGCAGCCCTCAAATTTAATAAATAACTTGAAAACTCTTAACCTCTATCATGTCAATATGTAGGGTCTTAAGTATTTCTATAAGCCATAAATCAAAATAAACCTAAATTCTAAGGTTTCTTGTCACAATTTATGAGAATGAATCTAAGCATGCAAGTCCTCTGTTGCAATTTAGAAAAAGAAATCATTTTTATGTGAAGATGATGTACGTCTATACAAGATTCATTATGTTTCTCATGTACTTATGTCCATGGAGCAAATATAAAGCATAAACGCACAAATTTGTGTAAAACTACCTTTGATAATTGTCTCAAGAAGCTCTTCAGCCTTGATGACTTGTCCACCTGTAAATGTCCAAAAAGTTTGTCACTCGTAAGTGACATTTGTTTTTAATCCAACTAGATGATATATCTCTCTTTAAAGAAACTATAAGCTAGATACTATTGTTATGTGTGTTTGAAAAATCACTGACAAGATTGGAGAAGAATGAAAACCACTTACAATTTGTATGGCTAAATTCATCAAGAAACATCGAACAGATTAATCCCTGTATTTAAAGAAATTGAAAAATAATACATTAAAAAGTACTAGGAGGCTCATTAAATGAGGGGGACCACATGAGGGAGGGGATCAAGTAGAGGCTTGATCTCATGGGCTGAGATCTAATCTCAGCCCTTGATTTCAAGGGTTAGGGTTCCCTACACTAAAGGAAGACAAAAAGGGAGAAAAAGGAGGTGAGAGCTTATTATTCTCAAGAGAGATATCAATTCTAAACTCAGTTGAATGAAGACCTCTGAGGCACTTCTTCAAGGGAAGAGATAAGTTGGATTTCTTGTTGTATTTTTGTTATAAGAATTTTCTAAAGAAGGAAATAAAATCCTCCTTGAAGACTAGTTTTCCCCTTGTGTGTTTTTCCAGGTGTTGTCGCGCAGATTGACACGACAACGCTCAGACCGGGGGCTATCACTCTGATCCCCGATCCCTCCGTTTAAGCCTGTCTCCCGCGGCTAAGGGGGGTAGACCTTATGAGATGATGAAGACCAACTGCCAAACAGTTGGGCTGGGAGACATGAGACACGATATGATAAGCACTAGATGGATTTAAAAGTTTAAAGACCAGTGCCTTATGGGTTTGAATTTTAAATGATCACTTAGTAAATATTTCGGAAATGTAAACCACGTGTAGCAATCATTTATCATTAAATGACTAGAACAGATGCAGGATATTCGATAAATACACAGAGTTCTTATAATGACCAGAGCTTCAATAACGATATCCAGTGATTTTAAATTTTGAAGAGATGAATGCCTTGCAAAATCATGAATCATTAACCAGATACAGCTAATCTTTAAGATGATCATTCATGTGCAGACCTGTCTAAAATAAGCATTTATTCCAAATTTTGAATCTCAGCGTGACATTTCCCAAAAAAAAAAAAAGACTAGATCTGGCAAACAAGGAAATTTTCCACAATTTTTTATTTTTTTTTCTTTTTTTAACTAAAGCTAAAATAAAAAAAAAAATTAAATTTCTAAAAAAAAAGAACTATCAAAATATATAAAAAAACTTTCATTTATTTCCCTTTTTAATTTTTTTATTTTTCATATTACAAAACAAAACCTTATATTAAGATTTAATTAAGAACTAAACTATACAAAATGAAAATCCTAAAAAAAAAATTAAATCAAAAATAACCTACGCTAACACTATATACTAACCCTAACTATATAATACGCTAACTAAAAAAAAAAACTAAACTACATACTATGCTAATCACCAAAAATGAAACAATTCCTAAAACAAATGAATTTAACTCTTACGATAAAAAAGGGACCCTATTGAAACTGAAAACCCAGGCGAATGATCGGGCTTCATACACAGTCGACGACGGCAACTTTTCTATGGAGGTGATACGTGGTGGAAACCATAACCGCAGGAGCATACGCCCAAACTCACCGCATACAACCCAGGCAAATACGCCCTAACTCACGTATATACCCACAAGAGAAAAGAGCTCTTGCTACGATTTCCAGTGGCCGGATTTTTCTTCGACGTCGGACTCATGTGCAACAGTGGTTCAAAGCTAAAATCGTGAACCGGTTTCAAACATAAACGAAAAAAAAATTAACGCATGCAAGAAAACGATAACACAGTCGATGGCAAGGAATAATATACGAATCGGCTCAGATTTCAACTGGCGAGAAATGATGCGTCTTTTACCTGATATGCAGTGATACACAGTCGACGGCAAAAAAAAATAAATCGGTTTGACCTGGAGACGAAATCGTTTAATGAAAATACCTGGCCCGATGACGGATAACCTACCATGTGCAAGAGTGAACACGATTTTCCTTCTCAATGGCGGATGACTGTGGATTGAGAGCCGGCGGATCTCTGTGTGTTTTTGGAGAGCGATAAGACTGTTTGCCAATGCTGAATGCGTTCGAAACACAACCCTCAGATTCACTTTGCGTGAAAAAATATGGTCCCTTCCCCGATTCTGAGAGCTGCAACGATTTTGATTTGCAGACGCGATTTCTTTTTACTGCGTTGTGTACAGGTGACGTCCAGAAGGAAGGCACAGTTTGAAATCGACCGTTTGATAAAGCCTCAACAATTTCTGCGTTGAACAGGTGCAGGCCCACAGAGTTTGATGGCGGCAACTGTAATTTTTTAAAATTTTGAAAATACTGCTCCAAAAACCCTTGAAACGTTTCTCAAACAAAATGCACTTGTAACCTGCAAAGGAAGGACAAAACCCTAAAAATATGTGCATAAAACAAAAATTTGAAACCCTAGATCAGCTTAATTAATTTACAGATTTTGGCTCCTTAACAGCCAGATTCAGCAATAAGAACAAAAATATTTTAAAGAATAAAAACTTCAGGTTTTCACTGTGAAGAACTTCAGAAAATCTCTCATGCAAATTAGAAAAATAAACTGAATGATAGACCTAGGATCAAATCCAACTGGGCTCAGCAAAAAATGCTTGCGGGAGTTGGCTGGTTCAGCCGAGAACTTCCCCTAACGCCCGGCAATCTTCTTCAGTAAGAGTTTTCCTGCACAGCTCACTTCAACCATCAGTAAAGAGGGCAAAAATGCTGCTAGATCTCAAAAAGTAATGGAGATACCTGCCATTACTTCAAAAACCGTAACACCACTCAAACCCTAGCAAGTGAACAAGACACCTGTGCTCACAATACTCTACAATAAGCTATTATTAATGGCTGAAAAATAAAATATGCAGAAAATTAAACAATGTCACAGCATTTCCAGAGAGTAACACCAGCTAGATTTGGACCCCAAAGTCTTCTTTTATTAACCAGAAACAGTTTACAAGAGAGCTTCTTCAGTACAAGACTCACAGATCCAATGATATGAAATGACCCCCTAAGACCCTATTTAAAGGAAATGATCCCAACGGCTAGTTCGAGTGATCCATGTCGAAATGATCTCGACCGTCGATGAGGATCAAGACATCTCTTAATCTCATCCGTCGAAATTGTTAACTTATTATTAAAAATAATATTTTGCATGCATTCACTCAAATATTATTATTTTATTATTTAGGGTTTTTTGCTTTATTTTATAATTTTTTATTTATTTCATTTTTTAATTTTTTTAATTATTTTTTTTAATTTTTATTTATTTTATTATTTTATTTATTTTCTTAAATGGATCATCGAACTAAGCCTTTGGAAACATCACCTAGGACCTAGGACTTAGGACTCATGAGGGGATTTAAAACATTTTCCAACCCTCAAGACAGATTACATCATGACTTTTACAATTTACATCTTAAGGGGGGAAAACCCCTTTATCATAGACCCTCATAAACCACCCAGTTCTGCGACACAACTATAATCTAGCAGATTAACACACTAGGATTCTCCTAAAATTCGAATGACAAAATCAATCCCGGCTTTGGGGTCAGGCTGAAGGAAAACTCTGCAGATCATGGATCGGTGAGACGAAAAACCTTCCGGGACGTAGATTATCATTAGAAAGTTAGGTCCACCTAGGCAATTTTACATAAACGACTCATATCTGCTAAGATTATTTACAATTCATACATGCAGATTGGGTTTACAATTAGAATGATCAAGCTGCTGATGATTGCAGGCTGGCACGGACACGTCGATCAAGTGCTGCCCCTTTTTGCAAAGAAAAAGGGGGTGTACAGCATAGGTAGTTGACCGGTAGTGGTCAACACCAGGGTCAGTTGACCAAAAATAAGTGTGTGAAATTTTGTGTGTGCTTGCTTATTTTCTTTTGTATTAGCTAAAAAGTGAAAAGTGGTAGAGTAGCCCTTTTGTTTCAAGTCAAATGCAAATTTAATATGATGGGTTTGGCTATTAAACCATGCAAAACTTGAAATTGGGTTGGGCTACAACTTGAGCATAATGTTCTAAAATAAAGTGAGTGGGATTTCCCTTTTGTCTTATTTCTGTTTTGTTTCATTTCTTCTATCATATCTAGTCGTTAATTGGATACAACATCAGATCCAATCAAACAAGAACTCTAGCCAAAAAACCCCAAAAAACATGATTAAACAACCCAAAATGAAAAGTGTTGACGCTGCATCAACACTTTTTTTTTGGGGTAAATTTTCAACATTTTAAAAAAATGGTAGTGAAAATCAAATTTTTTTGTGCAAAAAACACCTTGAAAACAAAAGTGTTGATGCCGGAATAACGTCTTTTTTTTTGGAGGTAAATTTTCAACATAAGATAAAATATCATGATTCCGAAAAAGCTTAAAATTCCCACAATTTTCAAACATGGCATTAAAGATAAAATATTGTTAAGAAATCCAGGGTAGCTAGATTAGGTGTGATTTCTCTTTACTTTGATAACTGCTTGTGATGTTCTTTACTTCAACTTGTAGTATTTATAATTAGCTTCTTCTTCTTTTGATTATTATAGTGTTCTTATCATCAAACAACTACCAAAACATGAAGATCAATAGAAAAAATGGACACAAGATGTAGGTTGCTAGCCAGGGCCAAAACCTCTCCTAGAGAGGAAAACCCACAAAAATCTCTTCTCTTCTTATAGAATCTTCAAATGATGAATTCCAAGACCCTTAGAGTCAAGACCAAGACCCTTCCAAGACCAAGTCAACCTTCTTGAGGATAGGCTTCTTTTCACAAAGTCAAACCAAATCAAATCTTTTCCAAATGCTCAAATTCGATCCCCAGCAACAAACTTCGGCCGCATGTTTGGGAGAAAGAGGCTAATTTTGGCCTCCTTTCTTCTTGGCTTGGCTTGCTTCTTCCTTCTAGGCAAATAGAATATAAAACTTGCTTCCTTTCATCAGATTTTCGACCCTTCTTATAGATCTGAAATTTCGTTCTTGTAGCTACAAAAACCCTAGCTTCTTCTTCGCATGTGTGAGAAATAGAGAGTAAAAATCAGATTTTTCGGCCTTCTTTCTTTCTTCCTTCCTTCGCTTTCCTTCCTTTCTTCTTGTCTTGCTTCCTTTTATTGAATGATTAGATGGTATTTCCAATGAGGTCGATGGCTTCTTACATATAGGCTTCTAAGGAGGATGAATAGCCCTAATGAGTTTGACTTCTTCGCTACCAGACCAACTTGGTCTTGGAGGGGTATTTTGATACTTTATGACTCAAAATAAATTCTTTGACTAGTTACAAGATGCCCAATAGGGTCTATTACATATGATAATGGCTCTTTTGATTTCTTGACTCTATGACAAAACCTGGAAGCACACAATGGGTGCTTTGACCTAGAACAATTTAACCTTGAGCATGAAACCCATGTTATAAAATAATGATATTAATTTGTAATATTCCTACTGGAAATTTACAATGATAAACAAAGCAAATGAAACAAATTCGACACAATAAAAATGTGCACAGATTACGGAACCAAAAATGAGCCAAAAACACACCAAAATGGGCCACTTTTATTATATAGCTGAAGCAGTACAAAATAGAGTGGAGTGACTTCACTTGAGCTTGCTTAGAGCAAGCTACAAGCCCCAAGTTGATGAATATCAGCTGCCCAAATGATGCAGAAATCTCCCCAACAAATGATTGCGCTGACCCTTGAAGAAGAACACTGCTGGCTCAGTTGGAACCCCTGTTTGACCCCTCAAATCTGCCCAAAAAATTCTGCCAAATTATTTTTGATATCCTTCTCAAAAACCCAAAAAGAGTTTTCTCTAGTTTTGACGCTCCAAAATTGACCCCAAATGCTTGGCCCTCCTCCACAAGCAGAAAATGTAACCTGTAGCAGATGTTGTGCTTGCTGCTCCACCAAAATGCTGGAAAATCCCCCACAATCTCCCCCAATCCAATACCAAACAACCCTAACTCCCTAATTCCTTTCACAAGCCACCCACACTTGGCCCCCATGAAAGAATGCATAGTTCCTGGGCAAGATGACGTAGACCCTAGCTCTAGAAATTCGTACTGCTGTGGAAATACCTCCTTCTCTTGTAAACCCTTCTCCTTTTGCCCGAAATTTGGTCAAGGAATGCTTCAGCAATAATGTAGCCCCTATCTCTGGCACCACTCTCCAACAAGAACTGCGTGGCTCCTTTCCTGCATCCCAGTTGAACCAGAAATGTGTGATATCTGTGTGGTCTTCTCCCCAGCCTCCAAAGAAAGATAAAATGGCCTTCCTAGGGTGGCACTCGAAGTCCACCGAAGAGAGGTTGAGCTTCCCCCTTGGGAAACTCTTGTGCTCAACAACACTATGTAACTCAGCTAAACAACTAGAGCAACAATCAGATATTGAATGATCAAAAAGCCCCTGAATGATGTTGCCTTCCTCTTATTTATAATTGTTGCTCTCTTCCTTCATGTGGGCCCCTTCACTAAGCAATTCGAGTTCCCTCTTTAGCCATTCGAATTTCTCCATCAAGGGGGTGCGTATTTCATCATGGAGTGGTCCCCACATCCCACTACGTGATTAATATCCCTTTGTCTAATGTTTGGGGCCTCCACTACCACACAACATTAAATTAATTAATGTTCACCCACTTTTCCAAAGTATGTACCCAAAATTTTCTCCATCCATAATTTGGAAAAATTGAGAAAGGCACTTAGCAAATTTTTATTGGAAGGGATACGACAATCCTCCTCGCCAAAAATTGCTTCTCCTCAGGCAATTCCTGAACTAGCACTCTCTCTCTGCTGACCCAACTACCACTGCAAGCAATATCGGGCTCCCAATTGTGCCACTAAGCCACTCCTGATCCATGCATTAATTTGTTATAAAGGTGTCCCCCAATACTAGGCACCTAGGGCATCCTACTCAATGTGAAGCACTCCTCGCTCCATGCGCAGACCCAAGGTGTAGGGGTGTGAGAGTCCTCCCACCTCCTGTCGGTAAGAAGAGCACCTCGATGCTACCAAACCCTTGTCAATTCCATAGAAAGTTGTCCCGCTAGAAAATCGATCTTGGTACCTCAAGATGGAACCCCTGAAGATACATCCCAAATCCCATAAAATAGATCCCTCGGCTTGGCATGCCAATCACGGCCACCTCCTGCCAGTCATATAGCCACCCAAGTGAGGCGCTATCATGTCTCAACTGGTCTCTGGGAAGTGAAGTCCCAGCTATCGAACGGAGTCCCAATGGAAAATCTGGGTGACCCCCCCTATGGAAAGCCACTCTCCCTAATCCCTAACCCAACAGCTTAGCCCTATAGCTCCCAAGTACCAAACTAATATCAAAGTGAGTCCACCAAGTGGATGTTGCCCCGGCTTGGTCATAACTGCGACCCACTCGTGCTCTTGCAGAGTCATTCACTCTGGTAAACCTCAACTACACACCCAATGTGAAAAATTATGCTGCATTGTTTGATTTATCTCTCCTACTTATTTACAATAATACATTATTTACCAATGCTTCAGCAAATATCAAAATAAATTCAGTTGTAGACTTCAAAAATTATAAACTGAGAAAAGAAAGAGAAACACCAGCACATAAACAGTCACATTGACACACTTTTTTTTTGGACAATAGTCCCCGGAAAAACCCAATGCAGGAAAACCAGTGTAGCAGATTTGAGGGTTTCTATTATTGACAGTAAATTTTTGAATACAATCTGGATGCCCTAGAGAAATGGCAATCTACTCAGAGAAGATAACTGATAGAAAAGTAGTGAGAATTTTCTAACACTAAATCTAGAGATTTTGCACTGGACCCAACTCATGGATAACCCACTGTGCAGTCTCTATGTGGGCCTACGCAATCACTGTGTGGAGACTCCCTCTGACTGCGTCACCCTTGCTGTTGCTGCGTCTGTTGCTAAGAAATCGAGATTTCATTTGTCAATCACCCACAATGATTCTTGGCACTGATCTCTACTATTCCCCAACAGTGTTGTGTCAACCTCCTTCAGTTGTTGCGCTGTCCTTCCTTGGCACTGCATTGCCTCTTTGATCCTTCACTGTCTTCTCTAAAGTATATTCACTGGAACTAGAAATCACTTCCTTCTAGTACTGCCTCTGATCCTCACTGCTTGATCACTTGTTCGAATTCCTTAGCCAACCCTACCCTAGGAATATCGAACTGACTGATCAACTTTGTTTTTTCAAATGAACCCCACACCTCCTTCTTATACTTTTCTTGCTGAGACTTCAACGACTGAGATTAAGTCTCGAGTCAACAGCTAAGATTAAAACTTGACTTGATCCGTCTTCTAGAACGTTCTCACCCATATTTTGATTAATACCCATTAATATTTTAATTTTCCTATGTTTAGACTTAGGAACCCCATTAAAAATATTAATTATTTTAATAAAATACAATCCGGGTGGAATTTTGCCAAACAGTTTATGGGTTCTTTAGAACTCATGTGCCTTAGCCTCTCCACCAAAAAAAAAACTAACACCCAACAAGGGGCAACTCCACTGCACGCAGGTCTATCTTGCCAGGGCACCCTGCCAAGGTTACCATCTATCAATCCGCGCCCAATCTCCTATCGAAATAATAGTTAGAAGGGCATCCCTTGCTCCGTAGTGATCATCCTGATGGTCTCCGACCTATCGTTGGAAGGAGGATGCAATCTTGTCTTTGTCATCCCCTTGATCCTCCCAAAACAAGGTAGTCCTCTAACCCAATGGATCCCTGGATCCCGCATCCAGATTGGAGGCCCATCACTCCCAATTCCTACTGCCTACCACTGAGTAGTGCCAATGACCGCCATGAACCACACGTGCCAATCATCTTGCCATACTAGCACAGTGCCCCAAGTCATCAACGAATCTCTTGGGGGCAAACTACTCTTTGTGCAACTGAAACCCAATTGAAGACATGTACGATCTTCCCTTGTAGAAACTAGCACATCCCTTAATGTCGCTGAATTGCCAAGCCTCGAGAGGCTGAGATCCCATGATAAACGCAAAAGGAAATTGCCATGCTAATGTTGCGGGTCTCTAGTCATAACCAGCGGTCCAACATGCTCATATTGGGTCCTCCCCCCCTGTATCTCTCAACCACCATACAGGTAATGACCAAAGCTATGCCCAACATGCAGGGACAACTCAACAATGCCCGAGTCTCCCACCCCATGGCTAGCCTCGATCCTAAGCAACAACAGGGGATATCTACCTCGCCATGTGGAGAAAACCTCAGTGATCTCCCATGTGTTGACCCAAGAATGAGCTAGATCTCTCTCTGTCAGGGTCCTGCTCATCTCAAAGTGGAGTGATCCACTTGTCAACTGAAACCCTGGCTCCCAAGTTTGCAGTGACATAATTTTGACAACAGTTAAGATCCATCCACGCCTCACCTCTGAGCCTTGCAGGTATAGGTTGCATATATCATGGGACAATTTGGTGTATACCCCATGGCCCTGCTCATGCCTGGTCACACGACGAACCCTACCATCCCGTCTTCAGATGGTGTACCCAAAAACTGCTAGAAGCCTACGTACCCTCCTATAGTACAGATCTATCATCCCCTGCGTCGCATGCCCCTACAATGCTTAAGAATGCCCTACCGAAGGTGTGTCATACACATCCCCCATAGTCGTTCCCTCAAGGGGTACGTAGGGGCAAAGCATATGCTACCTCTGCAACATATCGTGTCATCCCTATGCCTCCATGTGCCAACACATGCATAGTCTGTCTGCCCCAACGAGAAAAATCTTCTCCTGTCCATGATACTCTGGGTCACATCTATCCGCCTCAGCGGAGTCTCTTGCGCCCTACTGCTCGTGATGAGGGCATCAAGGGAAAACAACCCGCTCCTCTATGACTATATGAAAGTCCCCATGGATATACTCAAGAGGCGCTCATTGCTGCATATCTCTTTACACCACAGAATGCCACGTAAGAGGTTGAGTCAGTGTGCAACAACCTTCATCCTATCAGGGTCGCCATCTCTACTACCACACCTCCATGACCTCGAATGGGTGAGCCTCCCCCCCTAATCCTCTCAGAGAGATCTGACAGGTAAACCTCCCTACGTGCCAATGGCAGTGTCACTAAGGTGTTGGTGCCTGGTGTCCTCCGCAGGCCATGTATTTGTAGGAAAGCCTCATCCTTGTACAATGATCTTATTAATTTTTCTTAGGGAAACATAGTTCTTTGCTATGATAGTTGCATTTCATCATCAATACTTTAAGTTCACCATATATCATCATTACATTATTTAGATCTACACCATTATATATCAGCATATGCAATTACATAGAAAGAAAAAACATCACCATCATCATCAATGCAGTGGAATATAAAAGGAAGAGTAGAAGAAAGCATGCACACACTGTGAAAATTCCTGAATCTAACACATCAAAATCCCCTACTGCAATTTCTGGTTTACTATCTCCTACTTGTTCTTTACATTAACAAGTTATTCAATTGCATAAACATCGAAGTAAACACAATTGCAGCCTTCACAAATATACAGATCATGCACTGAAATAAACTGAGACAATAACAAAAGGGAGACTGTTATTTTTGGACAATTGTCCCCGGAAAAACCCAATTCGGGAAAACAGGTGCAACATATAGAGGGTTTGTATTATTAAGCAGATTTCGTGAATACAACTAGGGTGCCAGAAATGACTCACCCAACAGAGAATATCCTTGGTGGTACCGTAGTAGTACCTCTATCTAGAGACAAATATTCCGGAAAATTGGCAACTAGATGATCAAACCCCACAGCGACTCCGACTATTCCCTATGCTGGATAGTGGAAGTTGCTCCAAGCACTGCTTAGGAACTGCGTCACTTCTCCAAGAGTTGTGTCACCCTATCTCGGCTCAAAATCTACTGATCTACTCCCAGTCTGCCCCAAGAATCTCCCCAGTGCTGCCTCTGAAGCCCTCTACGACTTCTACGTCAACCTCTACGGCCCTCTGCGTCCTCTGCGTCAGCCCTTCTAGGGCCCGTGCTGTCTCTCCCGACACTTCACTGCCTCTATGCTATGCATTCTTCAACTTCGAATGGAAATCCCTTGTTGAACTGCCCCTCAGGAAACCTCGCCCTAGAAAATCGAATTCTTTGATCACTTGGTGTGTCTTCAACTAACCCTCAAGCCTCTTATACTTTCCCCGTTGACGAATCAACGACCGAGATTAAGTCCCTAATCAACGGCTAAGATTAGACCTGGCTTGATCCTCGTCACTTAGAACTTTCTCACCCATATTTTATTAATGCACATTAATATTTTTATTTTCCTAAGTTTAGACTTAGGAACTCATTAAAAATATTAATTATTTTAATAACTCTTCATCTGGGTGGAATTTTTCCAAAGGATTTTTGGGTCTTGGAGATATCATGTGCCTTGGCCTCTCCACCAAATTTCATGGCTAGAGCACAATCCAACGCTACCCAAAATCAACACTCCCCTTAGCGATGAATGTGCTCTAGCAATGATTCATCATAGAAGCATCACATTGATCTTCGGCATCAATCCTATGTGCTGATGCTTGGCTTGCTGCCCCACATCAACTGCACTGTTGCTTCTTGTACTGCTGCCCATGACACTGCCACTGCCACTACTACATTTGTACTGCAACTCCCTCTCAAAATGTTGCATCATGCTGCCCATACAACTGCCACTGCTAACTAATGCACTGCAACTCAGTTGCTGAGAAGTAAGCAACTGAAACTTCACCCAAAAATTGACATCCTGGTTAGTCTGGATGCCTCGTGATGCTGAAGCTACCTTTGCTGCTATCTTGTGCTCCCTCTGCTGCCACTGCGATGCTACAACCTCTTATGTGCCTCTCACACTACTGTAACCTCCACTAGCTGCTACAGACTTCAACACTCTAGCACTGCCTTGCCACTCCATCACACCTTGCTCCACTCGACACCTGTCATCATGCTACTGTCGTTAAGGGCTCCCGCAGCCATATCTAATCCAAGATATTTGGGCACCTCAAGGATCCTGACCATCTCCTATAGTCCTCTCGACTACAGCCCTATGTCTCCCCACCTCATCTCTAGAGGCGCATGAGCACTCATGGCACAATCGTCATGAGTCTCGACATCCTTCTCTGCCTTTGCTAGAGCAGCCTTTGAGTCAGAAGCTTCTCGCTTGCCTTTCTTCCTGGGGCATTGAGAGGCATAATGTCCCAGCTCCCCACAGTTGAAGCACTTAACTTTGGAGATGTCTTTCTTCTTCCTCTTCTGTACCCCTTGATGTCTTGTTGATGCAAGACCTGCATCCTCCTCCTCCTCCTCCTCCTCCTTGATTCGAACTCCCTTACCGTTACTCCCCGCCTTGATCAATCTCCTGAGCTCTTCCTGTCGAAGAGCTGCCCACATCTCCTCCCAACCGGGGAGAGTCACTTTGCCCAAAATGCTTTGGACAAATGTCCCCCACTCGGAGACTGCATTTAGGGTAATCCTGACCATGAACTCTGGATCCAGTGTAGATCCCACAGAAGTAAGTTGGTCACGAATCCCTTGCAACCTGAAAAGGAAGGGATCTATCTCCTCCCCTTTCTGCATCTGGTATGACCTCAGTTGATTCTCCAATGACATCTTTCGTTGCATGGAAGAGCCTTGGTATAAGGTGGTCAAGGTCTCCTACATCTCCCTTGTTGTTGTCTTCTCAGCAATATGTGGTATTACATGATCCTTGACCTCGTCTAGAATCATGCATTTCGCCTTCGCCTGGGCCTCCTCATACTTCTCATTTACATCAGGGTCAACTGGGACAGCTACAGTTTTCAAGGCATCTTGATGTGATGTTTATTCAGGATTGCCAGGATCCTGGCCTTCCAGATGACAAAATTGGAAGCCTTGTCCAATTTGTATTGATCCCTCAATCCATTCATTGCCATCTCTGCTCCTCTTCTCTAGGCTCCCTTTGAGTCCTGATTTCCCTCTCGGAAATCCTCCGGCCAACTGTCGAATCACTCCTCTCCAATCCTCCTTTGTCGCTGCAACCCAGATCTAGATTTCTTGGCTAGAAATCTGTCGAGGTAGTGCTTCCCTCTACCTTGGTTCAGTCTCCTTAGACATTTTACAACACAGATAGATACAACATCCCACTAGCTCCTAAAATTGAAATCTGCTCAACTCCCTTAGCCCTGGCAACTGAAGAATCTGAGCCCTTTTGGCTCTGCGCAATCACAGTGAGAGTTGGATCAGCTCCTCCTGGCCACTGCGTCAATCCTTCCTGGCTCAGAAAGATGACTTGGCACTGCGTAAGCCTGATCTACCTCCCTCTGCCTCTCTACTGGCCTGGACAGCTGACGCAGCTACTACATGGGATCCTCCGAGCTATTGCGTCACCTTCACCTAGCTCAAAGTGCTGATGCAGGCATTCGTGAGCCTTTGTGTCACTCCTTCTGCGTCTCTGGCTCTGCAACAACACTGTCACTCGGGACAACAACTTTTCCGCTGCAAATTCTTCGAATTTCTTGGTTGGTGTCTTCAGTTGCCTATGATCTGCAATCCCTCTAATATCATGTGAAAATTCCTAAATCTAACACATCAGAAACCCCTACTACAATTTCTGGTTTACTATCTCCTTCTTGTTCTTTTGTTAAAATTGGAAACTAGGGCCAAACTACATGTGGGTCATCTTATTTATAGTAGCTGATATTTTTATTGGACCCCTCTCATTGAGAGGTGTAGGATTGATCTAAAGATCATTCGATTCCGATAAGTATTCATGGAGTTATGAATTTATTTGTGTTATAAGACTAATTGTCAAGTCGGCCAGCAACTTATGTAGGCTCAATAAGCCCAAAGGTCATGTCTATTCAACCTCTACGTTTTAGTATAAATATAGAGGACTTGAAGTCATTTTGGAAGACATATACACTCTTAATGTGATCTCCTCTCCATGTCTTGGGTTTTTTTGGAGAAGGAGAGACACTAAAGAAAACATTGGATGCCCTAGCTGCAGATGATATCCAACGCAGATATGTAGACCTATTTACACGCTAATCATGGAGACTGTTATACGCTGTTCATGCAGATATATACGCTGCTCATGGAGACATATATACGCACGACATGGAGACAATTACACGCAGTACAACGCAGTCATGGTAACATCTTAACGCTATTCATGAGGCACTTATACGCTGTCATAAAGGCTAGCCACAGGCACTTATACACTATCATAAAGGGTAGCCGCAGAGGTATTGGGTCAAGGCATGAAGCCACAACCAAGGTATGAAGCCACAGAGGTATTGGGTCAAGGCATGAAGCCAGCCAAGGTATGAAGTCGCAGAGAGCCGAAATCACTCTAAACGTTGTCATAAAGACCTCTCTGCGCAGTTAGACATTGATACACAGTCAACGTAATGCCCTCATCATTTATACGCAGGGCAGAGGAACTCCACACGCAGTCATGGAAACTCATGCATATAATGCAGACTATATACGCAGCAATGGAGCAAACGCATAGCTGCATGAAGACCCTAATCCGTTGTCAATAGAGACATATATACACAGTTATGAAACCATATACGCAGTCATGATATACGCATTGAGAACAACGTTGTCATGATATACGCATGGAGAGCACCATATACGCTGTTAAGAAATATGCAGCAAGAACGCATCTTACGTTTTGGGCCAAAGCATATTTTGGCATACGTATAGATCAGTATATATATGTGTGTGTGTGTGTGTGTGTGTGTGTGTGTGTGTGTGTGTGTGTGTGTGTTGATCTGAGCTCCTGCTAGCTTGTATACCCTCAGCAGTAATGAACGTTATTCTTGGTTATAATATCAGAACTCAATCCTGATCATAATAATCTCAATGAGATTCTCAAATGTTGTCACAACTTTAATGGAAGTATATTCGTTATACTAATTGAAGCCTGTTGACAGCGTGAGGTAGACTAGATGGACAACATGTAAACCTTTGAGTATTGTAGGTGACAGCGTGGCACATAAGGCAGCCTTAAGGCTTGAAGGGTTGTTAGCAAGGCTGGAAGTTACAGTCATAAAGGGCAGCATGATGATGAATGAGATCATGAACATGGGCAGCATGATAATGAATAAGACCATGGAAGATGCAGCACAGTAAGTAAGGAGCAGCATGATGATGTGAGCAGATGAGAGCAGCTCAATCATCTAGGTCCAACACTGTGATGGGGCAGCATGGTGCTACATGGTCAGGTGTAGCAAATGGACGAGATGCAGCGCCTTGATAGGAGGAGTCATCTTAGAGAATCAGTTGAAGCAATATGTCTTCAATTGATCTTTGCAAATATGAAAAGTCAAAGTGTTGACTTCTATTGTAAATGTACTATCTCTCTCACTTTCTCTGCTGAACTTTGAAGAACATAAAAGAAGAATTGATCAAGGGTTTCCCCACATTGTGGGGTTTGTCCCTGGCTAGCGCCACATCTTGTGTCCTCTTTGTCTTGGCTTGTCTTTTGCGATTTATATTTATGTTCTATCTGCAGTTTACTTTAATGCTGATGTGATTGCTAACCTGGAAAAGATTTTGAGCTAACTGTGAAAATTGAAATAAATTGCTCTAGCATAGAACATACCTAAAATTAACATCTTTACATTAGCAAGTTATTTAATTGCATAAACATCGAAGTAAACACAATTGCAGCCTTCACAAATATATAGATCATGCACTGAAATAAACTGAGACAATAACACAAGGGACACCGTTATTTTTGGACAATCGTCCCCAGAAAAACCCAATTTGGGAAAATCGATGCAGCATATAGAGGGTTTGTATTATTAAGCAGATTTTGTGAATACAACTAGGGTGCCAAAAATGGCTCACCCAACAGAGAATATCCTCAGTAATAGTACCTCTATTCGGAGACAGATATTCCGGCAAATCAACAACTGAATGATCAAACCCCATAGTGACTCTGACTATTCCCTATGTTGGACAGCAAAAGCTGCTCCAAGCACTGCTCAGGAACTGCATCACTCCTCCAGGAGTTGCGTCACCCTATCCCGGCTCAGAATCTCCTGATTTGCTCCTAGTCTACCCCACAAAATCTCCCCAACGCTACCTTTGAAGCCCTCTATGACTTCTGTGTCAGCCTCTACAGCCCTCTGCGTCCTCTGCGTCAGCCCTTTTAGGGCATGCATTGTCTCTCCCGGCACTTCACTGCCTCTCTGCTATGCATTCTTCAGCCTTAGATGGAAATCCCTTGCTGAACTGCACCTCACTGCAGCTTTGATCACTAACTTGATTTCCTCAGCAAATCTCGCTCAGAAAATCGAATTCTTTGATCACTTGGTGTGTCTTCAACTGACCCTCAAGCCTCCTCTTATACTTTTCCTGTTGACGAATCAACGACCGAGATTAATTCCCTAATCAACGACTAAGATGAGAACTGGCTTGATCCTCATCACTTAGAACTTTCTCACCCATATTTTATTAATACACATTACTATTTTTATTTTCCTAAGTTTAGACTTAGGGACTCATTAAAAATATTAATTATTTTAATAACTCTTCATCTGGGTAGAATTTCTCCAAATGATTTCTAGGTCTTAGAGATCTCATGTGCCTTAGCCTCTCCACCAAATTTCATGGCTAGAGCACATCCGATGCTACCCAAAATCAACACACACATGGAGACACCAAGATTGGTCTGAGACCAGGGAAAAACCCACAATGGGGAAAACCCTTGTAAATCTTCTTCTTCTTAGGTCATCATCAAATGATGTAACAAAAGAGAGTACAATGATCCATAACTTCGTCTATGTAGTAAAACAATAATGATATATATGAAACAAATCTAATCATGCTCGAAATCAGAACCCTCATACTGATGGCTATAATGTATTGTCACAAACTAATGTCAACTGTTGTATATTGTTGTCACTGTGTCAAACACTGCTGAGTACAATTGTCACTGTCAATGAGCCCAATACATATGTTTGCAGCGGAAACTAACAAATCAGATCTACAGATTTGTAATAACAGCAGAGAAACTCAGATCTAACAGATCACTGAAGATAATTAAAGTCGAGATGTCGAGAACTTAGATCTGGACTGGGTTGCCCTCATAAACATTGTCTGCGGGTGACTTAAACTTCAGGGTCGCTCTCATGAAGGTTGTATGCGTGAGACTGTAACTGCATAGTCGCTCTCAGGAGGTTACTGTGCGTGCGAGCTTAGCCCCGGACTATAAAAACCCACAGCCGCGCCCTTAAGGAGTTGTGCAAGCGACCAGAAGGGCCAAAGTCGCTCTCTGGCTGAGCTGTGCCAGCCACTGTACTGTTAGAGTTGCTCCCAGGGCTTCCTGGTGCGAGCGACCAGGGACTGAACCCTTTAGAACTCAGAGTCACTCCCTCTGAACTGTGTCCAAGTGACCAGAGAGCCAAATTCGCTCTCGTGACCACTTTGTGCCTACGACCGTCGATGAAAAACTTCCGATCTGTGACAACGACCGAGATCCAGATTACCCAAACCCAGAGCGAACCTTACACTTTTACTTTCAGACCCAATACGAACTTCTATCGATGAACCTGTGCGAGCCAAAACAAAATAGAAGAACAAAACATGTCTTTGATAGAGTGTGTCCAAATGAGCTTGACGTCTCTTCCTTGTATAATTTTTCTTGAGGGATTACTTGGGGTTAAGATTGACTCAAGTAGTTACTCATGTGGTTAGAGCCGACCCACTGCATAATGTATGCATGAATAAAATAATTCAAGACTTAATTTCTATTTAACTGAATTAGGTGACCTTTAGGTCATTTTTGGTCCTCTCGAAAAGAGGAATCTAATGCAATCATTTTCTCGGTCATTTGAGTTGTCCAAGGTGGAATTTTACTGCAGTTTCCAAAATTAACACTCCCTCTCAACTAGGAAGAATTCGACCTGCCAATATTTGTCCATCAAACAATATGCCATTCTGGAATCTTCGAGTGTCATCACAGATCATCTCTGTCATGTAGTCATTGTGTAATGTCCATCTCAATTGTCTCATGATCACAAATCATCATTGTACATTTCGATCTATCCTTTGCATATTTTTGCTTATCTCTTGATTGTTCCAGGTCATATGCTGGACATTCTCAGATCTAGAAGAAGAAGAATTTGATACCAAAGGGGAGCTCAAACTACCATCCTCTATCCATCAGGATGCTATTTGGAATCTCTATTAGTGGGTTGCTCTCTGGAATGTTTTCATCAGAGAGCATATCATCAGGGAGAACATCTCAACCTGGAATCACATCGGGGAGCAATAGATTCCACCCATACTGAGCAATAGGATAACTCATCACACAGAGGAGTAAACCCTCGACCTTGGATCGCATAGGGTAGTAAACCCTTGAGCCTGGAATTTCATCGGGGAGCTTTACCCTAAACCCGAAATTTCATCGGGGAGCTTTACCATCAACCCGGAATCCTATTGCCAACTGATCTTCCCATCAGTGACCCAAAATAATCATGTGGTAGAACACCTGCATCATAATCGCCTTGGGTTGTACACCATCAAGTAAACCCTCAACTCATTGGCCAAACGAGAAGTAATATTCCCAACAAGCCCTGCTTGTGGGTATGATGCCAACTGGGGTATACTCTGCAAAGACCAGACAGGGGAGTAAAAACCTCAACCCTATGGGTAACAGATAGGGGTAACGCCCTATTGTCCAGAGTTCCCTCAACCCCAGGAGCCCTTATCCCTCAATTCCTCACCCTGAGAGCTCAAATAGGGTAGGAACAGTTGGCTTAGTGTCCTCAATCAGCATTGCCCCTCATCCGGAGGGGATGCTCTCTGAAAACCAAGATGCCTTTGAGAGAATATCTTCCATTTGCTTGTCTCAATAGCAGTTGTTTCCTGTTCATACAAAACATCAAATATCATGTCAGATCATATATAATCACATAAATCACAAAAGGATACCATAATCATCCTCCCTCTCAAGGAGGTGCCAACCACAAGCCTGACCTTGTTTCAAACAGCTACACTATCTCAATATATGAGAGTATCTCGGTCCCAACTATAAATATGGGACTTACTGCCAATCGGATCATCACAATGTATCCATGGTATCCATGTCATATCTAGATCATGCTCAAACAACTCTCTAAGGAGCTTCCATATCTTGCCTCATAGCTAGCCATGCTAGCAACATCATGATCAACCTCGGTCATGTTATGGACCTCATCCAAGATATCATGGCAGATCGCATACTAAAGCAACATCCAAATGTGCTTATAGGCAATAATCTCAAATATCAACAATGCATCTATGTAGATACATATCATAGGAGAAATATCACATGAAGATATTTCAAAGCATGCTCGGTGGCAACTCTATGTGAGTGAAGCAACTCACTCATGAATTCATTAAGGTTCTATGCACATCATACATATACATATCAATGCTTCATCCGTCGGATGCCATGTCAAGTTCAACAACATCTTGAACTTCAAATCAGAGTATCCAAGGATTTTTATTTTCATCACATTTCCAATAGCTTTGCAATATGGAATTTCTTTCCCAAATTCCAGAAATCGATACATCATGCCATTATACATTATTTCAAGCTTCATAAACCATCTCCCTCTGATTTAGATCATCAAAGACTCATCACTTGTCACAAGTAGATCATCAGGATATAAAACCAAAACCAAAACCATAACCAATATCAAAGCCATACTTTGGAACTCATCATCCTAAGTTCATCAGATAACTGTCAAATCTAGACATATCTGGATTACCATGCTCTAAGCATAATGCCTAGCTAAGCCAACAAAATCATTCTTACATAACTCAATGTTGTACCATCAACAACAAAGTCAACTCATTAGAGTTTAGAAGCCAGATCATGACCATTATCAAAGTCATCATTACATAGTATTAATACTTTCAACCAGGAGACAAGTGGAGCTCATATCAAATCATGCCAACAAGTGATGCATTTTCAATCCGAACTTTATGAAGTCATTCTCATAAGCATAATATAAGTCATCCTGTCACTAGATGCAAATGCATACATCAAGGATGAGTCATGCAGGTTCCATTTCATGCCAAACCACAACTATCATTATTCCAACCATTGTGCTAAGAATAAGGAGGCCAATCTCCAAACACCCACATAAGTCATCATGGCCTTATAGTATCGATATCATGGAAAATCAACAATCGTCAAATCAAATCACGAGACATCAAGTCAAGTCCAAATGCTATCGAAGAGAGATCTATGGTCAAAGCACATCTCAATAATCAATTCAAAGTTATTATCACATATCATGACAAAACACTTTTCATATATACCAGTGACGCCGAATCATGTCAATCTCTTGTAGCACAGATATAGTGACATATCTATCTGTATGTCCTGATCACCTGCAAACACAAGTTTAGTCTGCATATTCATGTTATGAAAAACATTCAACCTTTTCCTGATAGCAGATCTTGCTATTATCTGCAATTCATCTTTGGTCCTAATATCTTTCAGGTGACCATCTGATTTCAAGCACAATACTTCATTATATGATCAACAATTTAACTCAACAACTTCAGAAATCAGTTAACAGTGGCAGAATATGTCAGGGACATCATCATTCAAAGTTTAGACAACTTCAGAAAGCTTCAAATGATGGTCAACAATAGTCAAACCTCTGGTCGCTCTCTTCTAGTTAGCATGGGAGCAACTTTAGCTGCCTGGACGTTGTCTAGGCCTTAGCATGAGTGCGACCAGGGACGATCTCCTAGATCTGTGACTGCAACTGGAGTAGAAACCCTAATTTATGTATGGGCTTCAAATCTAAGACCCTGCTGCAGATCAATACTGTCAGATGCACTTAAATCATACTTCAACAACATAGAATACAAATAGTAATAAGGGTAAGAATCTTGAGAAGTGATTCTCCCTCTAATTGGGGATCTGCATCATTCATCTTCATTCATGTAAGTAGCCTGTCACAACTTGAGTCGTGCAGCAACAAATATGTTAGATCATAAACATATGGCTATCAACATCATGACATCAATCTTTCATCAAAGGTTTAGACTCAAAGCAACATATAGAAGCAACATCATATCTGAACACAATAGCATCCAGTTTAACCATATGCCATCAAGACAAGACCACAGGTAGTAAGAGATCTGGAATATCAATCTTACACTTATACTTCTCACATCAAAGTTACTGTGCTCTTCATGACCAATGAGATCAAATTAGGTCATTCAATAAAGCTTTATCAAAACAACAAGAGTGTCAATCACTCTTTCCATATGCTTTCATCATGCTTATCGCAAGCATTACCAATGACTCATGTATAGGAGTCAATGAACTATGCTTCTATATGAATTCCATCATTCCAAGTATCATTTTTCTAGAGCCAAGGTGCTAGCCTTCTTGATAGGATCAAGATATCCAACAAATAGATCATAGATGTTAGCCAAACATCAAGTGTATCAATGTATCAACATTAGATAGCCTCATAGAATTCAATAAGATCAAAGTGTTCAATACCAGGTGCATCTTTTCATCATAGGAAACATAGATCCAAGTCACTTTCATATGCATGTATGAGCCAATAAAGAAAGAGGCATTCTCATCCAACCGAGCCAACAGCTGAAACACAACATACCATGCATACCTTGTAGTATTCAAATACTTGAGCATCTGCTCATTAGTCATAGGCTGCTTGAAGTACTTTGTCATATTTTCATCAAGTACCTCTTTACCTCTTTCCAGATCTGCATCTCAAAAGGATCCTCAAGAAGGACCTACTCATCACATCTCATCATGGAGGTTAGAAACATCCATATACTCAAATACATATGTAAAAATAAACATAATCATCAGATCTATAAGTAAGAAGCATCATAAGTCAAGAAATACTTATCTTCAATGAGAGGTGATCCTCTCCCTCTTGAATCAATCTTCAAGAGCCATCAATGTCCATGGTCCATATACCAATGTTGTCTTCAAGTATCCAACCAGATCTGCTAAGGATTATCCCATCTAGGACTTCATCAAATCTTCCACAAGTGCTTGAGCATCTTCACATAGATCATGCCGGAGTTTCATACATCAAATCTCAAGACTTTGCCATCAAATCCTAATCATCAAGATGCCTAGGGTTTTCTTCAGACCCGACAATTATTTTAGGTCTCCACCATCCTCTCCTTGCTTCCATCAATGGTGTCATCCTCGGGGTGATCTCCATGGCTTTTCTTATCCCGTAACCTTCTCTCTTTTGCCTTTGTTCATTGATGGGTTGTTTATATAGTATGAGGTATTTTAATAGCATTTAGTTTATGCTATTAGTTATACACTAATAATTATAACTTAATTAATAAAAGAAAAATAATTACTTTAATATTGAAATCAATGTTATGTTTTTATTAATTTATAATTAAAATAATTAAACAATTTAACAGTTAAATATATTTAAAATTTAAAATACTAGAGATTTATTCTTACTATATAATACGTAAATTAATTTATATATATATATATATATATATATATATAAAATAAAAATTAAATTAATATAGAATAGTTAATACCTTTTATGTAAATTCATATATCCCCCCGCCCCCTTTTAACTTTTAATTCAATAATAGTATAACTAACTATTATTTTAATAATTATTTAAATCCTTAACTTTAACTCATTTTAATTTTTATTTAATTAATTATGTTATGCCCCCCTTTTCCCTAGGTCTGGTCCAACTAGCCATTTCCTAGTCAAATATAGCCGTTAGTTAGTCAATATAGTCGTTGCCTGGTCAAATATTATTGCCGTTGGATGTTCTGCTCTGACTATTTAACTTGCAATCTAGATCTGATTCTTCAACTTGTCCTAACGATGAACCACACTGGTTGGTTCGAAACGCGTCAACAAATGAAATATCATGTGATTTACGCCGAAAAATCTCTCATAAACTTGATATGGATCACAGAAGCCTCAATTCAACTACTCTAAGGATTTCATGATTTTCTCTTTCGCTTCTGAAGATACTATTGCTAGTGTCTTATTGCAGAAAAATAAGGATGGTCACGAGCAGCCTATTGCTTTCACGAGTAGAGCACTTCAAAATTCTGAGTTAAAGTACAATACCATGGAAAAGCAAGCCTATGCCTTAGTCAAATCTCTTAAGCATTTCAAGACTTATGTGGGTTATTCCAAAATAGTTGCTTTTGTCCCACATTCTGCTGTTAAGGATATATTAACTCAAACTAATTGCTTAGGGACTCGTGCTAGGTGGGTTACTAAAATACAGGAATATGATTTAGAGATTAGACTCACCAAGTTAGTCAAAGGCCAAGGCTTGGCTCAAATGATGGCCGAAGGTAATGAAAAAGCTCTTGGTTTGATTTGTCTTAACGATTCATCTTTGCCTAAGCTGCAGAGATTAGGAGAGCATGAGTGGTACAAGGACATTATTTATTACTTGTCAAATCTTACATGTCCTAACCATTTAGTCGCTCATAAGAGAAGGGTTCTTAGATTAAAAGCCACTAAGTATTGCCTCATGAAGGATGGTCTTGGATGGAGAAATCCTGAGGGCATAGTACTTAGATGCATTGATGAAATTGAGTCCAAGAAGTTAGTTTCTGAGTTTCATTGAGGATTTTGTGGTGGTCATTATGCTGCTAGAACTACTGCCCACAAAATTTTGAGAGCTGGTTATTATTGGCCTTCAATTTTTTCTGATGTGCATAAGTTTGTTAGAAACTTAGAAGTTGTCAAGCTTGCCAACTGTTCACTAGGAAACAGAAGCTTGATGCCCTGCCCTTACAACCTGTCGTTGTGGAGGCACCTTTTCAGCATTGGGGTCTAGACTTCATTGGGAAGTTTCCTGAAAATTCTAGCAATGGCTACTCATGGATTTTGACTGCTACTGATTACTTCACTAAATGGGTTGAAGCCATCCCTGCTATGAATGCCACTGAAAAGGTCATTATGGATTTCATTGAACATAATATCATGATTTGGTGTCCCTGCTAAGATCACCACTGATAATGCCAAGGCTTTTAGTTCTTTAGAATTTTCGTCTTTTTGTTTCAAGTATGGCATTGTCTTGTCTCATTCATCAAATTACTATCCTCAGGGTAATGGTCTTGCTGAATCAAGTAATAAAAATCTCATAACCATTATCAAGAAGATAGTAGGGGATAATAAAAGATCTTGGGATAGCAAAATCAAGTATGCTTTATGGGCAGATAGAATCACTAAAAAGAAAGCTATTGGTAAAAATCCCTTTGAATTAGTTTATGGCTTGGATGTAACTTTACCTGTGCACCTGAAATTGACAGCTTATTAGCTCCTTCAACATTTTTCCACTAATAAAAATGTTGTTCAAAATAGAATTGATCAAATTGTGGAGTTGCATGAAACTCGTAGGGCAGCTTTTGATAATATATGTAAAAGTCAATCTAACATTAAGAAAAGCTTTGATAAATTGTCTCGATCTAGATCTTTGCAGGTTGGAGATATGGTGCTCCTTTGGGATCACAAGAATGAAAAACCGGGAAAACATAAGAAATTTGACAGTTTGTGGTTGGGACCATACATTATCCGAGACATTGTTGGACCAAACTCATTCCACTTGAGAAAATTGGATGGCGAACCACTTGACTTACCTGCAAATGGCCAAATGCTCAAGCTATTCTTCAAAGATGACATCTGATGCCATGGGGCATCCTTTGTATTGTATTTCTAACCCTACTCCTTGTCTTTTTAGCATTTCATTTCTGTTTTAGTATTATATTTACTTTTCATGTTACTAGATAGTTAATAAATGAAGAGCTTATATGTTTCTTGTGCTTAATGTTATATGATGATTTTTGGATGGACGCTACTTATGTTTTGTTGTGTGTTGCGTGGATGCAGATTCTGGATTCTCACATTCCTACAGTGCAACAACGTGTCCCAAAGTAGAGCCAGATGTTGACCACTACGTGTCAACGACCCATCGCAGTACACCCCCTTTTTTCGCAAAAGCGATAGCGCTTGATCAATGTGTCCGTGCCATTCGACTATCATCATCAGCCTGATCATGTTATATTGTAAACCCAATTTGCATGTGTAAATTGTAAATAATCTCAGCAGACCCGTGTCATGTATGTAATTGCCTAGGTAAACTTAATTTTCTGGTGATGATCTACATTCCAAAATGTTTTTTGTCTCACCGATCCATGATCGACAGAGTTTTCCTTCAGCCTTACCCCAAAGTCGGAATGGATTTTGTCATTAGAATCTCAGGGCAATCCTAATGTGTTAGATCGAGTCTACGTAAAAGTGATTTGGGAATAATCCTAACTATTTGGTTAGGTTATTTTATTACAAATTGCTTGATCTGCTAAATTATGTTTGTGTCGCAGAACTGGGTAGTCTATGAGGGTCTATATCAAATGGGGTTTCCCCCCTTGAGATGTAAAAATGTAAAAAATCATGTGCAAAATGTCTTGGGAGTTAGAAAAATAATTTATCCCCTCATAAGTCCTAGGTCATAGGTAAATTTAAATTTTCTAAAAGCTAAATTCGAGGGTCCTTTAAAAAATTAAATTTTAAAAGGTCCAGGGACTGAGGTTAATTGATTATGTTGCTAAATTTTATGCCCTCGAGCCCTAGGGTTAAGTCAAAGTCAAAATTTTGAGGAAATTAATTCAAAAATTTAATTTTTGAATTAATTAAAATGCATTTAATTGATAATTTCGAATTTCCTCAATAATTTAAAATTTTGACGGATTAGATTAAAAGAAATTTTGATCCTTATCAACAGTCGAGATCACTTTGACAAGGATCACTCAAACTACCCGTTGGAAGCTTTGTCTTTAAATAGGAGGTCAGTTTTCAGTTGAGATCATTCGATCTTGGAGTCGTGTGCTAAGTGAAAGCTCACTTGTAATCGTTTTTCATGTGCAATAAAGAAAGACTTTGGAGTTAATTCCTGCTGGTGTTACTCTTCGTTGAAATGTTGTGAGATGTTTTATTTTCATGCATAGATTTCCTTTCAGCCATTGATGATAGCTTTATGAAGAGTGATTTAAGCACAGGTATCTTATTTGATCACTGGGGTTTGAATGGTAGTTTAAATTCTGAATATAATGGCAGGTATCTCCATTAAATCTGAATTTTACTGTCGTTTTCTCTCTCTATGTTAATGGTTGAATTGAGTTGTGCAGGAAATTTTTGATTTTGAGATCATCGGGCGTTCGGGGAAGTTTTCAGTTGGACTAGCCAACTCCCGATCATCATTTTTTGAAGGGCCCAGCTTGATTTTATCCCAGGCTTGTCATGAGAACTTCCATTGTTGATGTATGAAGGGGTTTCTCTGAAGCACCTCACTTTAAACTTAAAATTTTAAAAAATATGTGTGGCATAATGATAGATCTGGCTACTTAGAGCCTTCAGCTTGTAATTACTGTAATTATTTAACTGGGTTTTTGGGGTTTTAATTTCATCATTGTATATTTTGTTTCTAGGTGTTTTGTTTTTTTCATCACAGGTTGCAGATCTAAAGGAGAATTCTTGTTTGAAGCCAGATCTAGGCCCTGGAGGGTAAGATCTAGCTTCAGAATCAGCGCTTGCAGGGGTATTTATTTCAGATCTGGAAAATTTTTTGTGGGGTTTTCATCAAGCAAATCTAAAGCAAAAGGATTTAAATTTATTTTATTTGTTAAGATTTTTGAAGAAATTTGAGGGTTTTCCAGGCCATCTGTCTGCTGCTGCCTGGGGTTTTATTTTTGTTGCAAAAAAAATTCGATTTTTTCTTTATTAAGGCAAATTGTGTAAAACCCTCACTACAGTTCAAATCTACGCATTGCCATACTTCTCAACACTGCCCCTCCTGTGTTTTTTGCTCTCGCTGCAACTGTGTCTCTCCTCTGCCACCATCGTAGTCTCCTTCATTCTCACCCAGCTCCTAGACCTGCATCCTCTGCTCTAGCATTCTTCTCCTCCATTCTCCTCTGCGTGTTGTCCTTCTCATTTCCTCCACGCCTCTACCTACAAAACGTTGTTTGCAAAACCCTCTTTGCGTATCCATTACCCACGCTATTGCTGGCTTGCGTTTTCCTTGCTCTCTGTCCAGATCCGCAAATTTCTTCCACGCAGACCTCATTCCATCTACGTGTTGACCATCCGCGCACTGGTCATTTCCTTGTATCCTTGTTGCTGCTACTCCGTCCAAATTCGCAGCCCTGCCATACATCCGTCTTCTTCTTTGCTCTGTTACATCTCCTATCCGCAGCTAACCCTTCCTCCTCTTGCTGAGCGTGCGACCTCCTACACTGCCACAACTTCCCATCGAGCAACCCTATCTCCATCCGCTTCCAATTCCCCTGCCTCCTCCGTCGAAACGCTGCCGCCTTCCAAGCGTTCCTCAAACCTACAAATGAAAAACACGTTTTTTTTGTATGTGTTAGGGTTGGTCTTGATTTTATTTTGACCTTTTGCTGCATATTATGTATGCGTGAGTAGAGGTTAGCAACATCGAATTTTTTTTTTTTTTTCCATCTATGATTTAGATTAGCTTAATTGTTTGCTTCGGTTAGGTTTAGTTTTAAAATTCATTTTTTTTCTTTTGGCTTTTATTTTTGTTTTCATTTTATTTCTTAATTTTCGACTTAATTTTTTTTTTAACATCAAAAAATATAAAAATTTTGAAAAAATCCATGAAACCCTTAAGAACTAAAAAAAATAAAAGAAAGGGCTTGATTTTTATTGTGACTTTGAGACAATCTAAAAACTTAAAACCAAAGGCGTTTTTTTACATTAGAAGATTTAATTTTTTTTTTTTTTTTTTGTGGCCTTTGGCCCATTAAAAAATTATTACATCCTTTGATTTATCTTGGTCATATTAAAAGATCTTAATTAATCATTTACCACATTAAGTCTAGCTTAGCACATTGAGAAATTTTTCCTAAGGATCAATTAAGTTGGCAAATCTAAAGTTTCTTCTTGGTGTTTTTATGCTAAGGAAAGATTTGACAACAAATTGTTGTGGTGTTTGTCATATTACTATGGTCAGTGATGATAATATCGCCGAAAAATCGGCGATATTCGTAAATATCGCGCGATTTTCATCAAGACGAAATTTCGGCTGGCAAAAATCGCGATATTTTCTAATTTCGGAAATCTCGCGAGAAATACGAAATATCGCCGATATTTTTATAAAAATCGCGCGACGATGGTATATATCGCCGGCACAGTTTATAAATAGGTTTTTGTTTAGGGTTTAGGCGTCATTTTATTTTCGAGAGCTGGAGAGTCCGAGTGCGAACAGTGCGGAGGGTTTGAGGTTGATCTTTGGCTGCGAAGGAGGGTTTACATACAGTCTACAGCGCCCACCCTACAGGTATGCATATTCTATACGCATGTGCCATGGAGAGTCGAGAGTCGAGTCTTATACCGTGTATACATATTGATATTACAGTGTATACGTTTTATATTGGTCATAACCACAGTGTTATTTGGTCATAAATAAAAGTTTAAAACGCAGTTATAACTTATGACTCCCATCAACAATTAACTTTAACTTTCTCTTTAGATGCCACGAATGAGTCGATATAAATTCGATGTTGTCTTTCCTTTGTCAGTTGGACGTTTCTCCTGCCAGTTTCATTGCAGACAAGGTCAAAAGAAAACCAATGGTCGACTTATATTGGGATGGGCAGCAACATATTTGTTCATAGTTGATATCAACTCGATGTCCAAATCCAACCATAGATCAAACGATGTATTTCCAAGTTATAACCACAGTGTTATTTGGTAACTGGTTATAAATAAAACGCAGTTATAACCTATTAACCACAGTGTTATTTGGTTATAAATAAAACGCTGTTGACATTATATTGTAATGTATGACGTTCCCCAAAGGCATTCATTGAAACACAACAAAAACAGTCTTAAAATATGTCAATGGAACATTATACTATGGTTTTAAGTTTGTATTATCAGTGAGATTAGGATCTGCAACAACTACTTCAGATCTGAAGTATGTGAAAGTGAGGAAATATGTCAAGTTAGGGAGAGGATTGAGGCTTGAAGCCTTGCGGCATTCCCTTTGTTGCTGGTATATTAATGTGATCCTTCAAATATCAATGTATAGACCCCAAATAAACAGTGAAACCCTTTCAAAGAGGAATGTCACACCTGAAACACAAACCTGTTAGCCTTAGACATATATGCACTGTGCAGCAATGAACAATCTTCTTGAAAATCAGTCTCTATGCCAAGACTTATGATGAAATCTTCGTCAAAATTTTACTATAACACCTGCAAACTTACACCAGTGATCTAAAACTCTCACAGCCAGAGGAGCAGCAAGCCAGAAATGCTAATAGTTAGCTCCCAAAATTAGTCATATTTTAGTTCTATTTAGTCAAATTATTAGGGGAACTTTATTAAGTTTTCAAGGCTTGAAAGCCTTCAGAATTTTTCTGCAGATAACCAAGTCGCTTCAAGCCCTTTTGCACCAGAGATAAGGCAACGTTTCAAGCTTGGTGTTGAAAAGTAATGAGCCTTCTCAAGAGCCCTGCCAATTAAACACTGTTAGATCTAAAAATGTAATGCCGAGAAGAAATGACAAACCCCTTTCAAAAAAATCACTGTAAAATCTCTGCAATTAAATCAGGGTTAATATATAATTGATTCAAGTTTTCAAAGTGTGCAGCCTGTAAAAAATAGCATATAAGCCAACAGTTGCTTATCCTCAGAAGATAGCATATAAGCCAACATTAGAAGCATAAATATAATTTATAAATGCTTTTATTATCCTCAATGTATAACTATACACTGCCTGTAGCAGCCAAATCGCAGTCCTCTAACGCTGTTATTGAATACATTTATATTTTATGATTTTAATGTCTTTTGACTCTTTTAGTCTTTTCTACATAGCTTGACTAGGGTCCTTTGTGTGAAGATTGCAGATTGTAGAACTTTGTTAAAGTTTATTCCATTTGTCTTTGAAGAATGAGGATTTGATATTGAGACCTGCACCCATGGAATTTCGTAAATTCGTATTACTTATTAAGTTATTAAGTTACTAATTCCAAATTTTTTTTGGTGCTGTAGGTTTCCTTTTGAGTTAGCCCACTACAAAATACAAATATGCCAAAAAACTTGGACCCATTTTGGGAGTATGGGATCCCTGATGGTGGGACAAATCGTGCATATCTTTCATGCAAATTGTGTGGGGACAAGATGACAGGTGGGGTTACACGACTGAAATACCATCTTGCTAGACTCCCTGGACATGATGTTGGCATTTGTAGAGTTTCTAGTCCGGAGCTTATACAAAAAGCTCTTGAGGCAATTGAAGAAAAGGACAGAAAGAAGGAAGAGGCGGAAAGAAACAAAGCTGAACGTGCAGGTAGATCCTTTGGGATATCTTCTCATGATTTTGATGTTCAGGGTAGTGGCCCTACTGGCGCTAGTGGGAGGGGCTCCACAACTGGCACACCATCACATGCTAGTGTGAATGCGAGGTCATCATTTTTTGTTCCAAGAACAGGAGCTGGAGCACAACCTGGCATAAAATCGCTTGTCAAAAAAAAGGAGAAGGAAGAAGCAGATAGAGTCATGGGGAGGTGTATTTATTGGAGCGACTTACCTCTCAGCATCACAAAAACCAATCCATTTTGGCAACCAATGTGTGATGCTATTGCTGTTGTGGGCCCAGGGTACAAAAGTGCCACATATGAGGAGTTGCGGGGGCCAATTCTTCAAGCAGAAAAAGAGGACATCAACTCTAGATTGGCGGAGTTGAAACAGACATGGGAAGTCACTGGATGCACAGTGATGTCTGATGGTTGGACAGATAGGAAGGGTAGGACCCTTCTAAATTTCTTGGTACATTGTCCTAAAGGTACCATGTTTATTAAATCGTTGGATGCATCAGAACATATCAAAGATGCAGCAACGATATGTGAGTTGTTAGATGGGTTCATTCAGGAGATTGGTGTGCAGAATGTGGTGCAAGTCGTAACAGACAATGCAGCTAATTATGTGTCTGCCGGCAGAATGCTTATGGAGAGGCATCCCACATTGTTCTGGACTCCATGTGCAGCGCATTGTCTTGATTTGTTGCTTGAGGATATGGGGAAACTCTCCTTCATCAAGGAGGCAGTTCATATGGCTAGGAGCATCCCCAAGTTTATTTATAACCATGCTATTGTTCTTAGCCTTATGAGGAGGTTCACAGGAAACAAGGAGTTGCGGCGTCCTGCCATCACACGTTTTGCCACAACCTTTATTACTCTTCAGTCTTTGCTTCGATGTCAGTACGAGTTGAAGCAAATGTTTGTGTCTAATGATTGGCGTGGTTGTAGATACAGCAGGAGACCTGATGGGAAAGCCATTGAAAAAATGGTGTACTCTGAGACATTTTGGCGTGGAGTAGAAGAAGCATGTGCAGTTAGCGAACCTATAGTAAAGGTTCTTAGATTGGTGGATGGAGAGAAGCCTGCAATGCCTTATTTGTATGAGGGCATGGATAGGGCCAAGGAGGCCATTCGTTCCTATTATGCAGACAAGGGTTCTGCTGGCCTTAATAGGCAGATGATGTTATGGGATGTGATCGATAGTCGGTGGACAGGGATGCTTCATCGACCCATTCATGCAGCAGCACTCTTCCTCAACCCTGCATTTGCATACAAATGCAATTTTCGTTTTGATGGCGAGGTGATTGAAGGGCTCCATTCCTGTATTGAGAGGATGGTACCTGATTCTGAGCTTCGTCTCAAAATCAGCCGCGAGATACATAATTATCAGGATTGTGTTGGCCTATTTGGCTTTGATGATGCCATTAAGGAAAGGGCCCTCTTCATGCCACGTAAGTGACAAGTCATCACTCATTAGAAATTATAAATTTGAATTTAATTATGTTTTAACTTTTAAGTTTTTGAATTTTTTATTTCATTATTTTGTTGTAGATCTTTGGTGGCGAAGCTATGGTGCAAGGGTACCAAATTTGCAAAATTTGGCTATGCGAATCTTGAGTCAAACATGTAGCTCTTCAGGGTGTGAGCGCAATTGGAGTGTATTTGAGAAAATACACGCCAAAAAGCGCAACAGGTATAACTTTGAACTCAAGCCTTCAGTTGAGCAATTACACTTATTGTAATTTTTAATTTTTAATTTATGACCTTCAAGTGTCAAGACTCAAGAGTCAAGAGTCAAGACTCATTACTTTTTTTGACACTCTTACAGGTTGGAGTTCGCACGCCTCAACGATTTGGTGTATGTGCATTACAACATCCGACTTCGAGTGAGGCAAATAGAATCACCAGTGGATCCAGATGCCATTTCCTTAGACAATATTGATGTATTGTCTCCGTGGAGGGTGGAGTCTCAGGAGCCCATATTGGAGGAGTCACCTTCATGGTTGGAGGAGCCAGTGGCAGATGATCCATTAGAGCAGGGGCAGCAAGAGGAGGACTCGGAGTCAGAGGAGCAGCAGCACTTAGAGGAGGAGCAGGAGGAGCTGGAGGAGGACACTGCGGGAGCATCAGCATCAACACCATCTGCTATAGATATAGGAGAGCATAGCTCCATGCCTATCACTCATTATTTGACATTAGGTGCAGAGGCAGTGTCAGGGCCTTCTACTACTAGGGGCAGGCCTGACAAACAGCCCATCATGTTTTCCCGTAAAAGGGGGAGAGGGCAGTAGATAGATAGCTGCTAGTTTTATTTGTTATGCTACATGTAACTCATGATGATGAGATACTTTTATTATTATATGTGATGTTATTTTGTATTGGTTCTCCACATTTGAGTCCTTGAATGGACAATTATCAGGGATTAGCACGATTTGGTATCGCCTTTGATATATCATTTCTATTTGACATCATATATATCAGTGTTTTCTTCATATTTATGTGCCAATGTGTTTATTTCATGTTGTTATTGCTTTATATGTTTAAAAATCTGAAAAAAATGAATATAGTATGCATTTTTTATGCTTGCTTTTGTTGTTTAAATTCTGAACATGAAGATGTTGCTTTAAAAATTAAAATAGTTTCTTGAGTGTTTGCTGGGCACTGTATAGTTATACTCATTTAATGCCAATTTTTTGTTTTTTTTGTGCCCTAGGTTTGAATTAGTTCACTACAAGTACAAATGTCAAATATGCCAAAAGCTTTGGACCCATTTTGGGAGTATGGGGAGGCTGTTGGTGGGGCAAATCAGGCACTTATATCATGCAACTTGTGTGGGACCAAGATGTCAGGAGGGATTACACGATTGAAATACCATCTGGCTAAACTCTCTGCATATGATGCAGATGTCATGCCTTGTATGGTTTCTAGTGCAGAGGTTATACAAAAAGCTCGTGAAGCAATTGCTGAACAAGACAGAAAGAAAGCTGCTAGGGAGAGGCCAATGGTCTCAGATAGATAGCTGCTAGTTTTATTTGTTTTGCAACTTTTGCTACATATAAGTTTATAACTCATGATGATGAAATACTTTTAAAGTTTTATATATGTGATGTTGTTTTGTTTGAGTCCTTGATTGGACAATTATCACTATCAGGGATCAGCAGGATGTGTGATGTTATTTTAATTTTTGTTTGAGTCCTTGATTGGACAATTATCAATTTATCACTATCAGGGATCAGCAGGATTTGGTATCGCCTTTGAAGTTTGATGTATCATTTCTATTTGATATCATATATATCAGTGTTTTCTTCATATTTATGTGCCAATGTGTTTAGTTCATGTTGTTATTGCTTTATATGTTTAGAAATCTGAAAAAAAATGAATATATTATGCATTTTTTATGCTTGCCGATATTTGCCGATATTTTGCCGATATTTCCGATAAGATATTTTCCAGACCCTCGCCGATATTTTCCCGATACCGATATTATCAACACTGACTATGGTTAAATGTGTTTAAATTTTTATATCTAGAGATTAACTATTTGAAGGTGGTGAAATTTTCCTAAATTTGGTTCTCTAAGCATATGTCTTTTAGTTTCTGGGATCAAAACTAGTTAGCATTTAAATCTCCTGGTTGTTTAAAAGCGTTTGCATCTCTTGAAATTTAATTGCTAAGACGTTGTGCATCTATTGAAATTGATCGTTATTGCTTGAATTTTTTTTTTTATGCTCATTACATGTTAAATGTTTGGCAAATATTTTCAGGCAATCGTTAATTATTTCCTAAGCAGCAGTTGATAATCATTTACTTGGATCATTGACTCCTTGAGGCACTAGTGTTTATCATTTATAATTTAATTAAATCTTGAGTCTTGCTTAGCTTTAGCCAAGTATTCGATTGCTTTGTTGTGTCCCCCAAGCCGGTTGATTCCCCACTGGTTCTCCGTCATCCCATTTATCCATAGGGTCTACCCTCATTAGCCTGCTATAGGGAGACGGCTTAAACAGAGAGATTGGGGATCAGGGTGACAGCCCCTGGTCTAAGCATTGTCGCGGTGCCTAGACACTCTGTGCAGCAACACCCCCTAATGATGTTGCCTTCCTCTTATTTATAATTTCTTCTCCCTTCCTTCATGTGGGCCCCTTCACTAAGAAATTCGAGCTCCCTCCTTAACCATTCGAATTTCTCCATCAAGGGGGTGCGTATTTCATCATGGGGTGGTCCCCACATCCCACTATGTGATTAATCTTCCCTTTGTCTAGTGTTTGGGGCCTCCACTACCACACAACATTAAATTAATTAATGTTCACCCACTTTTCCTAAGTTTGTACCCAAAATTTTCTCCATCCATAATTTGCAAAAATTGAGAAAGCCATTTAGCAGATTTTTATTGGAAGGGTTATTACATAATTTTCTTTTTCTTTTTACATTAAATACATAAAATCAAAAGTACATAAAATAATATGAAGACTGAACCTAGTTACAAATTTCAACACTCCCTCTTAACTAGGGAGCTATTCATAATATCAATGGTACAAGGACATTCTCATACTGAAGAATTCTCATAAGAAGAGTTGGATTGGTAAGCCATCTCATATGCTATCTCTTCAGCTCATATCAATGCATCTCATCATATCAACAAACATTGTCATATAGCAAGGCCTTGACTAATAGCTCTATATCTCCACTAGATTAGAGCACAATGTTGGGGAGACAATGATTATAGACACCTTCATCATTGTCTCACAAGGCACATACACCATCTAGATGCTCATAAGGTATGTCCTTTTAGGACCATTCCCCTCTTGGATTTACACATCCTCAAGGAATCTCCTCTTCGACTACTCTTGCCTATTGGATGCCCTACCTCATTCTCAAGGAGCATCGGTTCCTGAGACTACTTCTATCCTCAAGAAGTATCGGTCTCAGATGCTTACCTAATCCTCCATTCTTTCTTCATGATGTGTCTATCTCTTCGTCTTAACTAGGGAGGATCTACTCATTCCTTCACATGAAAGGAATATACCCAAGCTCCCTCCATCAACAGTTATCTATTCTTTTGTGGAAATCATGGTACTATCAGCGGCTTGTAGGGCTCCTTTTTCTACATCATCATGTCATGAGTAAACTTCAACTTCTACATCATGGAGCCATCTTCTTTCATAACTTCTTTGTAGGGCTTCGACCATCTTTCTCATCACTTTCCTTCAACGAAACATAGTGTTGAACCAATTAATGCTAGTCATGTCATCCTTCTTTTCATCGGAAAGTGACCTTCTTTATCATCATCTGGCTATTCTTCATATTGCTACCTCTTCCAAGTCATGTTCCTTTCAGAATCATCCATCCAATTTTATGTGTACTAGTGTGTACTAGTTGTAGGTGAATTTCTACAACTTTTTGTTGGTAGCCTTATTCCAATCCAACCAAATGCTTGATTTCAAAAATCAAAAAGTGAACTTCAAAAATAGAATTACCTCTTTATGATGGCCCTTCGTCATAACATTTGCTTCTGCAACATCAACATATTTTTGTATACTATACGAATCCATCTCCAAGACATTTATTACCAAGGTACTCCTACTTCATCATACTTATCAGGATCTTCATAACTTCTTCAAGGAGATGCCATAACCGATCCTTTTTAACATCAGATGTTGATTATCCATATCATCTATGTAGTTGTATTTTCACTAACTTTTCTTTCAACTTCTTCACATACTGCTTCCTTGGAATCTCTATACATAGATCCTTTTGCATAAAAACAATTGTTGCCCATCTTCTCATATTCTTCAGGAGGTCATATAATGTTGATTCTATCATGTCATCATGTACAAGAGTTCAACATATATTGTATTTATGCCTTCATGTATCATCCATAAGAAAGAGTTCTTCTTCAATCAAGCTCATGAGATAGAGCATTTCAATCATTTTCATCTGTAACAAAGTGAAAACATGACTTTTCCTATCTATCAAAAAGTTACCAAATTTATGCATACCTCTTCCTTCATGTGGTCATCTAGACTTCCTTTAGAAGTTTCTTTTCCCTTGCTTGAAGATGGAAAAACACTTCAACTAAATTATCACGTTGCACATTTATGTCATCATACCTTCATTCTTCCAAGCTATGGATCCCACACTAGGTGGAATGTAGACTATCTATGTATGACTTGCTTCTTTAAGTAGAGGTGAACCTTTCCAATAAAGATTCTAATGGAGGATCTTGATGATCCTTTCTTGCAAATGCTTCTTTCTGACGATGATGAGGTGTAATGAGTTCTTATCTTCCAATCTTGCTAGATGACATGCTTCAACCATGCAAACTGCTACTTTTGTTATCCTTTTATGTTTCTAATGTGATGCCATCTCAATACTGCTACAATGCATCCTATCATCACTGCTTTCTTGAAAATGAACTTAATGTATGAGAGACCTTTAATAGTAGAGGTCTTTCACTTCTTCCTTCTTTGTTTTCTTCTCTTCCAGTTTTTTTATTTCTTCGGTCACATGGGCTTCACTTCATTCTTTCCGTTTCTTGTGTCCCTTCTTGAGTTTAGGACAATTCCTCTTGTAATGCCCTTATTCATTGCATTCATAACATTGAATTTTAAACATGTCAACTTTATTTTGAAATTTCTATTGAGGCTCAAATTTTCCAAACCTTCCTTTCTTCCTCGACATAGCTACAAATGCTTGAGACTACTCATTAGATTCAACGTCATCCTCTGCTCTTAATCATGATTCTTCAATTTTGCATAATGCCCATAAGTCATTGAACGGTGTGGCTTCCTTCTTTACATAGATGCTTGATACAAAGTTTCCCCATTCCTCCAGTAGTGCATTGAGTACACTACTAGTCATCTCTGGATCTGACATTGTTTCTCCTAGCTCTTGTAGTTGATCTTTAATTTGAGATATCTTGATAAGATATGAAGCTACTCCTTCTTCCTTTACCACTTTCATTTTGTATAATTCAGTTCTTAAAGATATAATTTCTCCAGCTGTGCTCACAAAGTACATATCTACCGACTTGTCATAGATTTCTTTTGATGACTTCAATTTTTCTACAATGGGAAAGAGAGAATCCTTGATAGATTCAATGAGGATTCTTTCAGCCCTTATTTCTCCTTTTATATATTTCAATAATGCTTGAACCTAATCTTGAGGAGGCTTGGTGATGGAGCCCATAACATAATCAAGAATTTCATTTTTTGTGAGAATCAAATCTATTCTCTTCTTCCATGCAAGGTAGTTTGATGTCCCAACAAGTTTATTGTTCTCCTTGCAGAAAGTAGTCATTTGATTTGTAGATTGAGACATGAATATAAAGTACTTACTTGACAAATGAAGATGCCTCCTTGATGATGATGTCTTCCACTAGAGTGTGAGCTTTAGAATGAGGGAGGGATGATCTTCCTTCTTCAAAATGACAATGCTTCTTCTTCAAGATGCTTGAGGTGTGATATTTTATTCAATATGAGGGAGATCACTTTGATTCCTTTGATGATGATGAAGTGTTCTTCTTGCTTCCTTTGGATGATGATTTAGAATGTGGGAGGCTTCCGAAGATGCTTCAAATGAGTAGAGTCCTTCCTTCTTTGAGATGGAGTTAAGGTCTTTGAGGTCTCTTTTCTTCTTCCAAGAGTTCTTCCTTCAAGATGATAAGGTCTTTGTGATGTGATGACTAGATCTGTTTGATGCTCTTCCTCTTGTATTTGGCCCTTATGTATCATTTTGTCAATTGAGTGATCTTCAAGTTGCCTTTCCTTGTCACCTTAGCTCTGATATCATGTTGAGAAATCTAGGGCAAGTAGATTAGGTGTGATTTTTCTTTACTTTGATAACTGCTTGTGATGTTCCTTATTTCAACTTGTAGTATTTTTAATTAACTTCTTCGTCTTTTGATTATTATAGTGATCTTATCATCAAACAACTACCAAAACATGAAGATCAATAAAACAAATTGACACAAGATGTAGGTTGCTAGCCAAGGCCAAAACCTCTCCTAGAGAGGAAAACCCACAAAAATATTTTCTCTTCTTATAGAATCTTCAAATGACGAATAACCTGATGAGGCCGACTTCTTCGTTGCCAGGTTGACTTGGCCTTGGAGGGGTATTTTGATACTTTATGACTCGAAATCAATTCTTTGACTAATTACAAGATGCCCAATAGGGTCTATTACATATGATAATGACTCTTTTAACTTCTTGAATCTTGTGACAAAATCTAGAAGCACACAATGGTTGCTTTGACCTAGAACAATTTAACCTTGATCATGGAACCCATGCTATAAAATAACAACAAGAATTATCTTTTTCTTTTTACATCACATACATAAAATCAAGAGTACATAAAATATTATGAAGACTTAACCTAGTTACAAATTTCAACAAATATAATGAGTTTGAAAGCCTTAAAATTCCAACAATTTTCTACCATGGTGTTAAAGATAAAATACTTATAATTGTTTTCAATGATAGCATTAAAGATAAAATACCATGACTCAGAAAAACCTTAAAATTTTGATAATTTTTCAACCATGGAATTAAAACCAAATTTCATGACTATAGAAAACCTTAAGTTTTCAACATATTTCAACTATAGCATTATGGAAAAATTATGACTAAAAAAACTTTAAAAATGAGCACCTAAATGAAAGTCATTATACCAAGATTATTTTTTTTAAATGTTAAAAGTATAACTATTTTAAAATCTTAGCATAACACAACTTGACACATTGCAACAAAAATTTAAAAATCGACCATCAAATTGACATGTAGTGTAGGCAAACTTGACACATTGCAATGAAAACTTAAAAATCAACCATGAAAATGACACATTGTGGTGGTGGACTTGATCCATTATAACAAAAAATTTAAAATCAACTATCTAATTTACACATAATGGGGTCGAGTTGCTAGTCAAGGATTGACACGAATGCTATAGGAAAAAAATAAATAAAACAAAATGATAAATAAATCTATAATTAAATAAAACTAAAAAATACAAACCCCGAGGGGGTGGAAAACTTGAGGACTTCGGGGGATGATCTTGGCCTCCTAGTTTCTCCATGAGGATTACATGCAGATGGACTGCGTGGCAAGGTACGCTAGAGCAGGCTTGTGTGAAACATACCATCCTCGCTCGAGTGAATTTACGTAGAGGTAGGTGGGAGAGGGAAGTTTTATGAAGCTCGATGGGTATGGCAGTGATATTTCGGCAATCACAATTTGGGGTGAGCGACGTAGAGCGGCGACTCGCTGATGCGAATTGGTGGGAGATAAGGCAAATTTCCATCCCTTGGACTGTGATATCTCGGTGCAACACGACATCTTTTTTAATATGCTTTTTAATATGCTCTTGTTCTCAGTGTGGCGCCCTCCTGACCGAGTGAGCCTGTGAAGCCCAACCAGCCAACGACTTTCCTCAAGAGAACTGCAAAAGTTGTGTTTTGTGGCAGGTTTTATTGTAGGGTTCAATCCTGGTTGTGCTGGTGGAGTTGAATAGTGGTTTAGGAAGGAATTGGGGAAGCTCGTACCTCAATTACTTAATGTGGTTTTTGTCTTGTGGCTCCAGCTGGTTTCCTGGCTTACGGGCACCGTGGTGCGTGGTATAGGGTAGGTCTCCATTAGCGATAGAGTTTGTTGGGAGTGGTGTATTCTGTGCAGGCTAAACCAGTTCAGGGTGGTTTGAACTATGCGTGAGAAACTATGCGTGAGAGAGGCTTGGTAGTGCAAAGCACCAGACTCGTGGTTAATTGCCTGTTATCATTGTGGCGGAGTGTTAAATTGGTAGATTTGGTGAGCAACAAGGAGTTGTTGGAGGATAAGGAGAGGAGTGCTAACGTCAGAACAATTAAATGGGTGTTGTAGAGGAGTGGGCGCATGGCAATGTGGAGAAGTACCAGGTTGGTGTTGATTTGTGGTAGTATCGGATGTGCTCTAGCCATAAAAATTGGTGGAGAGACTAAAGAACATGAGATCTCCAAAATGGTTTGGGCATATTCTAACCGGTTTGGGAGATATTAAAATAATTAATATTTTTAATGGAATTCCTAAGTCTAAACTTAGGAAAAATAAAATATTAATTGGTATTAATATAAAACTGGGTTAGAAGGTTCCAAAAGACATGGATCAAGCCAAATCTAATCTTAGCCATTGATTAGAGATATAATCTTGGCCGTTGAAGGACCAATAGGAAAAGTATAAGAGGAGGCTTGAGGGTCAGTTGGAGAACACACCAGAGTGATCAGTCATTCATTTTGCTAGAGCAAGGTTGCTAAGAAAAACTGAATTAGTGATCAGCAGCGAGGGGCAGTGAGTACTAGGCAGAAAGCCAGAGACAGTACTGAGAGACCAGCACACACGCAGGGACAGCGAGAGCAGCAGCTAGTTCAGGCCATGCAGAGCCCAGTAGAGGCAGCGCAGAGGCTAGAGGGACTGCGTCATCCACGCAGAGGCTACTGGAGTGATGCAGAGGGTCCCAGAGGCTGCGCAATGCCTCAGAGGGCTGATGCAGAGGGTCCTGGGGCTGACGCAGAGGCCAGAAGGGTCAGTGTTGAGCTTCAGTTGTGCTGGAGAGGGTTTCGTGGGACAGGTTTTCTGAATACCTGTTTCCAAATATACAGGTATTGCTATCGTGTATTTTTCTCTATCGAGTGAGTCGGTTATGCACCCAGTTGTACTCAGAAAGATTGCATAATAATATAACCCTCAGAATAGCTGCACTAGTTTTCTCGCATTGGGTTTTTCCGGGGACATTTATCCAAAAATAATGGTGTCACTTGTGTGTTTGTTTTCTTTCAGCTAATGATCTGTAGATGTTGTGACCGTATTGTGTTTATTTCGATATTTAAATGTTTTAAATCACTTGTTCAGAATTTACAAGTAGAAGAAATAAACCAGTAGAATACAGATTAATTTTCTAACAGATAGACTTAGAAAATTCAACATGGTATCAGAGCGTGGTTGCAGATCACAGGAGAGCTGAAGGCATTAGATGAGCAGAGCATTTGCAGCAGAATCACCTGTCCCGAGCGACAATAGTTGATCCTTATAGAAGCGATTGAGGAAGGGTTGACATAGAGGGACTGCGTCATCAGTTTGGGCCAGAGAGAGGCCAGCACAGAGGCTGAGGAGGGCAGAAACAGGCTCACGCAGAGCCACGTAGAGGCCAGGAGCACTGACGCAGTTGGCTGAGGGAGCTATTTTGTCGGTGCTGGGATTGCATAGGGCCAAGAGGCTCAATCCTTCAGTTGCTGAGGCGAAGGAAGTTGTGGCCAGTTTGCAGGAGCGAAGCTGGTGGGGTATTGTGGGCAGAACAGTACCTAACAAGACAAGACCAAGGTAGAGGAAGTTGTTGCTGAGGCGGATTTCTAGCCAAGGAGTCTGGATCAGTGTTCCAGTCGCATAGATCACTGGAGAGGGGCAACTTGACGGTTGGCAGAAAGATTTCCAGGAGGGAAATTGGAACTCAAAGGGAGTCCAGAGAACTTCCAGATAGGAAGTAGAGAGACTCAACAGGAGTCGAATCGAGAACTTCCAAGTGGGAAGTAGAGAGACTTAGCAGGTGTCAAACCGAGAACTTCCAGGCAGTAAGTAGAGAGACTCGGAGGAGTCGACAGAAGAGTAGCGAGATGGTCGTGAATGGGCTCAGAAATCAGGACAGGCTAGACGGAGCATCCAACTTTGTTGTCTGGAAGGCCAGAATCTTGTCCATTCTAGACAAAGATCATATCAAGCGCTTCGCCTTGAGAGTGATGGCTATCCCAGTTGACTCAGTAGCTAATGAAAGGTACGAGAAGGCAATGGCTAAGGAAAAGTGTATCATCCTTGATGGGGTCAAGGATCATGTGGTTCCACATATTGCCGAGAAGGAAACGACAAAGGAGATGTGGGACACTTTGAATACATTGTACCAGCATACTTCCGCGCAGAGGAATATGCTCCTGGAGAATCAGCTAAGGTCATACCAGATGCAGAAGGGAGAGCAAATAGATGTCTTCCTCGGTTGGTTGAAGGAGATCCATGATCAACTGACTTCCATAGGGGCCACGCCGGATTAGGAATTGATGGTAAGGACCGCACTTAACACAGTCTCTGAGGATTAGGAGACATTTGTCTAGAGCATACTCGGCAGGCGAGTCTTCCGGATTGGGAAGAACTGTGGGTGGCTCTTCGTCAAGAAGAGATCAGACGGCTAACCAAGTCGGGGAGTAGCAGCAAAGGGCTCAGGATCAAGAAGGAGGAAGAGGATGCGGCTCTAGCATCTGCGGGAAAGCAGGAGAAGAGGAAGAAGAAGGACCTCTCCAAGGCCAAGTACTTCCATTGTGGGAACTGGGTCACTATGCGAACCAGTGTTCGAGGAAGAAGAGTAAGGGAGAGGCTTCTAACTCGAAGGTAGCACCAGTAAGGGCGGAGAAAGAAGTCGAGGAAGATGACGATTGTGCCATGAATGCTCATGTGCCACTTGAGAAGAAGTGGGGAGACATTGAGCTGTAGTCAGGAGGACTACAGGCGATGAGGGGCAGGATCCTTGAGGTACCCAACCTATTGGATTACACCTTGCTACGGGAGCCCCAAAGAGGAGTAGCAAGACTAGCAGATGTCGGTAGAGAGTCTAGAGACGGATGCAGATGAAGCGACAGAGAGTGCTACAGTGCAGGAGTCCTCGGGCAGCGCGAGGCTAGCAAGTTGCAACAGTGCGAGAGGCATGGAGAGTGTTGCAACGGTGCAGGATGGCACAGAGAGGTTTGCAGCGGTGCAAGATGCAGGGAGTTGTTGCAGCAACATAGAGGTCAGTAAAGGGAGCATTGGTTAGCGACAAAGGGAGATTCAACATCGGGAGTGTTTCTAGCCTGACAGGGATGTCAGAAGATGGGTGGATCAGTTACTTACTTCTCAGTAACTGAGTTGCAGTGCAGTAGCACGATGCAGCATGATGAGAGTGGGATGCAGTGCAAATGCAGTGTTGGGAGGATGGACGAGCAGCAGCATGGATGCAGAGGGAGCTGTCGTACGGATGCAACAGTGGCAGTGGCAGGGCCATGGGTGGCAGTACAGGATGCAACAGTGCAGAGGATGTTGGGCGGGGAGGCCTAGCATCAGCACAGGTACCGGTGTTGGATAATCAGAGTAATGCTCAGTGAGGAGTATTACTAGAGCCCAGTCCTCGCTAGGAGGGAGTGTTGATTTGTGGTAGCACTGGATGTGCTCTAGCAATGAAAATTGGTGGCGAGGCTAAAGCACATGAGATCTCCAAGACCCATAAATGGTTTGGGCAGATTCTAACCAGTTTGGGAGATATTAAAATAATTAATATTTTTTATGGAGTTCCTAGGTCTAAACTTAGGAAAAATAAAATACTAATGGGTATTAATATAAAACTGGGTTAGAATGTTCCAAAAGATTAGTGCCTTGTCCTTTGGGAGAGATGGAGTCAAGGAGAATTTGTAATTTGGAATAGATTCACATGGTCAAGGAGGCCTTGAAAACAACTTCGCATGGCATTAGGGCATGAGAGAAGCAACTTCAATGTCTTTACACTTCGATTTGCAATATTTGATGACCTATCAAGATAAAGTTTGACATAAATTATCTCTAGGAACATTCACTCATTCATACATGACCCATGACATGATGCAACACTATAAAAGATCAAATTCCCAAAATTTCGCATAAGAAAAGCAATAACTTTCAGCCCATTATAGAGAAAATCCCAGCAACATGCATGTGACAAAAGTAAATAACAAGAATAACATTAAAGAGCACTTACATCTAAGAAAGAGTATATCCAATCATCAAGATATGCCAATAGAGAAGCTCCAAGACAAAATGAAAGATATCCAAACATCAAAATTCATCCATTCATCCAAACTTGTCCTCCAAGAAGGATAACGAAATTCTCACGAGAGGAGATAACCCAATCCAAGTGATGATGATCAAAATGAATCACCTCACTTCTATTTATACTCTCTCTAATGAATTCGTTTTAGCTAAATTGGCCTAATTGAGCCCCTAAAATAAAATAATGTGCATAATAACAATACTTTTGGTGATAAGCCCACCAAATAGCTCAACAATACATGAATACACCTCTCAAGAGGGCCAAATGATCAATAAAGTGAGTTGTTGGGCATTTGAGGAGGCCTAATGAAGTCCAAAGGGTGCCATGATGTAGAAATGGACTCCCAACATAGTGGACAAGGGGTTGGCCCCTTGTTTTCCAAGCAAGAACCTGTGGTGCTCCTAAGTGGATGTGGGGGCACAATGACATCCTCATGGGTCTCCAAGTGGATAGAAAATGCCTGAAGACCATTTGTAAGGGCTAGCATGGTAATGTAAGCCCTCCCTCTGCAACAGGTTACATCCTCTAGACCCTGAAACATTTGCCAAGTGTATGGTGCAAGTATGGAGTGGGTTGGGTATGGTGAACTAGGTGCATCATCTTCATCCAAAAAGGTGGAACATGAGCAATCAATGATCTGCGTTGGGGATCCATGAAGTGATATCTGTTATGGCAGAGGTCCATGGCTCTCAACGCTCACCCTACGAGTCCAACAAAAACAGATAAGAAGAGGCTTGAGGGTCATTTGGAAAACACACCGAGAGATCAAGAGATCGAATTTCTAAAGTGAGAAGTTCTCAGGAGGAATTTCTTGTTGATTTGGGGTAGCATTGGATGTGCTCTAGCCATGAAATTTGGTGGAGAGGTTAGGGCACATGAGATCTCCAATACCTAAAAAGGGTATGGACAGATTCTAAACAGTTTGGAAGATATTAAAATAATTAATATTTTTAATGGAGTCCCTAAGTCTAAACTTAGGGAAATTAAAATATTAATGTGAATTAATATAAAACTGCGTTAGAATGGTCCAAAGGACATGGATCAAGCGAGATCTAATCTTAGCCTTCGATTAGGGACTTAATCTCGGTCGTTGATTTGTCAACGAGAAAAGTATAAGAGGAGGCTCGAGGGTCACTTGGAGAATACACCAGAGTGATCAGTCATTCTATTCTCTAGAGCAGGGTTTGCTAAGAGAGATAGAATTAGTGATCAGTTGCAACGAGAGGCAGTGAGTACGAGGCTGAAAGGCATGAACAGTGTAGAGAGACCAGTGCAGAAGCAAAGAGAGGCAAACACAGAGCCAGAGGGAGCCACGCAGAGGCAGCAGAGACTGCACAGAGCCAGAAGGGCCTGTGTCATCAACGTAGAGGCTACAGGAGTGACGTAGAGAACCAGAGACGCTGCGCAGAGCATCAGTGGGCTGACGCTAAGCTTCAAAATCCAGATTGTGCTGGAGAGGGATTTCGTGGAGCAGGCTTTCCGAATACTTGTTTCCGAAGAGAGGTATTGTTGCCAGATTGTTTATCTTTGTTGGATTAGCCAGTTTGGCAGATAGTGTACACAGAAAAGAACTGCTTAATAATAAAACCCTCAGATAGCTGCACCAATTTTCCTGCATTGGGTTTTTTCGAGGACATTAGTCCAAAAATAACGGTGTCATTTGTGTGCTTGTTTCTGTTTCCTTCAATTGAGGATCTGTAATGTGTTGAGCATGCACTTGTATTTATTTTCAGTATTTAGATGGTAAACAACTTGTTAATTACCAAAACAAGTAGGTAGGAATAAATCAGTAAAGTGCATGGAGGGTTTCCAACAGATAGACTTAGAAATTCCAACATGGTATCAGAGCGTGGTTGCAGATCACAGGAGAACTGAGGACATCAGCAGAGCAGAGCAATAGCAACAAAAAACAGTTGTCTCAAGTGACAAAAGTTATTCCTAGTAGCAAAGTAGCAAGGAAGGGGTGACGCAGTGCCTACGTCATCAAGTTCGAGCGAAGAAGAGGTTGCGCAGAGGCTGAAGGAGGCAAAGATAGGCTCACGCAAAGCCACGCAGAGGCTAGGAGGGCTGACACAGTTGCCTGAGGGAGCTACTTTAGCGGTGTTAGGACTGCGTAGAGCCTTGAAGCTCTCACCTTCAGGTTTCTGGGGTTTAGGAGGTTGTGGGTAAGTTGCAGAATGGAGCTGGTGGGGTACAGTAGTCAGAACAGTACCTAATAGGGCAAGGCCAAGGACAACGGAGTTGCTACCGAGGGTTTCTAGCAGAGAAATCCGGATCTGTGGTGCAATTACACAAACGATCAGAGTAGGGGGCATCTCGATGTCGACAGAAGAGTTTCCAGGAGGGAAATCAAGGCTCAAAGGGAGTCACATCGAGAACTTCCAGGAGGGAAGTAGAAGAGCAGCATGGCACTACACGAAGTAAGAGACCAGGACAGACTGGATGGAGCCTCAAACTTCGCAGTCTAGAAGGCCAGAATCTTATCCGTACTTGACAGAAATCGTGTCAATCACTTTGCCTTGATGACGATAGCGATCCCAGTTGACCCAACTGATAAAGACAAATGCGAGGAGGCAATGGCGAGGGCCAAGAGCATCATCCTCGATGGGGTCAAGGACCATGTAGTACCACACATTGTCGAGAAGGAAAAGGCAAATGAGATGTGGGAGACCCTAAAGAAATTGTACCAGCGTACTTTCGTGCAGAGAAGGATGTTACTAAAAAATCAGTTGCAGTCATACCAGATGAAGAAGGGAGAATCGATCGACACCTTCCTTGGTCGACTGAATGAGATCCGGGATCAACTGACTTCCATAGGGGCCATGCCAGATCAAGAATTGATGGTGAGAACAACCCTGAACGCAGTCTCAGAAGACTAGGAGGTATTTGTCCAGAGTATACTGGGCAGAGCGACCCTTCCACATTGGGAGGAAATGTGGGCAGCTCTTCACCAAGACGAGATCATAAGGCTAAGCAAGGCGGGAAGCAACGACAAGGGGATCAGAGTCAAGAAGGAGGAGGAGGATGTTGCCCTAGCATCTGAGGGAAAGCAGGAGAAACAGAAGAAGAAGGACCTCTCCAAGGTCAAATGCTTCCACTGTGGGGAGCTAGGTCATGATGCGACCTAGTGTCCAAGGAAGAAGAACAAGGGAGAGGCCTCCGAGACCAAGGTAGTGCCAGCAAGGGCAGAAAAGGAAGTGGGGATAGACGATGACTGTGCCATGAGTGCACACACGCCACTTTAGCGGAAGTGGGGAGACATCAAGCTGTAGTCAGACAGACTACAGGCGATGAGGGGCGGGATCCTCTAAGTACCCAGCCTCTTGGATTAGACCATGCTACGGGAGCCCTGAAGAGAAGTAGCAGGATTGGCGGATGTGGGTAAAAACGGATGGGGATGAAGTGGCAAAGAGAGCTACAGTGCAGAATTCACAAAATAGCGCAAGGCTAGCAGGTTGCAACAGTGTGAGAGGCACGGGAGTGTTGCACCAGTGCAGGATGGCACAGAGAGGTGTGCAACGGTGCGAGATGCAGGGAGCTGTTGCAGCAACGTAGAGGTTAGAGAGGGAGCACTTGTCAGCGGCAGAGGGAGCTTCAGCATCAGGAGTACACTAGCCTGACAGAGAGGTTAGAGTTGGGAGATCAATTACTTACTTCTCAGTAACTGAGTTGCGGTGCAGCAATTAGCAGTGGTAGTGCTATGGGCAGCACAATGCAGCATGATGAGAGGAGATGCAGTGCAGACGCAGCAGTGGCAGTGGCAGGGCCATGGGCAGCAGCACAAGTGCAGAGGGAGTTGTCGTACAAATGCATCAATGGCAGTGGCAGAGCTATGGGCAGCAGTACAGGATGCAGCAGTGCAAAGGATGTTGGGCAGCAGGCCTAGCCTCAGCATAGGGACCGATGCCAGATGATCAGGGTAATATTCAATGAGGAGTGTTGCCAGAGCACAGTCCTCGCTAATAGGGAGTGTTGATTTGGGCTAGCATCGGATGTGCTCTAGCCACGAAATTTGGTTGAGAGGTTAGGGCACATGAGATCTCCAATACCCAGAAAGGGTTGGGCAGATTCTAAACAGTTTGGGAGACATTAAAATAGTTAATATTTTTAATGGAGTTCCTAGGTCTAAACTTAGGGAAATTAAAATATCAATGTGAATTAATATAAAACTGTGTTAGAAATAGAATGGTCCAAAAGACATGGATCAAGCCAGATCTAATCTTAGTTGTGGATTAGGGACTTAATCTCGGCCGTTCATTTGTCAACGAGAAAAGTATAAGAGGAGGCTTGACGGTCGCTTGGAGAATACACCAGAGTAATCAGTCATTCTATTCTCTAGAGCGGGGTTTGCTAAGAGAGATAGAATTAGTGATCAGTTGCAGTGAGGGGCAATGAGTACGAGGCAAAGAGGCAGGGATAGTGCCGAGAGACCAGTGCAGAAGCAATGAGAGGCAGACGCATAGCCAGAGGGAGCCATGCAGAGGCAACAGAGACTGCGTAGAGCCAGAAGGGCCTGCGTCATCCACGCAGAGGCTGCAGGAGTGACGCAGAGAGCCAGAGAGGTTGTGCAGAGCCTCAGTAGGCTGACACAGAGGGTTTCAGGCTGACGCAAAGGCCAACAAGGTTGACATTGAGCTTCAGATTGTGCTAGAGGGATTTTGTGGAGCAGGATTTCCGAATACCTGTTTCCGAAGTGAGGTATTACTGCCAGATTGTTTATCTTTGTCAGGTTAGCCAGTTTGGCACCCAGTGTACTCAGAAAAGAACTGCTTAATAATAAAACCCTCAGATAGTTGCACCGATTTTCCCGCATTGGGTTTTTTCGGGGACATTAGTCCAAAATAACGGTGTCATTTGTGTGCTTGTTTCTGTTTCCTTCGGTTGATGATCTGTAATGTGTTGAGCATGCACTTGTATTTATTTTCAGTATTTTAGTATATACATGGTAAATAACTTGTTAATTAACAGAACAAGTGGGTAGGAATAAATCAGTAAAGTGCATGGAGGATTTCTAACGGATAGACTTAGAAATTCCAACAGTCCTGATCGAGGAGATTTCTTGCAGTTGAGGGGCAAGGATAGCATCTGGAGAGAGATTTTCTCAGCTGGGGAATCATCAACAAAGAGAGGCAAAGAGTGATCCGCAACCCAAGCGTAGAGGTTGATGCAGGACCATGAACGGCCACACAGAGGCAACGCAGAGGGTGAGAAAGAGTCCGAGATTTTGCTGGGCAGGGTCAGTTTCCGAAGCCGGGAGCCGGGGTGTGAGACCAGGAGGTTGAGAGCAGTGACTTTGGGCAGCAAATCGATCAGCATGCTGGGTGTTGCAGTGCCTAGAGGGGTTGATACAGGAATTGCGTGAGGACTGCACAGAGGCAGTGTAGGGCCTGCTAGAGGCAGTGTAGGGTCTGCCAGAGGCACTTCATCCAGTATCCGGCCCAACCGGGATTTTCTCAATGATTCTGTGAGGTAATCTCACAAATATTTCTGCCAGTATTTCTCTCTGTAACTGAATAACCTGAGAGGTATTCAAAGATGTATTCAAAATTTGCTACTGCTTAATAATAATAAACCCTCAAATTTGTTGCACCGGTTTTCCTGCATTGGTTTTTCCGGGGACTTTTGTCCAAAAAATAACGGTGTCAATTGTGTTGTATTTTCCTTCTTTCTCAGTATCTTGTTCCTGCATAATATTTAATTAACTGAAGGTTGCAGTGTATGTATTACAATATTTTTCGTAGGAAGCTGCAAGTAATTTGTTTAAAGGAATTTAACAAATAGGAGTAATATCATTAGTTGCTGCAGTAGGGATTCCAGTTTAGGAATTTTCACAAACATGGCTCACACAAGGCTGAGGCAAGTTCGCGCAGATTGGTTCGCTAAGGTCCGAAATTGCAGGGTCCGAAACTCGCACGTGTGTTCTAGGGTTTTGGTCCTTGACCGTAGGCATGACACATGCAGTTTTCGGTCACAACCATAGGAATGCAAGTCTTTGCATGCGGTTGAAGGTTTCAGCCGAACGCACATCACTCTCTCGGTGTGGTTGGGACCTAGGATTTGATTTTCCAGTTGACAACAGATTTCGCTCATTGACCACAGGGTTCAACAATTGGCCGCAGACAGTGACAGCTGATTACAGACTCCTGAATCAGGGTTTTGACTATTAGCATTGTTGGGTTCATTTCATGAATATTGTTTAGTTGATGTTGCTGGATAGTTGTATGGATGAAGATATGGATCATTGTGCTCTCATTTGTTGAATCATTCAATGACAATCTAATAAGAAGAAGAATTTGAAAGGGTTTTTTCCCCATAGTGGGTTTTTCCCTAGTCTCCGACCAATCCTGGTCTCTCTATGTGTCAATGCTTTTCTTCTATTTTTCCTTTATGTTATGTTGCATTGATGATGATATTGTTCTTTCTATATAGTTGCATATGTTGTTGAATAATGATGTAAAACTGAATAATCTTATGATGCTATAGGATGAATTTAATATGGAAATAATGAAATGCAATTATCAAAGCAAAGAACAATATTGCCCTATGAAAAATTAACAAGGTAACCCTAGATCCCTTCACATGACAGATCAGTCCACCTTCACATGCCCTAAAGGATCCTCTTCTTGTACCTTCACTCCTTGTTCAATCTGCAAACAAAAAGCTAAAGAAAAATGTGAGCTGCTTGTCCACCAAAGGAGGTCAAAATCATTCATTTATATAGCCTTCTCATGTGGCTTTTCAAGCCTACCCAAGGCCGAATTTAATCTGGCAGCCGACTTGATCTTTTGGAGTATCTAGATACTTCTTAAATACAAAAATAATATTTTTCTTCTTTGATACATGTGCCCATAAGGGTCTTTTACAATGTAACAATGACCTTTGACTCATGACAAACCCTATAAGCATACAATGGATGCTTTGACCTATTGACCATAGACCCAAGCATGAAACCCATGCTTTATAAATAATTTTCTTTTACAATTTTCTTTCTTCTTTTGATCAATACATAGAGATTACATCATTACATGAGTCAAATGATAATTATGAAGACTGAAACTAGTTACATTCTCCAACACAAAGTTCTCCGAAACTGGTGTGGATTTCGCTTGAAATACTTGTGCTCAATAGCACTCCAACCCTTGCGCTGAAAAGCTCTAAGAGAGGTCCGATTCTGAAGTGTGATAGTCAAAAGATAGCTGGAAATCCCTCCCTTTTTGCCTTATATACGCCTGGCCCATGTGTACCCCTTGGTGGCCCCCACTTTCCACTAATTTGCACTCTTTCTCTAAGGGGTGTGTATTGCTTCGTTTTGCTTGTGTGGAACCCATCTACCCACTTTTCCTAAATCCGAAATGCCAAAATTGTCTCCAATGCCAAAATCACAATATTGTTCTACACTTCAGCAATTTATGGAATAGGGAATATCACAGCACTTTCTTCATGGATCTCAACTTCTTGATGATAAGCCTAGCAGCTAGCTTTAAGCATGAATTTCAAGCAACTTTAATGCAGTGTTACTAATTTCATCAATGACTACTTTTACAAAATGTTCTTAAAATTGAATTTCACCAACAGGTTAAACTTAAGAAAGGCATTAAACAAAATTAGAGCTACAGATCTAACCTTATTATACTGGTTAAAATCACATAGAGTAATAGTAAATATGTTTTACTAAAAAAAATTATAATAAAACATATTTTTGAACTGCTAATATCAAGAATCAAAATATTCTCTGTTATACTAAATTCATGTGAAATTCTTGATCCTTTAAACTTTACCCAGTTTGCAGTTTAACGGAGTGCCCATCATAACTCACAGGGAGGCACTGATTTTCTATCATAAACCTTTCATAGATTTTCATCTTGAATAAAGGATAAACAAATTTATTTGAGGCATATATCCAAAAAATGAGTACTTTTTTCATATTCCTTTCTCTCTTCTAACTTGGAAGGTAGTTACAGGGATGGACAGACATGTACATGTTTATGCCCATGCATATATAAATGGAGAAGAATATATATTTTTCCAACTGTAAGCATCTAACATATCTATCATAGTGCCATCTATTACAATCAAGATATGAGTGAATGATCTTTAGTACCTTTGAAAGCATAGCTCCGCCTTGAGAGTACTTTTGAAGCATAAAGCTGTAAGACCTTTTGCAAAATTGCGACCAAACCGGGCTTATCACCATCAGATGTTGCCTGCAGAGATTTAACATATGCTGCAGTTGACTACAACTATTGTCTTAATTTACATAATTGACATGAGAAATCATCATTTAATCAATGAAGCACCTTAATGAATTGAGCTCTATAAAGTTTTTTTTTCTTCATAGTGATACAGAATCTGCACGACCCTCATAATAATAATAACTGAAAAAAGATCGATTCTAAATCTGTGTGTCATGCAATCTGATGTAAAGAATGGAGTAATATATTGAAATATTAACATCCTCTGAGATCAGTTGATCTATTCAACCCTTTACCACACATTTATTACAGCATGATGCCTGAAGGCTGAAACTTATTATGGTATTAATTACTACCAAGTATGACTTGCTGCATTACTACATTGTTTTGAATCAGCTTACATCATAATGATTTTATTTCCTCGGTTGCTATTTCTATTAAAAAGAAATATTGAAAAGGTAGAATTATCTACCTCCATATGAGATTATAAATAAAGAAATAAAAAGGAAATTGTAGAGTAAAGTATTCCTGCTGAAAATGCAGTGATGACAACAACTCTCTAATAGTATATTGTGTTTGTATATTCATCTTCCTTATGTGCTATTGTAGGGGTTGCATCCAATGGTGCATGAGAAAGAAACATAGAATGCAGAGAGATAAAACTCTATGCCTCATTTACTAAATACTAACGGAATGACAGCAGAGAATATGGGTTTCTAGACATTTATAGATCACACGAAACAGAATGGGCAAAATCTGTTATATTCAAAAGTGTTCTTCGTGACATTCATTGACAGACTTCTTCTTTTGAGGCTCTTAGTGATACCATACCTACTTGTGCAATCAACTATCACACAGGTATTTATCTTTCGTCTATTTAAATCGTAGGTGATGGATAGGTGGTTTCCCATGATGCTGCTTAACATCACATCAAATGGTACTTCAAATTTCATGCTATACTACTTGCGTGATCTTTCTTAAATGTTTTGTTCATGTTGAGATGTTTAGTCTTGCATACAATTCCATCATATGAGACATTTCTTACATGGCTGCAACTGAACGACATCATTGGTTGCAATTTGTAACATCTCTGTAAATTAGAATTTGTAGAACAATTGCCAACTAGGTTCTTGAATATTCGAATTTCATATAATATTAGAACTGTTACGTGCACAAAAGTTGAATTGAGTGTCTAGAACAATGTTGCAGGAAACATGGTACAGAGGTCCGTTTCCATACGGAAACTGGTACGGAACGCAGAAACGCATTTGGTACGGCCGTGAAACGCGTTTCCGGCCGTACTGCCACATTTCCCAAAATGGAAACGTGGCCCGTACGGCCAGAAACGCGTTTCACGGCCGTACGACCCACGTTTCCTCATTAACTTGTGTTTTTTTTATTTTTTATTTTTTTAAATTTATTTTTAGGGTATGTTAGTGACTTCTAGTTGTTTCTAGATGCGTGTCTAAAGTTATAAAAGTGAATTTTTGCCCTAGTGTTGATATGCAGTTCATCAGTGAGTTTGAGGCATATGCAGTTCATGGTATTGTTTAAGAATAAAGTGATATTCTCCTTTATTTTTCATTTTCATCCTTTTACTTAAATTTTTAACATTACCATGAAATGACTCAGGATGTTTGAGAGTGGTTTCGCCCTCATTGGATTTCATATGGAGAAAGTAGAATTTTATATCTCACTCAAAATCCAGCAGAGTTATCTGTTTTTCAAGATTTCAGGATTGGAGGGATTGCAATGTTTCCATTGGATTTTATCATGTACTAGGGTATGGAACTTGTATTTAATCAAGAGAACCAAGCCCTCTATGCAGGGGAAACTCCCAATAATCAAGATCATGTAGGGTACTAGGATATGAAACTTGTATTTAATCAAGAGCACTAAGGTCGTTCGACTATGTAGGAGGAGACTCCCAATACAACAGTGGTCCTTCTAAAGTATGGGATGTGGATGCAGAAAATCCTGATTTGGATCTCTCTCTTGCAGCCTTATAGTCTTTATTGTACTTGCAGCCTCATATATTAATATAAATAAAGGCTGATTTTGAGATTTGGATATATAATAAAGGTTGCTTTTGGATATTCCGATATTTTTATTTTCATTATGTGAGCATTCATGAGTAAATGTGACGTAAATTAAATCTTAATGTTTAAATGTAATAAATTATAATGTATCATTTATGCTTTATGATTGCACACACACACACATATATATATTTTCAATATATATATATATATATATATATTTGTGTTTCCCCATTTCCAAAATTTCGAGAGGTCGCGTTTCGTATCGCTTCCCATTTCGGAAACTCGTACCCGTTTCCCCATTTCGTACAACCTAGGTCTAGAAGTGACTCAGGAGACAACTGAGACCTCTAATTAAAATTCATGGTTATCATGTATGAAACTATGCAGAGAAGAAAACAGCAAAGACAAAAGGAGCACATAGTAAAGCTGAGATGTTCCCATGAAAAGAGTATAATTGATTTTCATGAAAATGTAACATCAAAGAAAACTGTAAAATTCTATAAACACTATAAGAGTGGAGGCAGTATGTGGGCCAATGTCTTGATAAGGCCTTGTGAGGTCAAGTCGCATTAAAACAATGTTACACTGAGTTTCTAGGACGGGTAAACACGAGAGCGAGGATACGCACAAGGGGGGTGT
>CM062807.1:37081870-37260790 GCA_031772625.1 Pinus tabuliformis | reverse complement strand
GTTGATGGTTATGTCAGGATATGGAAAATCTGATGAGACCCTTGAAGTGAGTTAGGTATGGTCTTCTTCGCAAAACTATTCTTACTTCATGGTTTCACTCAATGCAAATTCTTTCTTGAAATATATTTCTAGAATAGCGGATATGATATTTCAAACTTTCAGGATTCGATTTCTGATCGGATTCAAGATGATTCATCTTCATGCGAATCTCCTGTATCAAACTCGGGTTTGGAATGTGTATATATCATGTAATCATGAAACTGCGAAGTTGATTATTCTAAATATTATCCTTGGCCAAAGGAGTCATACCTGTCACACTCTTTTGAAAACAATCAACTCCTAATCTTTCTTGTGAATATTCTGATGCTAATATTTTTCTTTGTTGCACCCAAAATCATCTTGAGCATTAGTGGATGCATGGATTATTTGAAGAATCAAATTATTCTTCACTTGTTTTACACTGATTGGTTTCATGTGTTTGTTATAATAGTATTCCTTTTACTTCTTTTGACAATTAGAATGCTAGTACAGTGTGTAACGAGCCACAAGAAAATTATGTTTTACACTCGTAACATGAGGAAGATGATGCTGTTATGCAGAGAATTTGCAAAAATATTAAAATTGATTTACCTTTGGTAATTATAAACCGGGAATCTGATGATTTAATAAACCCATATAATCATGATTCTATTTCTGCTTACTATCCTTCCACTTACTATTTTCCCATCAACACATCCAATGAGAGTCATTTTATATTCTTTGATTTTTATGGTTTAACATCTCATTATCTGGGTACTTGTCAAGCGATTGAGGCACTTATGCACTCACGAATGGTTATGTCAAGTCCTCCCTATCTTGAAACATCTACTACGTATGATCAGATCTATTTCTCCTCACAAGATTCTCATCGTAATCCCATGCCTTTAATTGAAAAGTCATATTTTCAAATATTTCAAGGCTTTCAAGAGGATTTCCACGAAATTTACAATCCAATCAATGAGAGGTTGGAGGAATATTACTTAGCAGGCTCCGTCACAAATAACAAGTTTTGATATTTCTACGTGGTTTCTAAGGAGTTCGGTGTAGTTGAAGACACATCCACAAGAAGCTTCCGAGGTTTGTTGAATGATGGTTCTTATTGAAAAGGTAGGGATATAAACTAGTTAGAAGTAGTGGCTATGGCCTATCTTTTTGCTGACAGACAAGACCTTCAAATTTTTGTGCAATTTATTCAAGTTCTTATCTATTCTTTTGCACATTACTTTATATATGTTTTAATTGCTTATATCTTTGTGAATGCAGGTTGGAAGAAGTTACGATGGATTCATTGGAAATTTCATTATACGTGACCCCAACCTTCTAGATGATTAGGTTAAGAGTAGGTTTAGTTGCATATTGTTTACCTTCACATTCATCTTCAATTCGTTTCTTGTAGTTTGTCTTATGTTTTCTTGTTTTGGTTTAGCTACTTTATGTCTTGTCTTCTATTTTTGTTTCCTTATTGTGTGTTGTCTTTCCTTTATTTTTGCGAGACCTTGCATAAAGATGCTTTGTTGGCTTATGGGGGATGTGAAGTGGTAAAATAGAAAATGAATTTGTGGCACTGCAACATTTGGCTAACTCTCTATCATTCTTCTTCCTTGTCTTGGTTACATATTTTGGTCGATGATGTTTCAACAGAAAATATGATCCTTGCATTAAGAAATCCTTGTGCCGAACCATGATCTCCATGTCTATTTTATAAACCTCATCCCTACACTCAATTTTTTGTGTTTCAGTATTTTCAGGCTGATCTAATCAAGTAGAGAAGGACAAGGGAAAATCTAAATGAGAAAACCAATACCATAGGTCTTATATATGCTTCTCTGAAGGGACAAACTCTCTTTCTCTCAATAAGTCAGGATCCCTCTTCCGCCCATGAAATAAATAAGTGTTGATGCACAACCCTATATAAAATAAGTAAATAATGGTGAAATAAGAGAAAGGCTTCTTGCTTAGAGAGGTGAATCAAGAAACTTCATCAGGGTACCGTCCAAGCCTTCTCGCAGCAGAGCAATGTTTGTATCCCTGAAGTGACTCCATCAGGGTACTGTCTAGGCCTGCTGCTAGTTGAGCAACACCAGAGATGAAAAACTATACTCTAAACATCTAAAGCTCACGAGCTTCATTACCCTATCATCATTTGAAACATTGTCTGATCACTGATCTATGTTTGTGTTTAACGAGTAAAGAATGAAGGGGACTATGTTTATGCACAAGGTAAGTGGGGAATCCATGTAATATGAATGATGAATTAATACTCTTGAAGAATTAGACCCTGCATGAAAAGAATTGACCAAGACAAAGAAGCTATAGTTATACTAGTGTGTCACCAAGTGTTGTCGCTGTGACAACCACCTCCAATTTTTTCATATACTTGAATTTTGGTGCCTACTATGGATCTTGCCACTGGTCATTCTATGGTCACTTCTTGATCAATTGAATTCACTTTCTCGCACATTCTCAGTTTACAACGAGTTCATGAATGAATTATTCCACGCAATCTTGAAAAACCATAAGCACAGTTCATCAAGATAATGTCTGTGCAATGTTCAACTGATTTCGACAATCAGTGCAGACTGTCATTGACAGTCCCTCGCTTTTGGTTGCATTGTACTTCTATTCTGGTGATTTTATCCAACTGTCTCTTTTGCACACCTTCATTTTTGCGAGTGTTTCTTTCATGTTTTTGGTTGTCTCTTTCGCTTGATTTCACTCTAATTGGTGTCATTTTCATGTTATCTTTTCTCTGCATGTGTTGCTTTCACTATAATTCACACATCGCAAGTGTCACTCTCCCTTTTCTCTTCATATAGTAAATGTTGTCTTTACCCATGTTAACTGTCACAACTTGTTTATAAGTTCATTTTGGTGGTTTCAAGGTTTTATCTTCATGAAAATGATTTGATCTTACCATGTAAACACCTGTCTCACTCTTTCCTAAAGTTTTAAGCATTGTCGCACAAATGTCGTCACAAAGTGCATCTTTAGTGTTGCACTTACTGTGAATTCGTCGTAAATTTGTCGCATTGAGGGAAATATATTGTTAACATGTTCTAGATGATGTATGTTGTTATGTCGTCAATTGTTCTAAGTATGCGATCATAGTCAAGTCATATCATTGTTTGCATCAGACTCATTGATCCCACACACAAACATTTTTCAAAAATTTACCTGTAACCTAGCCTCCCCCAACCTTCCTTAATTGCGCATTGTGTAGTTCCAACCACCAAGTTGTGACCATATCCCTTAACACTGCACAATGTGCAGTTCTTGCCTCCCAGGACTATGCACTGCACAGTTCCAGTGCTCAAGCTTGGACCTTGGCCCCCAGAATTGCGCAATACATCCCTCCAGCCTAGCCCCAACTTCACATTGCATAGTCTCTGAGCTCAAGCCCAAATTCTCAGCTCTTGAACTACACAACTGCAGAATCACCAGGTCTGCTCTGCCTCCTAGAACCACGTAGTTGATAGGAACAATGCAAAACCCTACAGCCTAACTCACTAAGCCTCAAAACTACGCAATACTTTGCTTAGTCCAACCTAAACTGTGCACTGCGTAGTGTTAAGGCTTAAGCCTCAACCCTAAACTATTAAACTACGTAATTGTGCAATCACCTTGGCTCCTCTATCTTTGAGAACTACATAATTGGAAAAATCAGTGTTTAAGCCCTAATCTTGGCTCCTCTATCTTTGAGAACTACATAATTGGAAAAATTAGTGTTTAAGCCCTAATCTTGGCTCCATGAACTCCCAAACTGTGCAATATTTTGTTCAGTCCAAGCTTGAATTGCACATTTCATAGTCTCAATGCTCAAACCTGACCCTTGATTGCCTAAGCTATGCAACTGCGCAGTCACTCAACCTCTCCCTCAGCCTATCACCCAGTTCCGTCTTAGTCAGTGGATCATCATGCAACATATTAGACTAGGGATTTATCTGACTGATGTTGTCTTCTCATAAGTGAATTGCAGATACAAGAACCCTATCATGCTATGGAAAGATGATGAAGAAGGATATGGAGAAGGAGGACATGCTGGAAGAAACCTAAGGAGTTGAGGAGATAAGATGATCATCACATAAGAAGCTGAAGGGACACTGGATTACAACATAATACCAAAGATCAAGTTCGCATGAAGACTCCATCTAATTCAGAACCCTTTGGAGGGTAGATATGAAGAACAAAGCATATCTCTCATGAAGACAAAGAATTTGATACATCTCTTATTGAAGAAGGAAAGAAAGAAGCAACAAGAAGGATGACTTGGTAGTGCCACATCATGATGCAGTCCATGTGTTGTAGCAGCTACAACCACCCTCCAAAATTTTTCCTTCGCTTCGTTTTGGAGCCTCCCTACTAAAATCTCACCAGCTTGTATTACACTACCTAGGTATTTGTGTTTTCATCAAGTTTTATCTTATTCTTTATAGCTTGTGTTTTCTACTTACTTTGTTGTTTAACCACAAGATAAACTCCTTTGACTTGGTTAACCTCATTTCACACTCGTTTTGGAGCATCATTCCTGAGGTGTCTAGGGAGCACTCCTCTTGGAGAAAGAACCTCAGAGGCAACGAAATTCTGTAAGATTCGTGTAATAGATTTTTCTTATCTTTTGTAGATTTTCTGTTGCTTTTGTTTCCTTGGCTTGTGTGAGTGTTGTTTTGCTTGTTTTATTGAACGATCATTGAATTTTAATTTGTTTTAGCTTGTAGAAGTGTTGTTTTAAGTTTTGTATTGCCTTTCCTAAGTGTTACATGCATAACCCAGATTTTGCACTAACCGTTGTCGTTGCGATGACTCTCCCCACAAGCTTCGTTGTTATTTTGTTTGACTGATTCTTGCATTTGTTTTGATTTCATGCATCGCCATTCACTTATCTGCACCATCCTTCTCTTATACACTCATATCTACTCGTTTCATGTTTCCCTTGAGTAGATATTGGTTGTCTTTGCCCAGATCTAGCTCTTCGTGGCATGCACTGCGCATTATGGATCTCAAGGGCTCTGCCTTGGCTCCATTAAATTACGCAGAGGCTTCTAGTGACTAGCTCTAGCTGCACATTACGTAGTTCCAGGAGATTATTCCTAGAGTCTTTCCACTGGGATTTACATAATGCGTAGTCTCAATAGCATCAAAGCAGGACTGAATCGCACATTGTGTAGATTCAGTCACCAGCAAGACACATTGGACTATGCATTGTGCAGTTCCAGTCATCATCACCCCTCACTAGTAGCTGGGACTGCGCAATGCATAGATCCAACTGATAGTCCCTCACCTCTGAAAGTATGAATTGTGCAATATTTCCCAGCAGTTTCCCAGTTTGTTGCATGAATGGTCCCTGAAGTTATTTTGATTTCAAGCTGACATTTGCATGCCTGAGTGTCCTCTCTATCTCCAGGTACAACATTTGTTGAGCAGCTTTTCAGCAGTACATGCAGCATGGTTTCCGAGAGAGCTGGATCAAAGGATAATATAGAGAGAAACACGGAGATGTAGTTTAACTGGTGTCAATGAACTTCCCAATCTATACAGACAAACAAATGTTCATAGAGAAGGACATGAATATAACATGACAGAAAATTAAGGACATATTTATAGGTAGTTTCAAGGAAGACCGACAGGTTTATGTCAACATCCACAAGTTAGGCTTGTATAAGGTTGCATGCAGTACCTCGTATTCGCATGCACGGACATCATTCACTGGATTGTCTCACATACCAATCCTAAGACGATGGCATCGAGCAGTGCCAGTGGAAAACAACTTACTAACTTCAGGACGAAAAAATATCATCAGATGTATCACTTATCACACCATTGAACCACATGGATGCACTCTTCTATACTCCAAACAATAATGTGAACACTAGACACATCATGAAGCGTTGGGTAAAAGAGCCATTGAAGTTTAGGTGACACCAAATAAGGTCTACAAGACTAAGTCACTAACGAAAGTCGACCAACTCTTGATCATCTTTGCATGTCGCTTGTATTGGGGCTAGTGGTTGTCAATGGTGTATGTATGGATGGAACTTTCACTTAATAATATAACTGAGCAACACGTTTTCATGCATATGTTGTTATTGTAGTTCGACTATTCTGGTTACTTTAGCAATGTATGTTATTTAACTTACACATTTGTGTATGAACTATTTTGTATGAAACTATATGAATCTTGTTGAATACATGTTGTTGTATTAACCTGTCACTTTGGATTGTGGACTATTATGCTTCCAACATGTGATGTCATTCTGCTCGTGTGATCCTTTCAGGCTGGGTACTATTACAGGCTTCTAAGGGACGCACTTCCTTTTCCCCTCTCGGTGTTAGAACCCCCATGCATCTCACTTGACTCACTACAAGGTCACACACTTTCTTCTGACAAAGTTATCATACTTACCTCTATGTGCTACCGCGGTCAAGGCACTACTTTACCACCCACTGCTAGGACTCCTACTCCAAACAGTTTGAGGTCTAGTTGGGTCTTCTTACCGGAGAGATCCCTTGACATGTTGGCGGGTCTAGCATTGTCAACATTTCTAGCACTAGAAGGAGGGCCAGATGACAAGTTGAGCCCTCAAAGTCTGTTTTGAATCTCTTCACACCATTCATGACTTACATTACAATCTCAACTCCGACATGTTTTTCTCATGCACTTGATTTTGAAGTGTCGGAGTATGTCATCGATGACTTGTCACAAATCAAGTACAATGATGAAGGTAGAGCAACACTGTTAAGACATGAAGTTGCCTTCTTAGGCTTCTGTCAGAGGAATGAAGTCCCTTCAGATGACATTGCTTGTGGGTTGTTCGCTTACACGTTCAAAGGGCATGTTGACCAATGGTGTTGCACATTGCCCGCTGCATCTATTCACTCATTTGATCACATGATCAAAGAGTTAATCCATGCCTTCCATTGTTAGAATTGCAAAGAACTAAATACAAAAATTCTAAAATTATGAAAAGTACCTGATGAATCTATTACGCAATTTTTGGACCACTTCTATAATCTCGCTTTCAATTCATTGAAGATGAAATTGATTGGAAATTTATCAAGGAAATATTTTAGTATCTTCTTCACATGTTAGAATTATTCAAACCCCTCCCAGCATACCTCGGTGTTAGATCTTCCAAATATAATAAGATGGACAAGGTTGTTGTCACAAGTGACCCTCCGTCCCCTTCTCATCAAATAGCTCTAGATCCGTTAGGACAAGGTGGGAGAAGTTGTGAATCCATCTGTTGAACTATCACATCCTCCCACCCAACTTGCTCTAAATATCTGCACATATTTGGACTGCAAAATTGATGGTTTTCACAAGGTCTTGTCTTCTCAACCTCCGTCCTCTGGTTCATTTGATCCTCCAGATTGTACTGTGTTTTGTTCATCTGTTCCGGACTCCACATCTGTTGTTCATGAGGATCAAGTTGTCGATAGACTTGTTGTTGAACAACCAATATGCACTGTCATTTTGATGAGTATGTGTGGGAATCTGAAGAGAACCCGTGGTGAAGGATGATGTCCTTTCCTCTGTACCTCATCCACTTTTCCATGACATCTTTTATGATTCTCAAATTTCTGATTTTTTCTTGTAAATTCATCACCGAATCTTTCTAATTCCAATCGTTCACAGGACACACAGGATGTCAGTCTGTCATTTGATTATGGACAGGACCAATCTTTCTTTTTGAATCCACCCAATCTGTCATCTTTTCTTTCTGAAAATTTAGGGGCTGAAAAATTCTATTTCTCATCAACCCCTTTGTATGATTCGTCACATCATGAGGATGCAGATGCAAATATTGAATTTTCCAATTATGGTTGTTGTGATCTCTTCACTCACTCATTCGATCACGATGCTGATTCACTTGTTTTTGTTCTTTCTAAGCCACCAGTCTTTAATGAAACATCTATTGGCAAAGTGGAAACCCCTCAAGCTATCAAGGCTCTTCCGTCTGAGCTAATTAGTTTCTCGCAGGCTTGAGAACGATTCCACTTCTGATCATAAATTTGTTGAAACACCCCAGGCTCCTCATCACTCTCTTGTTTGCATTGAAATCAATCTGATCTACATATTTCACATCCTCGACCAGAATCTCACGATCTTATTGTTGGCTTAAGGGAGCCTGACCCAGGTTCAGAGTTGTTCGCTCTAATATAAAAAAACCCTCAACTGCTGTCCCTTTTGGAAAAAACCTATGTAGCATAGGTCTCAGTCTCACCGAAGCAGTATTGGGGGATGCTAGAACTAAGTTTCTGCATCTAGGGATATGTGGTAAGTGGTTTGTAAGTCTACACAACATCAGATCTTCTTCGCGCAGGTCGGTATCTTCTTAGGCTCGTCACTATAACCAAGTAACATGGCTTCTAGACCTTCACAAAGGTCTACGATCAGTCTTTGCAAACCTTAACTAGACGACCTATCTTTTTTCGTGCATTAATAAACAACCCTAGATCTTAGTTTGCGTAGATCTAACCAATTCGTTTAGGAAAAATAACTTGTTTAACTACTATTCTTCATGAAATAAGATAACTACTTAAATTATGCATTAATGGGACAGATCCAGTGAATTCACACAACATTCTTTCATTATTGCATAAAAAATATCATTAAGCGACATCAATATAACATAACAAATTCAACAAAATTACACAGTAATTCTCAAAATAAGTCTTTATTGATCTTCAGTGTTCAGATTACAGATTTTTCTACCTTGCACACTCAACTACAGGGGTTCGTGCACTCAGTTGCGGACTTACCAAGGTCTCCTACGCAATTAGCTTCATGAGTCTTCCCCTTCTCGCCTATGTACTGGAAGCAGAGCCTTTCTGCCTTACCACTCGCCCCAATAATTCTATCTTGATTTTTTGCTATCTACTACTCTCTTCTAAACTTGCTATGACTCGAATATATAGACTTTTCAATACAATACCATGGTCTGTGGACCATGGGTGAGTCTCAAAACTGACTTAACTATCTATCCAAACAAGGGGCTAAGACCCCTTTGACACTTATCTATCTGCGCACTCTGCATCCACATATCGCAGAGATTTTACACCTTTTACAACAACATATAAAAATTTTGGGTAACTAACCCCAAAAATGACCGAAGGACATATCCCAATAGGCCCCAACACAAAGATTGTGACTCGCCCTCAAGTCTCACGGTTGGCACCATGATCTTGCTGTGAAAACCACCCAGCTCAACCTGCATCACTGCAACTTAGCAATGCTCTGTGTCACTGGCTATGTACCTCTTCAACCAATTTCTCCATGTTGTCCCTTCCACTACTAGGCGCATTGTCCTCTGCATTTGTTGTAGCCCCTTGAGCTTCTCCTAAAGTGACAGAGTAAGATGACAAGCTTCCTCTAGCCACAACTGCAATCTGGCCTTTAGCAAGGCCTCTTTCCTCTGCAAGTCCTCCACCTGTGTTAGCAGCTACTTTCCCTCCTGTAACTTTGTTAGGCATTGTGCTAGCACCAAAGTGCGCACAGTCACTCGGACCTCATCATACTTCTGCTGCGTCTCTTAGACATCTGTGTTCAACTTCTGTAGGTTTGGGTCCTCCTACAGATTCATCCATAATTCCATCGCTGCATCAAACATCGAGGAGCAGTCATTGACTGCGGTATCCAATTTATTCATTCCATCCTTGATTGCTTCTTCGCGCTTCTCCTAAACCTCTGGCGGAGTCGTTGGCTGCAACTTCAACTGCAGCTCTACCATTTTCGTCTGGAAATTGAAAGTCACCCTACCGACTTCCTCCTTTCATGCCTGTATTGCAGTAGCCAATTTCCCTCTTTGGTTGAGGCCTCTACATCCTTTGGTATGTTTAGTTTAGGTACTAACTTGCAGCCTACTTGATCATTATTTCTAGGCTCTATCATCGTGTCTGTAGCTCTTCTTTTTCCTTCAGTGCTTGGGTTTTCTCCGCTAACAATTGTTCATTGTTGACCTTAACTCACTGACGACGGTGAGGGCATGCTTTTCTTTGATCCTCAACTCATCTGACACCCCCTAATGTAGCACATGGAGGGTCTAGAGTGGCAGCATGACCAAATTCAGGCCCATATCCTTCACTGTGCTGATCACAATGCAATCCTCATTCGATTCTACACGGACTGACCCCTCTGGCAATGGAATGACTCTGAGGTCCAGAGTCCGTTCTAGCTCCGCCACTGAGCTACTTCCCTGTGTTAGGCTCGCTTGTGCTTCGCTTGCTTTCCCGACGCCCACTTGGATCCTATTAGCATGGATCTACAACTTGTGTAGATCCTTTTGGATGCTTCCCAATGTCTGTATATATTGTTGCTCAAACTGCTGCAACACTTCCATTTTCGTGTCCCTCACCTTATCTTCGATCTCATCGAGATTGTCCTTTGTCAACACCATCAGATATATATGTGTTTGCTTATCAGACTTATTATTTTTCCATTGTCCACCCATCTACTTCCGCCCATGTATCTTCAAGATGAAAGGAGTGTTCTACTCCTCACCACCGCCTCCTCCTGCCCTGATAACTCCTACTTGTCTGTGAAGTGTGAAGCAGAATTTAAACCTTCCTCTGTATCCTTCAGTTCCTTTTTTTCCTCCTCTTTGGCAACACACTCTTTCTCCATGCGTTCCTTCTCCGTAGCTACCTTAGCAACTTCCTTCTTCTTCTGCTTAACTAAGGCACGCATGACCTTCTGAGCTGCATCCTTTCGCTTCTGTGTGACATAACTCTCCGAGCCTTTACTTGTTCCCACATCAAGCATCGTGGGTTCTCACCACTCTACTGGAAAATTCCCCACAACTTCTTGCACATCTATCTCAGATACCAAATAAGGCAACAGATGCCATGTGTGCTCTGGGTCCTTCTGTGCTCTGATAGACACATTGTGGAAGTCGACCTTAAACTCTGCGTAGGCCGTCAATTGTTCGAACAAGGTTGGGGACAACCTTGGCCTCTGATTAATTACCATGTAAAGGTCCATCTCCATCAGGATCCAGAAAATATTTGACTCCTTGATTCATGTCGGATCCTTTGTAGACCACAACGAGGCAAACCACGTTGCTCAGGTAAATCTTCCTTGTGCAGAGGAAACTGACTGTCCTTTGGAAACCTCCAAGAAACTAACACGATAAACAATAAAATCCAAGCATAATGAAACTGAACAGAGATATTTGGCCCAATTATACTGAACACCCTTCGTGCACTATACTGCAAGTGACACTACTGGCGCTGGAACTTCATCCACGTGGCACTTCCTCATGATCTTTCCCGCAAGAATCTGGGCAACGAATTGTATTGCCTGGTCTTGAATTGAAAGGATAGAGTATCCGCGTGACTTTTTCACAAGACCATACTCTTTCTTCATTTTGTCAACTAATTCTTTCTCCCCGGTTTTCCCTCCAAACTCCTTGGAAGGGTTCGCTCCTTTGTGAGGAAACTTCGTTATCCTATGGATCAACATGTAGGTTATTGGAATGGGCTGCCCAAGCCACAAACACCCATCGTGCACCAGTGCAAGGAGCTGGTGCACACAAAATTTATTGATAGAGGAGCGATGATAATGCGACACTAAGAGCATGTCTAGCAGCCCCACCTACTCAACACCGCATACCCTTTTCATTTTCTCTAATTGTGTAACACCTATTTCTTCATAATATATCTTTGTCATATATTTATGGTTGGGTAAATGTGGGAACTTCTCATGGTCCATGAGATCCCAGTTTTCCATTTTCAATACGAAATTCGCGCTAACCTAGGACCTTAAAATTCAACCTTTTCGGCAGCAGCAAGGGAGTCAACACCACGAACTTTCCAGAATATGGTTTAATTTTAGTTTTTCCCTTCCACGGAGGGATATCTCAGGAATCCTTGAGATAGGCTCGATCTCTTCTACATCTACTTCTTTGAGACCTTGGTACTTCTCTTCTTCTAAATCGACCACTTGCTCTGACTATTTTTCTTTTTTTCTCCTTCTGTCACACCTCCAGATTCTTCCTTGGTGATACTCTTACCAGCACCACTTCTTCTATTTCTCCTTTTCAGATGGTTGCTTCTTTCTTGTAGTTGGTTTCTTCTCTTTTGTGACGAATTGCTGTGGCCTAGGCGACCTCGGCACGGTAGGCACAGGGGTTGAAGCTTCCATACTCGAAATCTCAAGGCTCGGCGCGTCAGACACAACAGCTTTAGAACTCATGGCTTCGGCGGGGTTGGTGGCAGTCATTTGTTGTAGAATGGCCTTCTGGTTCCCCATAGGTAAGGCAAAAAATGCTGGGCTTGCCACAAAATCCTCCCAGAATTGACGACTCATAAACTTTAGACAAAAAATCGCCCAGACAAGTCTCAAAATGAAAAGTGTTCTTCGGTGGTCCAACATGTGAGATTTATAGGCATTTTTGAATTCAAATCTGATCGTTCCCCCCAAATTCTGATAATAAATGCCCCTTTGGCAACAAATATTCAAATATTTTCACCATAAATAGTGCCTACCTGCTCCTCTTAACTAATTTTTGGCCATCAAATCATGAATAGTAACCTCAACAACTACATTTGGACCCACCTACATGGCACCATCCTCCATGGTGCAACTCTTCCAGTGTAGCTTTACCTGTCGCACCCGTGTCTTCTGTCGGACAACCTCTCTACCATGTTCTTCACTTCGCTGGGTAGTGTAGTTTATAGTCCCACAATCCCTTACAACTGCCTGGATTACTGAGACTATCTTGCTGCCATATAGTCATCACGTAGGGGAAGCATCCCCTGTATACAACTTCAGCCTGCTTCCGTTCACTTTTCTAGGAATGGTTCCCTATTCAACTTCGTGAGCTGAACTACGCCACCATCGTTTATCTCCTTAATAACATACGGCCCCAACCAGTGCATTTGAAATTTTCCTGGAAACTTTGTGAACTTGCTGTCATATAACAGCACCAAATCATCCACCTTGAACGTGTGCAACTTAATGTGTCGATCATGCCATGCCTTCTCGCGTTCCTTTTTCACTTGCTGATGACATCTTGAAAGGAAGTGGTCTTCTTATAACTCCATGATCTGCACAAGCCATTATTCCAAGGTCTCATAGTCTGCCATCTCAGTCAAGGCTACAATCCTTAAACTAGGCACAATATACTCCATCGGCATGACTGCTTCAATTCCATAGACCAACCTAAATGGCGTTTGTCCTATCAATTTCTTGCAAGTCGTCCTATAAGCCCATAAAACAACAGGTATGCACATGTCCTAGTCATTCCTCTGTGCATTGCATACCTTTGTAAATTCATGCTCCAATATATTATTAAAAGCTTCACACTGTGTCGTTTGCTTGTGGGTGTAGGGCGTTCTCTTCTGATGATATACTTGAAATTCTTCCAACATTGCGTTGGTTGTTTCATTCAAAAAATGCGTATCCCTATCACTCATCAAAATATTTGAGCATCCAAAACTGGTTTAAGACATACTCGAAGAGAAAATTTGCAGTAGTAGTGGTAGCTGTACAATCCCTCATTGGCTGTGCTTCCACCCATCTTGTTAAATACTCTGTCATAGTAATAATATACCGCGCACTCATCTTCTTTCTTGGTGGTTGTTGGGACCTATAAAATTAATGGCCCATTTCTCAAATACAGCAACGAAACTTGGGGATTCAAAGGAAATTCATCCCTTCGCGGAGGCTGCTCCGTCCTTTGAAAAGCATCACATGCCTTGCAATATGCCTTAGAATCCTTGTGTAATGTTGGTCACCATAACCCAGCGCGCAAAATCTTCCGTGCAGTCACTTTCCTTTGATATTGACCTCTTGCCACCCCTCCATGAGCTTCATCTAGGATACTAGCGCGTTCAAATTTTGGAACATACCTACGCAATATCTCATATGATCCCATCTTATACAAATAACCTGCAATTATCAAAAAATATGTAGTGCGAACTACTAACTCCTTTTGTTGAGTGCAATAGACTTCCGAAGCAGTTCTCGTCATTAAAAATTGAATAATGTCGGTAAAATGATCACCCGTGATGCACACCGTAAAGAGATGCACGTTCGACAGTACTTCCTCCAAACTACTTGGTTCCTCACATGTCAATTGGTCCGGGCCTGCATTCAACCTTCCAGGATTCACAATCACCTCGAAGTCATATTCCTAGAATAATAGCAACCATCGGCATATCTTCCCCCCCAACACAGGCTTATTGACTAGGTACTTCAGCACGGAGTGATCAGTATACATCTTAAAGTGTCTGCCCAACAAATAATGCCTGAATTTCTGCAGCACATAGACCATTGCCAACCCCTCATGCTCTGTAGTGGAGTAATTCTTCTCAGCTTTGGATAACTTTCTACTCGTGAAAGCTATCAGATGATCAATCTCTCCTTCTCCTGCCTGTGTTAATACTACTCCTAGCGCAATGCAGGAAGCATCAACATGCACATGAAACTCATTTTTCCAGTTGGGAAACACCAAGATAGGCGCTGTCACCATTTTCTCCTTCAAGACATCCAAGATGCGTTGACAATTTTCATCTCAGCAAAACATCACATCCTTCTTTAACAACTTTTCCATTGGCATAATTATCTGGGCATATGCCTTGATAAACTTTCTGTAGTACCCAGTGTATCCCAATGTCGCACGCAGTTGTTTCACGTTCCTAGGGGGTTCCAAATTCACAATGACGACGATCTTCACAAGGTCCACCATCAATCCCTGCATACATGCAACGTGGTTGAGAAAAATCCCAAAAGACACACAGAATATACACTTCTTCAAGTTCAACGCGATCTAATATCTTCGACACGTATCCAGCATGAGGCGCAAACTCACAACATGTCTCTTTACCAACCCAAACATGGTCCAATCATCAAAATATACTTCTAGGAAACTTATAAAAAAATTCTTTGAACGCTGCGATAACTAATCGGAAAAGATTGCAGGCATGTTCTTCAATCCGAATGGCATAACTATATATTGGAAGCAACCCCACTCTATCACGAAGGTTGTTTTGCTTCGATCCTCCGATGCGATCTTTATTTGATGATAACCCAAAAATCCATCAGTGAACAAATACGCTTCCTGTCCGCCAACATTCTCTAATACTTCATCAGTAAATGGTGTCGGAAATGGGTCATGCACACAGACATCATTCAACTTCCATAGATCTACACATATGTGGATTTCACCCTTCTGTTTCTTTCTTGGACCACCATTGGGCTTACCCAATCAGATTCTTCTACAGGCTCAATAATGCTAGCTTCCAACATCTTATCCAGTTCTAGGCACACCTTTTCCTTATACTTTGGATTCAATCGATAAGGTCGTTGCTTAATAGGCTTCACATCTGGTTTCAACATAATCTTCATAACACCTAAATCTCTGACAATCCCTTTCAAATCAGAAAACTCTGTGGGGAATAAATCCTAGTACTCGTGCAGTAGCTCAGCTACCTTATCAACCATATCTTCATCCCAATAATCTCCAATCTTCCCAAACTTAGGTTCTTCTTTAGATCCGATGTTTACCTGTCGAGTTTTAAAAGATTCTGGTATATCTGGGTTTTCCACCTTCGATCCTTCAACCACACGTTGCCATTCAGTTTTGGGAATGGTAATATTTTGTGGATCATCCTCTTCTTTAGTAGTCACATTATAGCATTCCAACGCATGGTGCAATTGTGTCCTCTAATCTGGCTGGGTCCATTCTACTGGTTTCTTTGAAATTCTAAATGTAGATTCTTTTATTTCTTGGAGCACCTCATCAATGCTCTCAAACCCATCCTCGAGGCTAAACATTAATAGAAAACTCTCCCTTAAAATGTCCCATTTAGCCATTCCATGGTGTTATCACTCCTCCAGATCTCCAAGGCTGAGGAAGAGTCCAGCTGAGGTAACCACAGACCAATATTTTGACTTGGTAGCTAGCCCTACCAAGCCGAAGAGGGCTCTCTCCAAAGGATCACAGCCAAGAGGGTTGGATAGATTAGGGTTTTAGGCTAGATATAGTAGCTCAGGGTTTGTTTGATTTGATTTTGGTTGGGTAGTCACAAGGATGAGTGAATTAGGCCAGAGAATGAACTAGGTCAGGGAAAAGTGAATCTGAATTGCAAACATATGATGGGGAAAGGTAGGAAAGGTACTTTAAACTTCGTAGTATAGTATAATGAGATGGTTTAGACTAGTGAGATGCTAAAAATAGCATGAGGGTCATGGATTCTTTTTAAACTGAAGAAATGAAACAATATATGATGATTTTCCCAAAACAAAGCATACAAAGATGAATTTTGCTTATCACACCTTGAAAATCAAACAAAGTTAGAGTGAAATGGATCATGAAAGGAACAAAACATTCACACATATGAAACTGAATAAGAAACAATATCAAAATACCATGCCACAGGAATCCCACCAAAATAACTATGACTTCATCCAATATATTCCATGCCAAATTATGAAAGCTATTACAACATCCAAGAGAGTCGAACCTGTAGAATCACTAAGAAATTAGATAATATAGGCCTCAAACCAAATCATCCTAGCCTCAGGGGTCAAATCCATGAGAGGAGAAATTGCAAGAAAAACTGAATTGATAGCTGGAGTATAGGGTGGTCAAAGTGACTCATCCCTAACTTAAGCAAACTGATTCATTACAAGTCATGTAGGCCATTTAACTAATGTATTTACCCTAGGTAACAGTAAAAAACATAATAATTACATCATCCTTATCAATTATATCAGTAAAACATCAATTTCCCATAGGTGAAAATTAATTTGGAGAGAAACAGTGAAAATTGGAGAAGAATGTCAAATGCGCCTTCTCTTTGTCAAATGTGCCCTTTGAGTGTCAAACACACCCTCCAAGTTCAAGACTACTTTTGGGTGCCTTCCCAGTGTCCAAATTTCTCCAAGATAGCTCGTTGGAAATCCCTTCAAGTCTACTTTCCAGATATGTCTTCAGTTTTCAATTTGGAGCTCATTTTCCTTGTCAAAAACTCAATCTCCCAAGACTGGTAAACGCGCAGCGCCTAGGCCAAAAAAAGGCAGAAAGGTGGGTTTTTGGTGGTTTTTGACCTTTTTGGCTGACCAGCTTGTCTCCAAATGCTTAGAAAATGCACAAGGTGCATGTACTCATCAATATAAATCCAAATATGCTAGCCATTTGTTCATCAGATGCCTCAAAAAAGAGTGCAACACCCTAGGTGCTGCGCGTTTGACCCTTTGACTATGTTAAAAATGCTTTAAAAAACACAGAAAATCATAACTTGCAAATTTTTTTCAAAAATTGTCAAAATTGGTGGGCTGATGGCTGATCATATGTTTGAGGCATGGAGTGATGCCTCAACAAGAATATATAGCCTCCTTTTCTCCTCTTTCTTGGTTAAGGCTTCAATTTTTGCATGGGCTCTTTTCAGTTTGGCTCTTGCAATTTTCTTTCTCATGGCATAGTACTTTTCCATTCTTCTCTAAATATAAATATCCCTTTTGGCCTTGTCTAAGAGGCTATCAAGATGGGTATTCACCCTTTCAAGCCAATGTTCCTGGTTCTCATTTACCATTTTGGCAAATTGCTCATTTAGGGTGAGCTGATTGGCTAGTTCTGCCTCCCTTTGCTTTTCTAGCTCCAAAGCTCTCTTTAGGCCTCTAGTCCTTGGCCTTCTTCTTGGCACCTGTTCATCAAGATGTTCACCATATTGTCCATATGCCTCATCAAGTAAGGCCTTAGCCTTTTCAGCCTCTCTCTTTGCTTTGATGAGCTGAATCTCCATGAGCTCATTTTTGACCTCAAATTTCCTGTTCTCCTGCTCATAGTATGAAATAATGTATTTGACCCTTTGCAAGTTGACCTAGAGCCCTCCTATGAGTGCATTCTTATCCTTGATGATAATGGTTGTGTTCTCACTATCATCATGCTCATTTGGGTCAACTAACTGAAAATCATTCTCTGTCTCATGGAGGTCCTCCTCCTGCTGCTGAATCTCTGCCTCTGTCACCTTTTCCTTACCCTTCTGTACCTGCTTTGCCAATGAAGAAGGCAAGGCCCCTCCCACAATCTGTGGGGAAAACACTTGCTTGTGCCCTCTATGATAGGTATGTGTCAAGGTACCTAAACCAACCCCTTTAGGCTTACTGCTTTCACCATGCTCAATGTGTTCTTTCTCACTGCCTTCATCTATGCCAGGTGAATGAATAGTCTCATGAGATGGTGATGATGAAGGTGATGGTGTGGCTGACTCATCAGATGAAGATGGATGATGTATGGGCTGAGGTGGATGAATGGAGGTGGATGGATGAGATGATGAAGGTACTTCTTGGCCATGCTAAATAGGTGGGACTGTGAAAATCTCATTGGATATGAAAGTGTCCCATGCAATGTTAAGTTGATCAAGGTGGTGTAGGACTATCATCTTGATGAGGGAGTGGTGAAATATAATTTGCATTTGATGATCATAATCTTTCCTTTGGGCAATGAATGACATCTTGTCAATGTCTCGGTAAAGATAGTAGGTCATATTGAGCATTTTGACTCTTGTGAAATGCATGAGTAGCCAAATATGATAGGAATAGAGCCTAGAAAACCTACCCTCACATGTGAAGTACTTCATGATGATTTTCATCATGGGAACATATTTGTCTAGGAGGTAAGAGAAAGGAAAAATCCTCTTTCTCTCATTCTTGTACCTTGGTTTAAGATATGGCTCATAATAAAAATGATCCAATTCTCCTTGTTTAAATCATTTTCCCGCAACAATCCCAGAGGCTTATGATATGATAGCAGGAGATATAGTGAAGGTGACACCAGCAAGAGTTACCTGGTTGTCATGGAGGTTGGTGATGAATAATTTGGTCAACACAGGATGATGCTAGATCCTTTCCACTTTCTCACAAAACTCAAAACAACCCATATTATGCTTAAAGCTTGTCATAGTGATGGGAGATGCCATGAGTTCATTGGTATTGGTTGGCTCATGTCTAATGATTCTCCCTCCTTTCTTAGATAGCCTCCTCTCCTGTCTTTCTTCCTCACTCTAACTTCTGTTCTCTTCTTTTGTCATGAGTTATTAGAGTCAAACCCTAGGGAGAAGATGAAATGGAATATAGGTGTAGAGAGTATGGAATGATGTGAGGAAATTTAGGAGATGGAAATGGGGATGTGCGATATGAGGGAGGTGACAGGGGATAGTTTTGAAGTTTAGGAATGGTAGTGGGATGCTAGGAAATGAAATTTAGGAGTGGAATTATGTTACTAGGGTTTTGAACTTAGTATGACTCCAAAACAAATGAACCACCATATAAATCAATTGTGAAGGAGAGGAATAATGGAATTCTAACCTACTTGCTTGTTGGAGCACCTTGGTGGCAAATTTTGATGCTTGTAAACCCTTATTTAATTGAAAAATGGATATTATTTGTTTCACTCTCATACTTTGTTGACCTTATGCAGTGAGATGGTGATTTATTGGACCTTGGGAAATTGAAACCTAGGTGACCTAATGGAACCTTGAATGACTGAACTTTAGGTGGATTTGACTGATATAAAACATGATAAAATGAGCCTTTATAGTCAATGGATTCTCATCCAGACACATGAAGGTGGGCTAGCAAATACAACTTTTTGAGAGGGGAGTGTGATTTTTGATTTCGGGCTACCATCAGTGAGTAAATTTTTGCATGATGACTTAGGTGGAATGATAAAAATTTCAAATGGGACACTAATATGATGTAAAAGAGGATTTTTGATCACTGATGGTAGTATGCAAATACTGACACTAACACATGGCAAAGCTCCGAATCCAAATACCAGTTCATTGGGATCGTATCTAGCATGTGACAAAATATATGCACCCATTCTGGTTATGGTTATGTTCCCCAGGCCTTAGTCCATCATGCTAAATGATTGTGCGGATCATCCTTCCCACTATATTTTCTATCATTCTAGTATTAGCATAACCAAACCTTAACTTCATCATTCTGCAGTATTCTCTCCATCCAGCAAAGCTTTCCTTGTGCATACCCCACCAACGGGCAGGCGTAGCGTGCAACGCCAATTCCAGTGCCTAGAATTGATGCTCTTCCGATACTTACCATTAAAAGTAATATAAAAACAATTCCACATTAGTCAACCCATCATAATGCGGAAGGTTTCTTACCTCAGTCGAAACACACCTTAACAACTTGGTCATCATATTGCAGCGGAGCGTAGATACTTCATGCAACCTATTCTGCCAATTCTCAAGCTCTTCATCTGAATCTGAGGTGTAGGAGCTATCCCTGTTCCATGTAATTCATCCATCTGTTGTAGGATTGATCCAATCCTCATCTCGCATTGTTATCTTGTATATCTGATCAAGATCATCATCACTTTCTACATAGTCGTGCACAAGTTCAGTATAACGTGTTCCTTCTGCAGGGTCTAATGGCACTACTACCCTGAGTGACTTCTTCTCAAATGACATATTCCGCTTCTTCAAGTTGATTACTCTGTTCATATCAATATCCCAGTCAATTCCTAGCAACGCGGGGTATGGGTTACTATCATCCACTATCTAAATGACCTCAAAGTCATCTAGTGCACTCACTCCATCAACGTCCACCGTTACACCATATAAGTGCCCCATTGGAATAATCTTCTATTGATTTACCATGCAAAACTGAATAGGATACCACTGCAGCATAGGCCTCCCCATCCTTTCCCTTGTTTTCTTAGGCAAGAAATTCACATCAGATCCTAGATCCAAGATTACCTGGTCCATTTTGTATTCACTTATCTGTGCGGTTAACCTCATCTCGCGCCCCATTCGTGCCTTATGCTGACCAATCTTTCTAATTATGCACTACTTTGTAGGAGTCTTTTCCTTATTGGCGCACTTGTCTATTAAGTCTTGCAACCCTTCGACTACTTTTTGATCACGAAGAAGCTTCATACAAGTCTTCAGGAAGGTAGCTAGGATTGAAAGATCTACTTCTTGAGTCACATTAGTCTCAAGCATTTTCTCCTAACTTCCTGAGGTGGATGCCTCAACGAAGTTCTTCTTTGCTCCCAAGAATGTTTCTTTAGTGCAATTCAGATCAAAGTCGACTTCCCTCTCAGTAGCCTTACGTACCCATCCCTCTTCCTTAGGCTGCTTACCTTTATCCATGCCAGTTGTTATATCACTTCTCAATACAATATTTATATTATGATCCTCTTCATGGGGCTCAACCCTCATCATATGAATGTTCTGTGTAGGCTGCTGGGGATGCACCTTCTTTTCTTGCATATTTTCCATAAGGATCGGACATTCTTCTATGACATGATCAATCTATCGATAATACTAACATGAGGGATGCGTGGGATTTGGATAGTCGCGTGTGAAGTGCCCTGCTTCACCACAGTTATAGCAAATTACCTTCCCACACCCTTTCCCTGGTCCAGTGCCTCTTCCTCTTCCTTGACCTTGGAATCCTCGGTGCGCTGCTCCCACGCTTTGATCCTAAGGCTGACTTTTTGCCTACATTCTATAGGTAGGGGTTCTATCCATCATCAACTCATAACTTCTACAATGGCACTCGTCATGCCATATGGACTTACAAAAATTGCAAAATCACTATTGAGGGGTCTGTACAAACTTCTGCAGTAGATGGAAATTATCCATAGCATGTTGTCCTATAACTTGACAAATAGTGCACCATAGCCCAACTCTCACGCTCGTTCCAACATTGCTCTCTGGTTTTAGGGGAACATGCCCCCCCCATGATATGGTTCCTAAAGACTAGGCAATGATCCTTATCATGTCCATGACTTTTACATTTTAGACACCAGATCTCAGCGTGCACCTTTGGTTGAGCTTCCCTTCCCTTTTTCAAGCTCTGCAACTCCAAGTGCAGGCTCTCCAACTGTGAATGAATCTGTTGCACCCCGAGGTTCATATCCTGAATAGGTGATATGTGTAGCCTCATCACAATCTCCAAGGATTCTGCTTGCATTTTTATCTTTTGGTGTGACAGAGCTATTCTTAAATGTGGCAAAAGCGATGCTATAAACTAGTCATGATGTTGAGTATCTGATATTTGCATATTAGCCTGCCTGATCTGGCACTTCAACCTCTAATCAAAGTCCCAAGGTGTCTCATCAATTTTCATTCGGATCTCCTTAAATTCAATTACTGACTACACCTCTGACTTAGGCCGACTAAACTCCTTGTTCAAAGCTAGCTTGGTGTTTTCCAATGACACGTTGGGCTTATCAGTGCAATACTTGATATACCATGTCAATGCGCGGTCCTGTAAGGCAATAACCAACTGCACTTTCTTAATATTGTCATCAATAATCTACTGCGATGTCCACACATCTCCTGCAACAAACCAAAATTGTTCTAGATCTTCATTGCCCATTCCTTTAAAAATCGACATCTTCATCATGTTCTCCATGTTAAATGGTGGAAGTGGAGGTGGAGGAGGTGAAGGCATAAGTGTGTGAGGTGGGGTGGAGGTGGAGGTGGAGTAGATGGATGAGATATCCTCGAAATACCTTGAGTTATTAACTGAATTGCACTTTGCAGCGTAGTCAGTACCATCCCTTCGTCATCGCTTAAAGGGGGTTCAATGAGTGGACTATATTCTGGGCTAGATCCTCCATTTCTTCTAAAGAATCTCCCACTTCGCATAGCCCCAAACATCAAGGTAACTACATAACCCTCTTTTCACATAACAACATTTTAATCCAAGTCTTCAGTGAGTTCAAATACTTACCTCGCGGTCCTTTAAAGATCCTTCGCTCCACTTCACTATAGCTGATATTCCTATTAATCACGAAATAGGTCAAAAAGCTTCCCAATGTGTGGTCAACCCAGTGATCGACTTCCCGCATGATATTGCTTCCTATTGCTTCCAGGCGTCACACCAGTTTAGGAGTCCATACTATGTGGCCCTCAAGCCTCCACGTCCCTTGACTATCAGCTAATTTAGACAATCACTCGTATAGTTCTTTAGGGAAGAAGCAAAAGAATGCGTCGATCTCGTCTATGTACAAAAATATCTACAACCACTACTCCTTGGATAATTTAGGGCTCTTGTTCTCCTAAGCCGCGAACGCGTGCGATTTTTGATCAATCCACTTATCAAGTTCTTTCTTCATCACAAACTATTTACCACACATCTCTTAGACAGATCCCGGTCCCAGCAATGGAACCATTTATTGGCTTAAGGGGGCCTGACCCAGGTTCAGAGTTGTTCGCGTCAACCAAAAAAACCCTAAACTGCTGGCCCTTTCGGCAACAACCTGTGTAGCGTAGGTTGTAGTCTCAACCCAAGTAATATTGGGGGGTGCTAGAACAAAGTTTATGCATCCAAGGATATGTGATAAGCGGTTTCTATGTCTACACAGCTTCAGATCTGCCTTCATGTAGGTCGGTATATTCATAGGGATCGTCACTATAACTAAGTTAAAATGGCTTCTAGACCTTTGTGAAGGTCTACGAGCAGTATTTGAGGACTTGTTGACGGTACTGGACCCACCAACACGTAAAGGGATCTCCCCGGTAAGAAGTCCCAATTAGACCTCAAACCGTTTGGTGTAGGAGTCCCAATAGTGGGTCGTACGGTAATGCCTTGACCGCGATTTCTCATAGAGGCAAGTAATATGTATCCTTTGGTAGCAAGGGTGTGACAACTGTAGCAAGCCAAGGAAGGTGCATGAGAGGTTCAAACACATGAGGGTTGAGATGAGTGTGCCCCTTGGAAACCTGTGATAAAATGGAAGTTAAGAAGGTAACACACGAGCAAAGATGCATCACAACATGGAATGAAATTTAGCTAGTAATCCAAAGTGATGGTTAAACCAACAACATGTTTCAGAAATATTCATACATACATACACAGAAAATTCGATACATGCATGTGTAAGAGAACAAATACATATATCATCTAGAGTAAACCAGATGGAATATAATACAATACCACATATGCATGAAATGTGATGGCTCTGTTATATTAAGAAGTGTAAGTTCTAGTCATACAATACATCCATGTCTAACCATTAGTTCCAACAGCGGAATGTTACAACCACAACCGCCTGCTCCTCCAAAGAGATATACTAGCTCTGTGCAGTGGAGAAGCCAAGGATCATTACAATACTATCAAAGCTCTCTCCAAGATAGTCTTATCAGAAGCTTGGTTGACCAAAAGCCTTTATAATGAGTTATGAGGTTCTATTTATAACAAAGGGTAGGGTGACCCTTGACATTCCCCTTTGTGACAGTTCAACTACCCTCATGGCTCTTCATCTACTCTATGAATGTTACATCCAACTATCGACACTTGAACTTCCACTTGACAAGACGTTACATTACAATGCACATGTGCCCATGTGAGGCAAAATGGTTTGATCAAGCCATGCAAGACATCATTGATACTCGGTTGGTTGTCATGAGAACAACTCTTTGACATGCTTGTGATGGTGAAGGTGGTGATATGATGCCAAGCTTGCTTGTTCGTGATGGTGTGCATGCGCTCCATGGTGACATATTGTTGAAGCGAACTCTTGCCTCCATTACATCTGGGTGCATTGGTATGGCTCCTCCATCCAACTCATCTGCTAGTATGTGCATGGTCTTCTTGGGTGCAGCCGAAATAGAAACACACTAATGCATAGTGTCTGTGTTGATCTTCCAGTGTGTGCTGGTGGTCATGCGCATCAACAGTCAATTGCATCTTCAGCTCCAGTTGGATTTGCTTCTTGTCTTTGCCTCGGTGAGTGTGTTGAATGAGTGGGATCACATGAATGCACATAATGACATGCATACTGCTAAATTCCCTTGCATGTGATAAAAAATAATGCTCACCATGTTTGCTCCATGCCAGCGAAATGGGATGGATCTATAACTTGTATGGGCGTAGTTTCATTCGTGAGTGCATGTTGTACGCCCTGCTGTATCTGTTCCTGCTGCAACTCACTATCATCTATGAAGCTCTTGTTCTTCCTTGAGTTGTTGCTTTAGCCCATGAAACTCCTTTGTTTCGTTCTCTTCCTTCGTGCGATCTTCATGTCACGCTGTCACCTCATATCATGAGTCTCCAAAGTTGATGTCATCAAAAGTGGATCTTCTTGAGCTTGCAACTTTGTTCCACCTCTGTGTTGTCAACAACCTTCCTCTTGTGTTTCTTTCCATCTGGTATGTTGCCTTTAGTTGTTGTTCATGGTGTTGCTTGCTGTGATGCTGCTACCATCATATCTTGATGTCCTTGTCTACGAACAACTTGATGTATTTGTGGGTAGGCAAGTTCATAGACACTTGATTGACTGCATCCCCTAGTGTGCTCTGAATGGTGTCTTCATCTCTCCTCTCCTGGAAACCATAATACCTATGCTGCTAAGAGGAAGATGAACACATGCGATACTTGTGTGACTGATCATGAAGGTCGCGCAATTTCTGTCAGTAGGTCGAGAGACTAACTGCAAAAACTGTGCAAGGCACAGCGGGCTGTTAGGAGGCTGACTGACTGCTGAAACTGCGTAATGCACAGTCCATCCTGGCTTGTTGAGGACTGAAACTACGCAAAGCGCAATTTCAGTTAGCAGTGACATGTAACCAACAAACTGAATTGCGCATTTTTTGGGCCAACAGGACACTACCTCCAAGAATTGTGCAATGCAAGCTTGGAGGTCAGTACCTAGCTAGACTTGCGCAATTTCTAGAGGGAAGGCAGAGTCTTCGCTTCCGAAAATGCGTAGTGCTATCCTGGCAAGGCACTGTCTGGGCCAAGGTAGCCCAGTTCGGCCGATGGGTGACTAAAAACATGAGAAGTCTGAATGCATGATGAGATGAGTGAAAACAAGAGTGAATGATCATTCATAAAAACAACAAGTGCAGGATTCAGAAAATGGGAAAACATGCATGTGTGTGAAGCGAGTCTCTGCAATGGCGACCATTCGTGCAAAACAATGTCATGCATGCGACAGCAGTGAGATGTAAATGAAAATGGAAATGGTGTTAATACAAGATAGTATGCATGCAAATGATAGCAAGCGCTCACTAAAATCAAGCAGAGAACGCTCACACAAAGCAAAACACAAAAAGTGACAGAAATGCAATGCAAGTCATGAGTAGTGGGATTACCCCAAGAAAACTGATCTGAATGTGTCGATGACTCTTAGATGCAATGTGGGATGTTATAGCTGCAAGGTCAATGTGAGGAATGAGCTCTTTAGGGTTTGGTTGATGAGTTTTGGTAAGATCGAGGTTGTGACACGCATGCCACAAATCTAGGAAAAGCGACACTTGGCGGGAGTTTTGCGAGATGATCCTTGCATGTAACCTCCAACTGTTAAGAAAAGATCTCTGAATCAAGGGATGCCCTTGCAAGTTGCATTGGGAGGAGCATCCCATGCATGCAAATCAGTTTTGCTCGGTCCTATGAATGATCAGAAGTAGAAACATCCGAAAATGGGTTTTCACAGGGGGAATCATCAGTGGCAGAATCACAAGGGATGTCAGGATAAAGCGGATGAGGCATGACTGGAAGGGAATCATCCTTCATTGCAGGTTCTTCTTTAGATTTCCTCACAAACTCATCATGAATGATGGTGTAGATTGGCTGCATAACACCAACTCCATCGACAACTTGATCCTTGTTCACAACAGGTGAGGAGTCCGAAATGGAAGAACACGAGAAAGTACAATCTAGAGGATCAACAGAACGCGGGGATGAAGGTTGAGGGAACGAATCCACGTGACAACCAATAGGCTTGCAAGCCAAATCTGCGCAGATATCAAGAGCAGGTGGGGTGGGAGGATGTGACAGTTCAACAGATGTGTGTGCATGATCTCCCACATCACTCCGCGGTGGTGGAGTTGTTTAATGAGGTGAAGACGAACAATCACTTGTGACAGCAACTGTGCCTGCCTGTGATTGCATAGCTCCATCACTGAAGTGTGCTGAGTGGGGTTCGGATATGCAAAGAAGATACTCAAATCTTCCATAAAGAAATTCCCAATCAATTTCATCTTCGGGAAATCGGTATGCAAGATTACAAAAGCGTGTGTAAAACTGATCAATGGATTCAGCGGGTGCCTTTCGTAATTTCATAATTTCTTGATCAATTTCTTTATGGTTAAAGTTATTGAAAGTACGGTCTATCTCTGTGACCAGATGAGAAAGATAATGAATAGCTTTTTCTGGCAGCGTGGCACACCAGTGCATTGGGTACCCTTGAAGCGTGTAGAAGAACAACGCGCTGGTCATGTATTCTTCAAAGATTCCATGTCTTTCGCATGAGCCTACAATGTCGACCGCGTGCCTAACCAAGGCTACGTGGCCTCCACCATTGTATGTTTTATGTGACAAGTTATTTGAGAGATCTTTCGAGATTATGAAGCTGTTTCCATAAGACATACACTTTGGAAGAGCAACTTTGTAGTTAGTCATGATAGATATGTAGAGATTCAAAACATATGTGAGGACTCAGCTTGTCATATGGCCCTCCTTCTAGCACCAAAATGTTGATGGTGATGGACCTGCCAACATGTAAGGGGATCTCCACGGTAAGAAGTTCCAATTAGACCTCAGACCATTTGGTGTAGGAGTCCCAGTAGTGGGTTGTACGGTAATGCCTTGACCACGATTTCACACAGAGGCAAGTAAGATGTCTCTGTTGGTAGAAAAGGTGTGACAGTTGCAGCAAGCCAAGGAAGGTGCATGAGAGGTTCAAACACATGGGGGTTGAGATGAGTGCGCCCCTTGGAAACTTGTGATAGCACAAAGTTAAGAAGGGAACACATGAGCAAATATGCATCACAACATGGAAGGCAAGTTAGCTAGCAATCCAAGGTGATGGTTAAACCAACATCATGTTTCAGATAGATTCATACATACATACATAGAAAAGTCCATACATGCATGCATAAGTGAATAGATACATAGATCATTTACAGTAAACCAGATAGCATATAATAAAATACAACATATGCATGAAACGTGTTGGCTCTGTTATATTAAGAAGTGTAAGTTCTAGTCATACAATGCATCCATGTCTAACCACTAGTTTTGATAGCGGAACGTTACAGCCACAACCACCTGCTGCTCTAAAGAGATATTCTAACTCTACGCAGTGGAGAAGCCCAGGATCGTTACAATACTATCCAAGATCTCTCCAAGATAGTCTTATTGGAAGCTTGGCTAACAAAAAACCTTTACAATGAGTTATGAGGTTTTATTTATAGAAAAGGGTGGGGTGACCCTTGACATTCCCCTTTGTGACAGTTCATCTACCCTCATGAATCTTCATCTACTCTATGACTGTTACATCCAACTATCGACACTTGAACTTCCACTTGACAAGACATTACATTATAATGCACATGTGCCCATGTGAGACAAAATGGCTTGAGCAAGCCATGCAAGACATCACTGAAACTTGGTTCGTTATGGTGAGACCAACTCTTTGACATGCTTGTGATGGTGAAGGTGGTGAGCTGATGCCAAGCTTGGTTGTCCATGATGGTGTGCATGCACTCCATGGTGACATATTGCTGAAGAAAAATCTTGCCTCCATTGCATCCAGGTGCATTGATATGGCTCCTCCATCCAACTCGTCTACTAGAATGCATGTGGTCTTCTTGGGTGTGGTTGAACCGGCAACGCATTGATGCATAGTGTCTGTGTTGATCTTACAATGTGTGTTGGTGGTCATGCGCACCAACTGTTAACTGCATGTTTAGCTCCAGTCAGACTTGCTTCTTGTCTTTGCCTCGGTGAGTGTGCTGAATGAGTGGGATCAAATGAGTGTGCACAATGACATGCATACTATTGAATTCCCTTGCATGTGTTCAACAACACTGCTCACCATGTCTGCTCTGTGCTAGCTATTGGGATGGATCTATAACCTGTACGGGCACAGTTTCGTGTGTGAGTGGATGTTGCACCCCCTACTATACCTGTTCCTACTGCAACTCATTCTCTCGTCTATGCATCTCCTGTTCTTCCTTGAGTTGCTATTTCAGTCCATGCAACTCCTTCTTCATTCCATTCTCTACCTTCGCGCAATCTTCATGTCGCGCTGTCACCTCATAGCCCGAGTCTCCAAAGTTGTTGTCATCAAAAGTGGATCTGCTTGAGCTTCCAACTTTGTTCTGCCTTTGTGTTGTCAACAACCTTCGTCTTGTGTTCGTTGCATTCGGTATGCTTCCTTCAACTGCAATTCATGGTGTTGCTTGCTGTGACACTGCTACCATCATATCTTGATGTCCTTGTCTATGAACAACTTGATGTCTTCGTGGGTAGGCAAGTTGATAGAAACTTGATCGACTGCATCCCAAGTGTGTTCTGAACAGTGCCTTCAACTCTTCTCTCCTGGAAACCATTGTACTTGTGCTGCTGAGAGGCAGATGAACACCTGCGATACCTATGTGACTGATCATGAAGGTCGCTCAATTTCTGCAGGGAGGTTAGGGGACTGACTGCCAAAACTACGCAAGGCACAATCTAGGCTGTGAGGAGGCTGACTGTTTGCTGGAACTGTGTAATGCACAGTCCAACCTGGCTTGCTAAGGAATGAAACTATGCAATATGCAATTTCAGTCAGCAGTGACATGCAACCAACAAACTTCATTATGTAGTTTCTGGGGCCAGCAAGACACTACCTCCAAGAATTGCTCAATGCAAGCCTAGAAGTTAGTGCCTAGCTAGACTTGCGTGATTTCTAGAGGGAAGGTAGAGCCTTCGTTTCGAAAATGCGAAGTGCTATCTGGGAAAGGCATGGTCCGGGCCAAGGCAACCCAATCTGACTGATGGGTGACTAAAAACATGAGAAGTCTAAATGTGTGGTGAGATGAGTGCAAATGAGAGTGAATGATCATTCATGCAAACAACAAGTGCAGGATTCATAAAACAGGAAAACATGCATGTGTGTGAAGTGAGCCACTGCAACGACGACAATCCGTGCAAAACAATGTTATGCATGTGACAACAATGAAATGCAAACAAAAGCTGAAATGGTATTATTTATAGCTATTATGCATGCAAACAACAACAAGTGCTCATTGAAATCAAGTAGACAACAATCACACAAAGTGAAACACAAAAAGCGACAGAAACACAACGCAAGTCACGAGCAGTGGGCTTACCTAGAGACAACTGAGCTGAATGTGTCGATGGTTCCTAGATGCAATGTGGGATGCTAGAGCTACAAGGTCAATGTGAGGAATGAGCTTTGCAACATCTAGTTGATGAGTTTTGATAAGATCAAGGTTTTGACGCGCATGCCACAAATCTAGGAAAAGCTACATTGGTGGGAGGTTTCTGAGATGATTCTTGCATGTAACCTCTAGTTGTTAAGAAAATATCCTTGAATCAAGGGATGCCTTTTCATGCTACCTTGGGAGGAGCAGCCCATGCATGCAAATCAATTTTTCTCGGTCTTAGAGGGAACCAATCAACTCAACTGCACATGCAAAAGTCTGCTCAGTTGGGAGGGAAAAAATGCTCATTTCTAGGAGGGAGTCGGGTTGGCTGCCCAAAGGGATTACACAATTTCTGGGTAGAGCAGCTGATTGTTGCCCAAAATTGCGCAATTTCTGGGCTGAGCAGCCTTGCTGGGAGGAATTGCACAATTTTCTTAGTGAATAGTGACAGGCAGATTTGCACAATTCTGGAGCCCAACAGGTTGCTAGACAGAATTACTCAATTTCTGGAGGGAAGGATGGTTTCCCTCCAGAATTGCACAATTTCTTAAGGGAGCTGCTTAGCCTATAGCTAGACCAAGTCTAGTGAAACAACCTATGAGGGGGATGCAACATGCTTTGATGGACTGACTGTCATTCTGCAACAAAATCACTGAAGCTTGTGTACTTGATGAGACAAGACATGCTACTGTGAAAGGTTGGTAGGGAAGTTCCAAAACAAAGCTAGGAAAAATTTTGGAGGGTGGTTGTAACTGCTACAACAAGACCTTAACCAGATGACCTATCTATTTTCGCGCATTAATAAACAACCCTATATCTTAGTTCGCACAAATGTATCCAATTTGTCAGAAAACATAGCAGAATTAACTATTATCTTCACGAAATAAGATAACTACTTAAATTATGCATTAATAAGACAGATCCAGTGACTTCACGCAACATTCATTCATTATTTCATAAAACATATCATTAAGCGACATAATATAACATAACAGATTCAACAAAATTGTAATTCTCCAAAATAAGTCTTTATTGATCTTTAGTGTTCAGATTTCAGTTTCTTCTACCCTACGCACTCAGCTTCTTTCTTACCAAGTTCTCCTACACACTCAGCGACAGGGGCCTTCCCCTTCTCTCCTCAGTACAATAATCAGAGCCTTCCTGCCTTAGCACTCGCCCCAAACAATTCTATCTTGATTTTTCACTATCTACTAGTCTCTTCTAAACTTGCTATGAATTGAATATATAGACTTTTCAATACAATACCATGGTATGCAGACCATGGGTGATTCTCAAAACTGATTTAAATATCTATCCAAACAAGGGGCTAAGACCCCTTTGACACCTATCTATCTGCGTGCTCCGCATGCACATATCGCGGATACTTTACACCTTTTACAACAACATATACAAAATTTGGATTAAATAACCCCAAAAATGACCCTAAGGACCCTATCCCAACACCTATCACTCATGCATTGGAGGAATCATATATAGCAAGTCATGTTGTGAAATGAAAGTTTTATTCTTTCTGCATGTTTGCTGTTTTTCAAGGTCGAAAGAGTGTGCATGCTTGTTGACTGTGCACAGTGTGTTGCCACACCATGGTACGTCTACATAGTGTCTATCATTTGATTTTTCTCTTTTCTTTTTTGCGGATGCATTTAAAGTTCGAGTGTTTTAATATTAATTGTTTTATCTTTCTTGCACACTATTTTTCATTAATATCATTCTTGTTAACGATGCCTTCACTTACATGGGTCAACGAATGCACCGGTGGCTACATTGGAAATATCACTTCACGCAAGTAGGCCCATGCACTGTTTAGCCTAGGAGTAGGAGTAGTGTTTGCTTTTTCTTTCATGTTTTTCTTTTTCTTACTCACTTTGCTTTCATTTTACTTCTGTCCTTTGCTTCCTTGTTTACGCACCTGTAAGATTATTTTCCCATGAAACCATGTTTGGCTTCTTGAGACAAGAATGGTGAAATACAAGAGGAATTGTAAAACTATCAAGATCTAGTTATTTGTCTATTCCCTCTCCTTATTAAGATCTTTTTTTCTTTTAGTCAATGATACCCTAATGGAAAATACTTTCTTTTCAGAGTGACTCTTGGTGAAAACACAACGCTTGCACTTTTATCTAGTACCACCTACTCTAATCGATTTTGTATTTTCGGTTAACCCTTGTCAACTCCGTCAAGTAGAGTAAGGTGAGGAGGAAAACCTTAACAAGTATGTAAGAGGTGTATATAACATCCTTCTCTGAAAAGACAACCTCTTATTCTCTCAATAAGTTAGGATACCTCTTTTGCCTCATGAAATATATAAGTGCCTATGCATAGTTCTTTGAAAAATGAAAAATAAAATAAATAAAATAAAGGTGAAAGAAGAGAAAGGTTTCTTGCATAGAGAGGTGAAGCAAGTAACTCCACCGGGGTACTGTCTAGGCTTGCTGGATGCGGAGCAATGCTTGTGTTCCTGAAGTGTCTCTGCCAGGGTACTGTCCAGGCCTGCTAGCAGCAGAGCAACACTAGAGATGAAACTTTAAATTCGACAATCTATATTACTTGTGCATCAATATACCCCTCATCCCCAATCAAAAAAATTTAGTTGGCTTGGATCGGTATGTGTGCTGACCAACCAAGAGAATGGTAGGGACTACATCTTTAACTCAAGCTAGTGAAGGAACCATGATGATTAAAGAATCAAACAATACTTTTGGAGGAGTTAGAATTACTTTACATGAGACAAGGTCCATACAGAGAGCTGGAGTTCTACCAGTGTGTCACCAATGTTGTAGCAGCTACAACTAGCCTCAAAAATTTTTCCTTCGCTTTGCTTTGGAGCCTCCCTACTAAAATCTCAGCAGCTTGTCTTACACTACCGAGGTACTTATGATTTCATCAAGTTTTATCTTCTTCGTTACAGCTTGTGTTTGCTTGCTTGCTTTTCTGTTTGACCACAAGTTGACCTCCTTTGACTTGGTTATAATCTGATTCTTGCACTCCCTTGGAAATCTGCGTAGTCCTAGAGGGAAACCAACCTTGTTCTCAAGAAATGCATAGTTCAACCCAATAGTGAGCTTTAGCTCCAGAACTATGCAGGCCCAAGTGACAACTTGTCTTTAGCTGGGAAAATGTGCATAACATGAGAGGTAGCCAATGCCACTCAGCCTAGGAATTGCGTAGAAGCATTCCGTCAGCTGTTGTCTGATGCATGTGCCAGCAAGTTGCACAGTTCCTCCAAGAACTGTGAAATTTCTCCATGCATGCATGGCAATTCTTCCCTTATAAGAAAAAAACAAAAAGTGAAAAAACTTCCCTAAAAAATAGGAATATATTTTTAGCAGTTGGAGTTACATTTGAGTTAATTTTAGAAACTTCTGCCACTTGTCGCTTTTTCCCAGATTTTTGTCCTTCGTGTCATAAACCCTAAATCGATCAAATCTATTTAATGGAAACTAAAAAATCTCATTTGCTCACCCGATCTTGGATCTTTGGAATTTTTGAGGCATCTAGGAACCTTTGGCATAGTTGGCACAACTTTTCCTGGTAAGTTTTTCTTTTCTTGTATTTTGTAGCTTTTTTGTCACTTTTGTTTCCTTAGCTTGTGTGAGTGTTTTTTTTCCTATTTTATTGAATGAACGTTGATATCTTGATTTATTTTAGCTTGTAGAATTATTGTTTTAATTTTTTCATTTCCTTTCCTAAGCATCACATGCGTGACCCAATTTTTGCACTAACGGTCGTTGTTGTGGCGACTCTCCCCACAAGCTTTGTTGTTCTTCTGTTTGAATGATTCTTGCATTTGTTTTGATTGCATGCATCACCATTCACTTAGATATGCACCATCCTTCGCTCATGAAATCAGAACTACTCGTTTTCATGTTGCCCTTGGGTAGATCTGGCTACCTTCGCCCAGATCTAACTCTTCCCGGCATGCACTGCACATTTCTAGATATCAAGGCTCTGCCTTGGATCCAGAAATTGCACATAGGCTACCCGTGAATGGCTCCATATGCACACTACACAGTTACAGGAGATAGTCCTAGAGTCTCGCCCACTCGGATTGCACAATGCACAGTCCCAACCAACATCAAAGCTAGACTGAACTGCGCATTGCGTAGTTCTAGTCACCATCAAGCTACACTAGACTACGCATTGAGCAGTTCCAGTCATCATCCCCTCTCACTAGCAGCTAGGACTATGCAATGCATAGATCTAGCTGACCCTCACCTCTGAAAGTCTGAATTACACAATCTTTCCCAGCAATTTCCTAGTTTGTTGCATGATCGGTCCTTAAAGCGATTTTGATTTCAAGATGACATTTGCATGCCATGAGTGTCCTCTCTATCTCCAGGTATAGTAGTTGTTGAGTAGCTTCTTAGCAGTACAGGCAACATGGTTTCCAAGAGAGATGGATCAAAGGATACTGTAGAGAGTAGCACTGGATATGTAGTTGAACAAGTGTCAATGAATTTGGAAATCTATGCAGACACACAATTGTTCATAGAGAAGGACATGAAGATAACATGGCACGAAATTAAGGACATATTTGCAGGTAGTTTCAAAAAATCTCTGTAAGATCGACAGGTCTATATCAACATCCACAAGTTAGGCTTATACAGGGTTTCATGCAGGTACCCCATCTTCCCTTGCGCAAACATCATTCACTAGATTGTCTCACGTACCGATCCCGAGACAGTCGTCGATGACATTGAGTAGTGCCAGTGGAAGGTCTACAAGACTAAGTCACTTAAGAAGGTCTACCAAATCTTGATCATCTTTGCATGCTGCTTGTACTGTCAAGAGAGCATGAAGACCTTTCCACAGAATTGGGTAGTTGTGTTGGATTAGTTGGAAAATGAAGGAAGGTCGTTCAATTGGTCGAATACGTTGGCTCTTCAGCTGAAAGTGCGTGTGTCTAATGCCCAAAATCTGCCTAAGGAAGAACAAGCAATATTCTATATGTCAGCGTACCTGCTTGATGCAATCTATGCCCATCATCGATTTCTTGGAATGGGTTGGACACAGACAACGTCAGAGGATGTTGTGAACATTTATTGCAAGTTACTTTCTGAGTGCAGCTACCATGGAATCATGGCGAGGCTATCTAACCACTTCATCACCCTAGTTTACAAGATGATATTCGAACAAGCTCCACCTTTCATGTCCCAAGAAGCGATGCAAACATTGTTTAACATTGCATATTGGTATGCCTCACCCGGTGGCACATTCATCACGATGTTTGGTGGAGAGAAGTCTCCGCATGTGCTACCAAGGTTTGCCACTAATAAGTTGGTCATGCAAGAGGTTGCATATCACATCTCCAAAGGGTTATCAGTAGGACTACACAGGAGGAAGAAGGCACCATGGCCTACTCTTCCTTTGCGGATTGGATTGTATAGGATCCTAAGCTTGAAGGATGTGGATTCCAAGGCCGAGGAATTGAAGAAATTTGAGTTCGGCATCAAGAGTTTCAATCCGTATGATTCCCATTGCATATGAAAGAACCACTGTGCAAAGATGTACTATCCATGGATCCACAAGGCATGTCATTGGCTAGAGGAAGACCCTTTAAGGTATTGCTACAACTCCTCAAGGCTTAATGAACTGGTCAACATGGCTATAGAATGGAAAGAAGCTCTACATGAAGTAACACCATAGGAAGCAGCAACAACAACAACGGTGAGCATCAAACTGACATAGGACAAAGGCAAGGGGAATATTATCGAAAACCCAGAGGTTGACCAAAGCTACAAGTTCAGAGAAGATCCTCTTGTTGAGAAAGTAGCTTTGGAAATAGAGGTGAAGGGGTGACAGCGTGAAAGGAGAGTAGAATGGAGAAAGAGAGAGAAGCAAAGGTTGGAGGATGTAGAGAGAAAGTTGCAAGAAACATAAAATAAGCTGAAAGAAGAGTAGGAGCTAAGGAGGAGAGAAAGGGAAGAGAAGCATAAACAAGAATAGGAGGAAATGCAAGGTGCAATGGAAAAGAAAATTACACCTATACAGGTTGAGGAGTTAGAGCAACCAATAGATGAAGAAGAGGGTGGGAAGGTGTAGGTTGGGGAACTTTCTTAGCAGATTGAGCAGATGGTTGAAGAAATAGACATGGATTTGGAACAGGAGCAACAAGACCAAGATACCGACCTCATGCCAAGAGCATCCAAGGTTTCCCCACAATCTATGCCACCTCTAGAATAAGAACAGTCCTGAGCGAGTAAGGAGAGGTTGTTCTCCTTGATGATGATCTGGTGATGGATGTGTACAATCTGTCATTGGATGAGTCACAACAAAGGATTGTATAGGTGAGAGGATAGCATCTCCCGGATGATCACACATCACCTGCACACATAGAGGAAAGTGTGATTGTGTCAGATGTTAGAAGACATCCAGCTACCATGGCTGGTGCTTCTAAGGCTTATGAAGAAGCCACGAGTTCAACGGTCAAGTTCTTGATAGCAGAGAATGATCAGATGGAAAACGACTTGCAAGATCCCAGGAAGAGAACAAAACAATCCGAAGGATCCGTTATGGCAGAGATGAGAAAAGAGATACTTGATGAAGTATCGAATCTTGAGACTACCATGCGGAAACTGTATGGTATCATTGACACCACGCATAAGGCAATTGTCCATTTATATGGCTTTCATCAATAGTGCACGAAGATATACCAATATCTCAAAGACATCCCCACTACTATTACCCATGTATAGGAATGGACAATGAGGTACAAGGGAGCCCCGCTTAACTTGCAAAAGATAATTGCTACACACAGAGCTAGACAAAGCACGAATTCAGATGTTGATATAGAATTATGAGAAGCTCCCTCCGCTCATCACTAGCATTGAGGCTTCCTATGCACGGTTGTTCAAGAATCTGGATGTCATAATGAGGACACACAGGATCCCTTCAATTAGATCCCTCACTCAAACCATGAAGGAGAACCAAGTTATACTGGAGGTCGATAGGTACATAGAGAAGTTGGTGCAAGAGGACACCAACGATGAATTGCAGTTGAGCGCATAAAACATGCAGAAGTACATCGGTGGTCCAACCACACTCAGGACAATGTTGCACATGCTTCAAGATGAGCTGGATAGAGGTTCTAGAACCATATAGTTGGAAGCCATGGAGGCAAGAGTCCGTTTCGAGAAAGACATCAGTAAATAGTACGAGGACACAATAACGAAGTACCGAGCTTGGTATCAGTTCATCACCGAAGACCATCTAGAGGATGTTTCCGAGTTGGTCTTTCCTCAAGACCCTGAGTAGTGATGTTTGTCTTGTTAGGATGACTCAAGCCTATTTTGTCCCACATGGGTATATGTGGAAATTTTATTATTATATGTAAATATATTGTAAGTGAAATCCCAAGTGTCATTAGTGGAATGTGAACAGTCACTATGTAATGTGAAGAGTCATGAGGGTAGTCAAAGAGTCAAAGGGGAATGTCAAGGGTCACCCCATGCTTTGTTATATATAGAACCTCATAACTCATAATAGGGGATTTTGGGAGCCAAAATTTTGGCTAGGAATTTCTTAGAGAAGGCTTGAAGAGTATTATGATGAGCCTTGGCTTCTCCAAAGTGCAGAGTGAGTACATCTCTTTGGAGGAGCAAGCAGTGTTGACTGTAATGTTCTACTATTGGGGCTAGTGGCTATCAATGATGTATGTATGGATGTAAATCTCACTTAATAATATAACTGAGCCAACATGGTTTCATGCATATGTTTTTATTTTAGTTGGACTATTCTGGTTACTTTAGCAATGTATGTTATTTAACTTACGCATTTGTGTATGAAATATCTTGTACGCAACTGTATGAATCTTTTTGAAGACATGTTGTTGTATTAACCCGTCACTTTGGATTGTGGAATATTTTGCTTCCAGCCCGTGATGTCATTCCGCTCGTGTGTTCCCTTCATGTTGCGTACTATTATAGGCTTCTAAGGGACATGCTTCCTTTTCCCCTCTGTGTGTTAGAACCGACATGCATCTCACTTGACTCGCTGCAAGGCCAGACACTGGCTTCTGAAAAAGTTATCATACTTACCTCTATGATATCACAGTCAAGGTACTACTTTACTACCCATTCCTAGGATTCCTACTTCAAATGGTCTGAGGTCTAGTTGGGACTTCTTACCGGGGAGATCACTTGACATGTTGGCGGGTCTAACATCGTCAACACCATGTCATCAGTGCCATGCCATTTCCTATCACAATTCATCATGTGCCACATCATTTGTGGATTATGTAATATATTGTAAAGTGGAATTCTAAAGGACAGATTCAAAATATGAAGAGTCATGTAAAGTAAAAAATCATAGGAAGTCAAACAATCATGAGGGTAAGCCCCACGGGAGTAGGCGAGTTGGTAATCACACTGCGGTGAAGTTCGTTAGAAAGGCGGGCTCCGCACTGAAGGTCACGAGTTCAATTCCCCAGACTAACCTAGTGCTGTGGAGAGGGGCGGGCGCAGATCCCAGTGGTTATAGAGGTAGCGGTCAGAATCGACCTCGTGTAATGCGAGTCGCGAGACTGCCCCTGTTGCTGATTCCACTGTATACAAAAAAAATAAAAAATCATGAGGGTAGTCAAAGAGTCACAAGGATGGTGAAGCATCACCTCAATTGTTATATATACACACTCATTGTATGAGCAAAAGACTTTTCACCTTGGCTCCTCCTGCAAGGCATTAGAAAAACAAACTAGTTCTTTTGAGTGTTAGGTAAACTTGACTCGAGATAGAGTCAATGTTGACTAGGTTAAAGAGTGATGATTTTGGGGCACATGGTATTGTGCACCCATGGTTTTCTACTTGTGGTAATGCATTTAATGGAGCCTATAAAAGGCTGGGAATACTTCATTGTAAGAGTGGCTTGGAGGTGAGCGGTGAAAGCTCACTTGGCCATCTTGGCCAAGGATAATGATATCTCATTGGCTTGGGTTTTTCCCCAGATTTGGGGCTTTTTAGGATAAACATGTGCATTTATGTGTTTATGTGTATTGCTGCTAGTTATTTTACTATTTATCTTTGTAAATCTCAGTAATAATTTCTCTCTCTCAGGTTAATTTCTTTTCAATTGGTATCAGAGCCAAGAGTTGGCTTCAGAGGGACACTTTTGTCGTGAAAGGTTTATGGTATAATGAATAAAGCTCAATAGATATGCTATATCGATGCAGATATATGATCATTTGATCTTTATCAAGAAGGAATTTACTGGATCATTTTACATGGTGAAAGGATCACAGTAACAAGGCGACGTTGGTCAAAGAGTTGGTGGGAGAAAATTGGTGACATGCCTAGCTGATGGATATCATATCGGCTATGCTATTGGGGGACAAGGATGAGATAAGGCTTCCTGAAAATGCATAAGGAATTGTTGTTGGCGGGTGCAGTAGAGAGTCACGGAACACAAAATTTGGATTTGATTTATGAGGAGCTGCGAGTCTAGATTGTGTCCCCATATGTTTTTTCACAAGAGGCGTGTAAGGCCAAGTGCAATGCGTTGCGGAGGTAGTTTAATGGTCATGTTAGCAAGGATCATGATAATTCGAATGACGAATGAAACAATGTGCTACTATAATTTTTGAGGGTTTTCAAGATTGCATAGTTGAATATGCAAGAGATTTCACTCAAGAATGATTCAATTGGGTCACTTGAATCTGAGTTACATAGGCTTAAGGCTAGAGAATATTCGAAGGCAGGTTTTGAGAGATCCAGATCATGGCAAAGAGAAGAAAGCGACAATTCTGTTGGGGTCCTCAAATGGAAGGCGAGGAGGAAATGCAGGATAATGTTGGGTCCATTAGGAAACGGAGGACCCGTTGGGATTATGAGCCAAAACCACTTATGGGAATCCAACTTCCATGGTTTATTAAAGAGCTAATTGGAGGCATGGAACTCGACCAGAGGTACAATATTTGAAGGCACGGTTAATAGATATCCATTGGTTATTAGTTGGAAAGGTACCTGTTGGATACCGTGCAGGTTGCGATAGGAGCTGGAAATTGTTATGCTCAAACACTACAAAAGCTAAAGAAATCATGAAGTGGTGGATTGAAAAGCGAATGGAGTAATATGCTCGATTTATACCAGTGAAGGAAGCCATAGAATTTAGCTGCGCTAGGAGAGCATGAAGTGTGACAAGTTGAGAATCGAGATGGTGGTTATGCAAAACAACAAGGAAACGGAAAATTTTTATTATTATAATGGAGTCAAATTATATTGCATTTAAATGGGAATATTGCTATAAGACATTGTAAGGCATGCGTACCCTTGGGTAATTATAGGTAAAGACTAGGTTAGACCTAGGTGATAGGGGGGATGTTGGATCAACAATACCCTAGGTAAAACTTTGAGGGGGGTAAGGGCTAGAGTGAGCGGGGTTGTCTCACTTAGCATGTTTTGCTGGAGTTAGTCAAGGAACCCCAATTCAAGTTTAAGGGGGGAATTGTTAGGTAAACTTGACTTGGGATAGAGTCAAAGTTGACCAGGTTAAAGAGTGATGGTTTCGGGGCACATGGTATTGTGCACCCATAGTTTTATGCCTATGGTATTTCATGTAATGGAGCATATAAAAGACTCATATAATACTTCATTATAAGAGTGGCCTGAAGGTGAGTGGTGAAGCCTCACTTGGCCATCTAGGCCAAGATTTTGGCCAAGGATAATGAGACCTCATTGGGTTGGTTTTTTTGCCCAAATTTGCGGTTTTCTCGGATAAACACGTGTGTTTATGTGTATTGTTGTTGGTTATTATATTATTTATCTCGGTAAATCTTAGTAATACTTTATCTCTCTCAAGTTAATTTCTTATGATTGAGGAGCAAGGAGTGGCTCCAATGCTCCACTACTAGAGCTAGTGGTATTCATTGTATACATGTGTCTTGGAAATATTACTTAATATCAAAAGCCTTATTGCCAACATGTTCTTCATGCATGGATTATGGATATTTGTAAGACTATTATGTGAATGTTTGTAATTCATGTTTACCTTCATTTGTGCTAAAGTAGTTGAACTATTTCAGTCATTTTGGTACTTATCATATTGTGAATGCTATTCAATGGTTATTATTGTTGTTGCATCCTATGGACTATTCTGGTGGATGTTAGACATATCTTTCTTGTTGTATTGGTTGCAATGACCATCACATCGTTGTGGACTATTCTGTTGGATGTTGAATGGATTCTTCTTCCTTATGTGTGTCTCTACTAGGGTGGTACTATTACCTCTCTCTTAGAGGCTCACTTCTCTCCCCTCTCCACAGTAAAAGAACTTTGACACACATACGACTGAACAAACACAAGGCACACCGCCTTGATTTTCGAAGGCACATTTTCACTCCTCTCTCTGGCTGACAGTTGGAGCCAAGGAAAATCTATAAGAATATAAGGCAGCTGGGATGATACCTCAGATGGGGCTCTTTTTCCAAATGGTTTAAGGTCTAATTGGGACTTCACATCAAGGATACCCCCTTGGTTGATGAATTTCCAACACCATAAACAAACCCTTATTATGTGCAGGTTTTCCTTGGTGGCTACCCATGTTATTTTTCATGACAAGAGTTTAAAACAACTCGACTTTGATTCCCTTAGGAATCCCCTTGAAGATTGTTATGGAAATTACTTACAACGACTGATGTGTTACTCTCTACACAGAAAAAACTACACCACACGTTCTCAGGAACACAAAGTGTTTTCTTTGGTTTTTCCAACAGAATGATGATGATAAAGTTACGACTCTCTTTGGCTGGAATGTCTCCTCACGTAGGCTTCTCCCTTTTTTTGCACATGACACTCTACCTCGATCATTTCCTTCAAAGGACCTTTTAATCTGGTTCTACAAACACTTGTGGCTCTGATACCACTTGTTGATATTTGAGCCTGTCGTCTTTAATTAAACAAGAAATAAAATGCACGAAAAATAGAAAAATAAGAAATTCAATTCATAATTTAAACACACGATTTACGTGGTTAAACCCTAACAATGTGTCAAGGAAATCTCCATGGGAAAGGGATTGGAATTATTTATTATTCATGGTCAACAATGACTCTCCAAATGTTAAAATTGGCAACTAGGGCCAAACTCCATGCGGGTCATCTTATTTATGGCAACTGATATTTTTCTTGGATCCCTCTCATCAAGAGGTGTAGGATTGATCTAAAGATTATTCGATTCCGATAAGTATTCATGGAGTTATGAATTTATTTGCGTTATAAGACAATTCGTCAAGGTCGGCCAGCAACCATATAAACCCCACATGTGCTCAACGTTTTAGCATAAATAGAGGTGGCCTTCAAGTCATTTCAACACACTTGGGATCTATTCCTCTCTCTAGTTGTCTTTGGGTTTCAGTAGGAGGAGAGGTCCTAAGGGATAACGTTGCCCTGATCCAGAGGGAAGAAAGTCGGAACTGTCAAAAGAGTTGGAAAAGCCGGAACTGCTGGAAAAGCTGGAACTTCCGGAAAAGCTGGAAAAGCCGGAATTGCCGAAAACGCTGGAACCGCCGGAAAGGCTGGAACTGCCAAAAAAGACGGAAATGCCGAAAAAGCCATAAAAGGCGAAACTGTCAGAAAAGCCAGAAAATATGGAACTTCCGGAAAAGTTGGAAAAGATGGAACTATCGAAAAAGACGAAATGCCAGAAAAGCTGGAACTGCCAGAAAAGCCAGAAAAGCCAGAAAATCCAGAAATGTCGGAGCTGCCGGAAAAGCTGGAACTACCAGAAAAGCTGGAATTGCCGGGACTATTGGAACAACTGGGAACAATTGGAACTTTCAGAATTGTTGAGAATAGCCAGAACTACCACGAATTGCCGAAACAGCAGGGGCATCTGTCTCCGAAGGAGAGCAGCATGCAAGGGACAACTAACTAACATTGGGACACTTGTATGGTACATAGTAGCAAATACAACAAGCATGCAATGTTACAGCTAGCATGCAAAAACAACCATGCTAGGGACAAAAAGCAAGGGGCAACAAGCAAGCAAGGTGCCGCCAACACATAGGTCAAGATGGCAACATGGTGCAACAATGGAACATAATGCAGTACAATGATGGGTACAATGATGATTAATGAAGCGTGATGAGATGCAACATAGTGATGATGGGTGTAGCATGGTGCAACGCGGTGAGGTGTAGCATGATGACGAAATGCAGCACAACGACAGGTGAAGGAGTCACCTTGGAGAATTAGTTGAAGCAGCATGTCTTCAACTGATCTCATGTATCATCTTCTTAGAGATGATCTATGCTCTTATCTAGATAAGTCAAAGTGTTGACTTATGTTGTAAACATACTATCTCTCTCTCTCTCTCTCTCTCTCTGTTGAACTGATGAAGAACATATAAGAAGAATAGATCAAGGGTTTCCCCACATTGGGGTTTGTCCCTGGCTAGTTCCACATCTTGTGTCCTCTTGTATTGGCTTGTCTTCTGCGATTGATGTTTATGTTCTATCTGCAGTTTACTTTAATGCTGATGCGATTTCTAATCTGGAAAAGATATGGAGCTAACTGTGAAAATTGAAATAAATTTCTCTAAGCATAGAACATACCTGAAATTAACATGGTATCAGAGCTAAGGTGAAGACAATGCCCAAGCAAGAGTGAAATAGCAATCACCGAAGACAGTTGGGAAAGGGAAAAAGGATCAGTGGATTCCTCATCCCTCTTCAAATTCACCAAGGGTGAATTCGAAGCAAAGAATATTATCAGAATGGCATAGCGGAATATGGCCTACCTAAAGATCACTTCATTGGAAGACTAGATCTCAGGGTGGAAGGAAAGGCAGATAACTAGTTCGGCCATTATGCGAAGGAGTGTCCAAATGGTAGGGACACATCACTTGATGAAGATAACAATCATTCCAGGGACATCTTCAATGATCAAAGAAATGACAGGTAATGTAGGTCATCAAGGAAATGGCTGAAACTTCATAGAAAGCAAGGAACCCTAGGTACGAAGAATCAAATGTTGTTTCTAATAAGATAAAGAAGCGTTATCTTGTATTGGCCCTCTCCTTTAGATTCTTTGGGATTCTGGCTTATAGATTGTAGTGCTTCAAGGCACTTCATCGGATAGATGGGTGCACTCTCTAATTTGGTAGAGATGGAAACAATCGTGGGATTATACTTGGAGTCGATGCCACCTATCTTGGAAAGGGTGTAGGGAATGTTGACTCTCAATTGAATAAAGGTAACACGATTCATTTACAAAATCTCTTTTATGTACCTGATTGCAAGAAGAACGTGGTGTCCATCTCGGAAATGGAAGTCAAAGGTTTCAGGGTGGCATTCATCAATGGTGATAGGGATGTCTGAATTCAAGTAGAGCATGAAGGTACATGTCTGAGATGTACCGAAGGAAAATCTTATAAGGGGACCATTCCCCTCATGCAATAGGTCCACAAGTTTGGAACAACCCGAGGAGTTTGAGATTCATGATTGGGAATCTGATGTATACAGGTGGAAGAAAGCCCTCTATGGCTTGAAGAAAAACACCTGGGTGTAGTATGAGAGGATTGACAACTGTCAAATGAAGCTGAGATTCACTAAGAGTGAAGCTTATCCAAACCATTTTTTGAAGGTTGTGGATAATAGACCTCTCATACTAGCACCTTATGAGGACAACCTATTTCTGATAGGTGTAGACCCTCTCATTTGCAGAAGTAAGAGGGAGTTGGTTTTTGGATGTGGAATGATAAACTGCAAGCTTGTGACTACCTCGAGGATCTTAACTTTCAGAAGTTATATGGTAGTGATGTCGGACCAGATTTGGGAAATGCCTCCGAGTTTCATAAACTCATTCACATTGATGTTCTTGGTGATCTTCTGTCCAGACATATGTTTTACAGTTAGCATGGTGAGCTCATATTTGGTTGAGCCTCACTGGATTGGTGCCAAGAATCTTCTGAGATATCTTCGGGGCACAATATCTCATGGATTGAGATACACTACCGAAAATATGAAACTGCATGATTATTCGAATGTTGACTGGGCAGGCAGTGTGGAGGATCACTAGAGCACTTCTCAGTGCTGGTTCTCTTTGGATTCTGCTTCGATATCATGAATGAGAAGGAAGTAGAAGTCGGTTGCTATAAGCACCATCGAGACCAAATACATAGTTACGAGTATGATCTTGTGTGAAGCTACATGGTTGCAGAAGCTCTTAAGTGAGCTGTTTGTACACATGATGAATACCATTGTGATTCTCTGTGACAACCAGAGGGAGGATTCGATTATTGAGGAATCCCATATTTGATGATTTCTCCAACAGATAGACCATCAAATACTGCCTTGTCTATGATATGGTAAGTCGATGAGTGAGGAGGCTCCATCGCATTAAGACTGATGTACAAGTCGCAGACATTTTGTTAAAGCCCCGGGGAAAGGTCGAATTTGTGACTTTCCCGAACGACTTGGAGTTGTTTAGAGACCTTCTTATAAGGGTCCTGCATGTTGCATGCATTGATCTCTGGGAGCTCTAGGGGGCTTGGGGTACTTACTGGAGCAACATACGACCATAGGGTGACTCACCCTCCCCTGGTGGTGCACTATGAACATGATGATTAGTTCTTCTATGGGCCGGGATGCTTAGTTCTCTCGTGGCAACTGTGGAACAGGATGATTAGTTCTCCTGTGGGCCGGGATGATTAGTTCTCCCATGGCAACTGTGGAACATGATGATTAGTTCTCCTATGGGCCAGGATGATTTGTTCTCCGGGGCGACTATGGAACATGATGATTAGTTCTCCTGTGGGCTAGGATGATTTGTTCTCTGTGGCGACTGTGGAACAGGATGATTAGTTCTCCTATGGGCTAGGATGATTAGTTTTCCGTGGCATCCACTGATAGGATGATTCGTTCTCCTATGGACAGGATGATTAGTTCTCCTATTGAGGCATCCTACCCATGCAGTTTGGGACTCATGGGAAGTACCTCTCGTCTAATCAATGAGCAGGAAAATGAGGAAATGGACCATAGTAGTACTATCGATGGACACATCGTTATATCTACCATAATCCCTATGATAGGATGACCTCCATTGATCTGGGATCAGTATGAGTGGTTTGAGACACTCTCTTGTGACATTGATCTAGGATCAGTATGAGTGGTTTGAGACACTCTCTTATGATATTGATATGGGATCAATAAAACTGACTTCGGGTCAACAATAGTGATGTGACACACTCTCTTAAGATGAAACTGACTTTAGGTCAATAGAGAATGGTATGAGACATTCTCGATCAATTCTTCATCTTCATGGTTTAGTAGAGCAGAGCTAAAGCACAGCAGAGCTCAGCAGATCAAAGCAAAGCAGAGCAGAGTAGAGCTCAGCAGGTCAAAGTAGAGCACTGATGGTAGAGATAGTACAGTCGGACATATGGATCAATGGATAGAGTTCTCCCTAGTTGAGAGGGAGTGTTAAAATTTGCAACTAGGGCCAAACTCCATGTGGGTCATCTTATTTATGGAAACTGATATTTTTCTTGGATCCCTCTCATCGAGAGGTGTAGGATTGATCTAAAGATCATCCAATTCTGATAAGTATTCATGGAGTTATGAATTCATTTGCATTATAAGATAATTTGTCAAGGTCAGCCAACAACCAATAAACCCAAAATGTGCTCAATGTTTTAGTATAAATAGAGGTGGCCTTCAAGTCATTTCAGCACACTTGGGATCTCTTCCTCTCTCTACTTGTCTTTGGGTTTTAGTAGGAGGAGAGATCCTAAGGAATAAAATTGCCCTGATCCAGAGGGTAGAAAGCTGGAACTGTCGGAAAAGTTGGAAAAGTCAGAAAAGCTAGAACTTCTAGAAAAACTGGAACTGCCGGAAAATTCGGAACAGTCGGAAAATCCGGAAAAGCCAGAACTGCTGGAACTGCCGGAAAAGCCGGAACTGTCGAAAAAGCCGGAAATGTCGGAAAAGATGGAGCTGTCGAAAAAGCAGAAAAGCCGTAATTGCCAGAAAAGATGGAATTACCAGAAAAGCTGGAACTGTCGAAAAAGTCGGAAATGCCGAAAATTCGAAACTGCCAAAAAAGCTAGAAAAGTCGGAATTGTTGGAAAAGCCGGAACTGCTGGGACTGCCGGAACTATCGGGAATAACTGGAACTGCTGGGAATAGCTGGAACTTCCAAAACTGTCGAGAACTGGCGAAACAGTAGGGGCATCTGTCTCCGAAGGAAAGCAACATGCAGGAGACAACTAACTAACGTTGGGACAGTTGTATGGTACTTAGAAGCAAATACACCAAGCATGCAATGTTACAGCTAACATGCAACAACAAGCATGCTAGGGACAAAAAGCAAGCAAGGGACAACAAGCAAGCAAGGTGCTGCCAACACATAGGTCAGGATGGCAACATGGTGCAACAATGGCACATAATGCAGTACAATGATGGGTATCATGATTAGTGAAGTGTGATGAGATGCAGCATAGTGATGATTGGTGCAGCATGGTGTAGCGCGGTGAGGTGCAACGTGATGATGAAATGAAGCACAACGATAGGTGAAGGAGTCACCTTGGAGAATTAGTTGAAGCAGCATGTCTTCAATTGATCTCATGTATCATCTTCTTAGAGATGATCTATTCTCTTACCTAGATAAGTCAAAGTGTTGACTTCTGTTGTAGATGTACTATCTCTCTCTCTCTCTGCTGAACTGATGAAGAACATATAAGAAAAATTGATCAAGGGTTTCCCCACATTGGGGTTTGTCCCTGGCTAGAACCACATCTTGTGTCCTCTTGTCTTAGCTTGTCTTCTGCGATTTATGTTTATGTTGTATCTGCAGTTTACTTTAATGTTGATGTGATTGCTAATTTGGAAAAGATATGGAGCTAACTGTGAAAATTGGAATAAATTGCTCTAAGCATAGAACATACCCAAAATTAACACCAATATACTAGGCCTCCCGGGCGATATTATTTTAATAGGAAGACACTATTACAAAACTTCCTATTGTTATACAACTGTCTGATTAAGGTAAAAAATACATTTACAAGAGTCTTTTAAATTGTTGTCATTCTTAACAATACTTTCGTTTAATGGTGGTGAATTTCAAATTCAAAGTGTGGAGGGAGGAAGGCAACTGGGGAGGCGAAGGAGACCGCAAGAGGTATTTTGAAACTTTGAACCATTAATGTAGGAAATTGTTGTACAAAGAAGGTGCAAATTGTTTTTAGAAATATCGAACTAAACTAGGTATGAAATTAGGAACTCCTCTACCAGCTATGGAATAGTAAGGGGTTTCACTTGACCCGGAACTAGAAAATCTACTGTACCTAGTACGGAACCCATTGGGTCAAATGCTACATGTGCTGCTTCTGAAATGAGTGAAACTGAAACTCGGTAAGCTAGACGCTTCAGGATCTGCTACCTCCACCCCGACTACTGACTAAGATGCTTGTCCAAATGATTTATATATGCGCGATACCACATAATCAAATTTGTCATGGACAATAAAGCTAAGGTGTAGCAAAGAGACTAAACTGATGTCTCCAAAAAGACTTACTTATTTCTCATCCTCTGAAAGCCGATTCCACAAATCACCAATCATCTGCTAACCAATTTCTCATCAATCCATCGCTAGCCCATCTACAGATCCATCATCATTCATTGGTATCCATAAATCAAAATTTAGCTGTTTGCAGCTTGGTTATTAATACCTTCATTTTACAATATCCAATGTTGTGTTCTCTTTTACAGTAGCAAAAAACTCTCATTAGTTGCTAGTCAATTTATCCACAAAGAAAATACCATATTAACAATTTTATCCACAATTGAATGTAGTTGCTTAATATGTACACTTTGTAGGTGTTTTATTTTGCAGTAGGGCTTCTAAAATTTTATCCACAATTGAATGTAGTTGCTTAATATGTACACTTTGTAGGTGTTTTATTTTGAAGTAGGTCTTCTAAAATTTTAATTTAATTATTTGGAGGGTAGGGTTCAACCTCTATAGAATATTATGAAATATTTTTAGTAGTAATTACATATCAAAGGTTGAGATTTATATCAAAAGTAATTTGATTAATTGAAAATGTGAAAAAAATTCTCATATGAATTATGATTTTTGGGGATGTGGCATTGGTAAGCCATATCATTGTAGCAAAGTCTATTAACAGGTTATGAATCTCCATAGTTAGGAATCTGTCAAGCTTGCGAGATTTTACTAAAATATTGCCAAAATTTCCATTATTTTCTGGCAAATTTGCAGTCTCTTTAAACTACACATTTTAGAACATTTTAGAATATCTGATGTTATGTTTCTTTTTACCCTTGCAAAAAATTCCCATTAGCCACTAGCCATTTTATCCATAAATAAAAGTACCATGTTAGAAATCTTATCGACAAAGCCAATAAGTGCACCTTGTTACGTTGATAGGTGTGTTTATTTAGTAATATAACCTTCTTGCTAGTGTGGTTGAAAGATGACTTTTAGAAGTTTAATTTAATTATCAATAATTATTACCTGGAGAGTAGGGATTTAATCTCCACAAAATATTATTATTTTTGCAATTTGTTGGGACTACCAAATTTTCATCGGAATCCGTGAATTATTTTTCAAGAAATCTAATCCTCACAGTGTTTGAATCGTTTTTTAGGGTGGAAATGGATTCAGCGAGATTTTTTCAAAAAATTTTACCAAATTTTTTCCCGATTTTCCATTGTTTTCTAGGCAAAATTGTAGCCTCGTTAGATTACTACTTTTTAATTAAATTGATTAATTAAAACAAAGTCATTTGAACATATTTCATGTATAGTTTTTTTGGGATGTGATATTAGTAAGCCATGGTATTATAACAAATCTTATTATAAGTTAAAAAGCTCCATAGTAAAATAAAAATAAATCTCTATAGTTAAGAATCTTGTTACATAATTTTTTAACTCATATATTAACTCTCTTTATAATTAATAATAATAATTTAAAATAGAATTATAATTTAATTAAATTATATATATAAATAACTTTTTATTTAAAGCATAATTATTTTTTGAAGTTAAATCTGGCCCATTTACGTTAAATTTTTTGTATTTTTAAGCAAAATAAAAATATTGAAGCTAAAAATAATTCTGGTGGTAAAAACTGAACAAATTAAGATTACAATTTTCCACATTTATAACCCACTTTTAAACAAATTATATAGTTTTCCATATTTATAACGAACTTTTAAACAAACTACAAAAAAAACCTGTCAGATAATCTTGGTTTTCTTAAAGTTCAAACGGGAATTGGTTACATCCCATCATCAAACTCTAAGAAAGAACGGTCTCGAGAATGATCATTATATTCTTACAAAACAAGTTAATATAATTACATAGCTTGTGAACTTTCAAACCCACAAGTTTTCAATAAAGAACAGCTAAATTGAAATCATTTTACAAGCGTTTACAGAGAATCTGGTCGACGACGCCCACCATAAAGAAACGTGGTAGAAGGCTTTAAATGTGATGTCGCGACCTTGATTTATAAGTGATGTACAACCCAACGGATAGAACCACCACGGTCGATGCTATCAACCATCCACGCTTAGAAAACGTTGAACTACACGATGCAGGAAAGGGAATTCGCTGCACATCTGGAAATTTGCCACTTGATCGGCAAGTTGAACACTTTTCATCATCCTTTCTTTCTTCCCGTTGGCGACGAATGTACCCTTCTACACCACGTCCAACACCATCTCCATTTCCTTCCTTCCCAACAACATGATCATATTTTTCTGCTGCTTTTCCCTCATCTGCACTACCGGCCTCTTCTTTCTTTTCCTGTATAGCACCTCTGATCTCCGGCGGTACTCCCGATTTCCGTCCTCATCTTCTTGCAACTGCCTCCCGACGTCCGGCTTCGATTTCAATTGTATACATTCAGATTGCTGCGCAGAGGCCGTCTCTTCAGATACTGCCTGTGCATGACTTGATATTGGTGGCTCTCCAACCAACTCTTTGGCCTGCTCAGGTGCTTTTGCCTTTTTCTCGTCCGGCAATTTGCTTGATTTTTCCGCAGCTACTGTGGGTTTTTCTTTATCATCACCCTGTCGAATCGCCTCTGGATGACTTGCACTCTGATCGTCCTGAGCAGGCGCAGGGCTTTCCTTCCTCGAATCTTCTTGTCCCGTGGGACTCGATTTGTCGACGTTCGACTGTAGCGATTGCTCTGTTTTTCCACCGCCAGCAAGCGTCCCTTGACTCTGTTGAAGCAAAGGGAGCGAGACACGCAACTTTCCATCCCTAAACTTGGCAGTGACGCTCTCTAAGTTCAAATTCTGGGGGACGCTGATAACTTTTCTGAACCTATGCCCTACTCTCTGCACTTTCTCCGCTTTCGTTTCCTCCGTTTCCTTCGCACCACGTTCTCCGCTGATGACAAGATTCCCTTCGTTATTGACCTGCACCCTCAGCTCTTCCTTTCTAAAACCTACACATATAAATCATGGAGTCAATTATCCCCAAAAGTATAGTAAAAATAAATGTAAACAATTTTGAAAGGTATAACTATATGTTCAGGGAATCACCTGGGAGATCGATCTCTACAATACGAGCTTCAGGGGTCCCCTCCGTGCGTACAGTAGGCTCAAACTCAGTCTCCATCTCGTATCTTAATCTCCTCTCCTAACAAACAACTGAATAGATGATTGATATATGGTGATACAATGAAAATCTAAATGCTGCAAATATTGTGCTCAGATCTGCAAAACAAAACCGGATAGATAGATGGCTCTGTTTCGGGTCTCTATATATTTCCCGAAAAGAACGAGCAGCGTTACTTGACTTGGATTGCTTGTGGACAGGCCCGTTCTTACTGTCGGCGATACTTTTCATGATATCGTGAAATTGTGTAGAGAAAGGTAAGGTATGTTGATTACTGCGATAAGGAATAGAATAATATGCCGACAGCGAGGCTTCTATCGTTGGAGGAAGGGTTTGGCATTTATTTATATAAACTTTCCCGGGAAACATTGAAGAACCACTTTATATAATGCGCGCAAGCACGCACCGAGAAGTGTGATTTGAGATTTCGCAGAATCATCTAGCAAATCGACATCGCCGTCTCATGCGAGAAATATAACTGTTAGTTAATTTCCGTTCCCGTTTTCCGTTTTGGATGATGGCTTTAGGTGAAAGAAATGTGTCTGATCCTCGCGCAAGAGATCAGATATTTATTGCATTTTACTTCCTCGTTTCTTAACTAAAGCCTTCTCCTAATAGTTTACCAAAAAAATAGATTAGCAAGTTTAAAGTGCATATTAAAAAATATTAGATTGATCCATATGGGTGGGATCTTTGTAAATTGATTTTAAACATCAAAATTTTAGAAGTAGGAGTTGGTAGAATAAAATTATTAGATTGATCTATATCACTGGGACCTTTGCAAATTGATTTTAAACACCAAAATTCTAGAGGTCAGAGTTGGAAGAAAATTTTATGCTAGTAAGATGTTATTATAGTAGTTTTTCTCAATTTCATGGAGTTTTGATTCTTGTTAAGTCATAAATTTTTAGTATATTTGGTTTAACCATTATTGCATATATTTTTAGCGTCATAGTGTTATAGTGGTAATTTGCTAAATTTGATTTTAAGTTTCCCTAAAATTACTCTAAAGTGTTTTTAATATTTTAAATATTCAAATTATCATATCCCATATATCAATGTAAATGTAGAATATAATTTCAATAAAAAATATATGATAATTTCTTAGAACTATTATAAACATATCAGGACATCCAAATCATTACATGATTTCTCTATATAATTATTCATACAATGTATACCTGATTGTTTTATTCATATGTATACCTGGATGTATGAATATATTTGGGTATTTGGAAAGTTCTATTTTTTAATGAGTTATTGTATAATATTTCCATTTTATCTATAATGGAGTTGTTCACGTTAGTTTGGTGTATATAGTGTGTAATTTTCATTTATTATGATATTTTGATTAGTTGGATCATATTAGTATTTTATTTAAATATCTTTTGTGAAGCTAGTGAGACCTCAAAGTTTTAAATTATTTGTCTTCTCCCTCCCATCAAATTGTCAGAGCCTGAGAGAAAGCACTGAAGGACCCAATTAAATTAGAGTTAAAATCTTCACGCTGATTTGCTCCATAGAGAGAATATACAAGTGTACAAGGTAGACAAAATTACATGGAATTAACAAAAGTTTGCTATGTATGGCCCCTCATGGCCAACATGCCCCTTGCAAGTGGGTCATGAATATTTGAAAGCATCATGATGTTTAGTTGAGCTGAGAGGTTACACATCATTAAGTGCAACATGGTACCCCACTTATTGATAATTGATAGATTCTTACACATATTGTCTCATCTATGTTCCTTGTTTTCTATGTTGTATAACAATGTAACATCACATATCCTTAAAATAAATTTGAATGATTTCAATTCAAAAAGAGTGTTATCTTTAGAGGAAAATTGCAATCGTCATGTTCTATAAGGAGGCTTGATCTTTTAGGTTTGACCTACAAAAAAAAAACTCATACTTGAAAACCTATATTGAAAATATGAGGACTATTATTAGAGAGAGTTAGCAAACCCTTGTCAATAAGTTCTTGTTGGGATTGTGGAAGTTGGTCGGTGTTATTTTCCCTACTAGGATTCAATTCTATCTAGTGATATGCTTTCCCCTTGCCAACCCTCAGACTCTTGGTGAAGGAAAAGTCTAGTCTTATTGGAGGAGCTAGGTGAAACTACAAGGCAAACCACCCATTGTCACCTCAATGGTATTTTCACTCACTCTAAGGTCTTAAGATATATTTGAAACCTAAGGGAGGAATCCTTAGATAAACAATCTAGGTCATGATTGATGGATAACTACAAGAAAAGAGTGTTGAGGAGGGCGATGAATTAGCTTGAAAAAAAAATGTTAACTCACCCAGCCCATGGTAGAGAACTAAGGGTAGATGAATACAATGCAAGGTTGGTATAATACTAGTTTTGTTCAAAAGGTTGTTGTTTTCTCAACTGCCATCATAAATGGTCTTAATATCTAGTAACCAACAATATCAAATGAAAGTATAATCAACGCATGTATAACCATTATTTGGAAAATATGATCAAATTATTAGTGATATAATCAATGTGGACAACATGCCACAAATATGTAAATCGTCATACAATGATATCACATCTAAAGTGAACAGTTGATTTCAAAGAACATAAAAAGCTTGCTTCTATTATAACTGCAACTAGACAATAAATACACTATGCTTATTATGCATTCATGTGCGAAACAAATCATAATAAAAAAATGTTGCATCAATCCACTCATTAATGCATTCATGACACACTCATTAGTTCTTTATGAAAAATAAAACATGAAGAAAGTAATGACTGTGGAAACTAATGTTAGGTGAAGAAAATATTTGATGCAAATAATGTTCAATTTTATTAAGGAAACGTCGTGAGTATAATTAATGTAATAGTTATGTTAATAATCACATAAGCATGTAACCATGGATATGACCGCTCATTCATTGTAGACAAATATAAATTTAATGTTATTTCCATAAATTCATAGCACTAGAGTAGATTTATGTAGAATTTATTCTTCGACAACAATAAGAATTGTAAATGTTTAGAATTTATGGAAACAATGCATGTCACAACATTGACTTAAACTTCGAAATTCATATCTCCCTTCCACGGTCTCATAAATATTCTCCTCAACAACTAGAAATAAGCCCACTCAAAACTCTACCCAAGATGAGTGAAACGAATAAGAAGTGACATAGAATGAGAGAAATCGAATTGAAACAGTTCTATGCTCCATAAAAAAAACACAAGCCATCTATTCTTTTCCTTGCATTGGCCCAACAATATATAAACATAAAATGCCACCTCTTGTACATGAGTATTTTTTATGGGATCTAAAGTGCCTTGATAAAGACCTAGGAGTGAATCTAGAGCACTTCTCCTAAATCATTTCCTATAGAACTGATGGTATTACAAAAAGAATGCTGCAACTCCCAAGAGGTATTGACTTTAATTGTCAACCTAGGGTTGGTACAAAGTTAAGAGGGGTCAAAACCATGTGTGAAACGTGTAATGTGTTCTTCCTTTGTTCATATTACGCAAGTCAAAGCAATTAAAGAGAAACTAGGTTATATAGACAACATTCTAATGTCTATGCTATAAGAAATGCTCAAATGTGCAAGAAAGAGAGAACAATAAGAAAAATTGATTCTATTTGCAGAAAAAGGAGACAAACCAATTCAGTCAAGCTAAGAAAAAAGTACATCTACTCTACTATGCATTCGAAGGAAACTTGTAGCTGAAAGAAAGAATTGAAATACCAAACCCTAATTTGTAGAAAAAAATGTAGTTTTGCTACAGTAACTAGGTCAAAGATTCTAAGAGGTCTCTGGGCTTCCAAATTCCATCTTCAGGGTCTTGGGGATGTTGTAAGATGTCAAGGAAGGTAAATAATTCTTCCAATGTGAATCTAAGTGAGTTTGTGATGCAAAATGCACCGTGCTACTGATCTGGATTTAAAAAAGAACGCAATAAATTACAGAGATAACCATAAATACAGATATGCAGTGGAAATAATACTTCATTTCATTACTGTAAAATACTGAAATATTCTTACAAACAGAAATGGAAAGAAACTAACTAGGGCGATGGTAGCTTATCTTTGAGAAGAGATGTGGCGGCTACATGCATCTGAACTATGTTACAATGAGGCTCGAAGGCCTATTTATTATTGGTAAACAATGTGAAACCCTTCACATCCCAAAACCTAACCCTAGAAGACGAAACGCCAAATTGTGGGCCCCGTTTGGGTAAATTGGTACATCAATTTCCCAGGGTCGTAACTTTGGCATACGATCTCCGTTTGTCGCGTACAATAGCTCGTTAGAAAGATCTATCTAAGGACTACCACTATGGGAAGGGCAACATCAGTTCATGGACTCATGTTGCCCCCAGATTTCCCAAAAAACGTCATTTAGGGTCTCAAAATGGCTTTGGAAGTTCAGGACCTGAAAAACTGCTAAAAATAGTAAACTGTGTTAGAATTTAGGAAACTGAAAAAAATTGAAAGAGACAGTTGTGGGGGTCCAAATGGGATAGGTGGGTAGCCACCAACATCCACCTGGATCATTCCCCCCCCCTTAGGAAGCAATGGTCCCCATTGCATTGAGTTCCTCCCTGAGATGAGGAAGCTTCTGTTGAGCTGGGTCTCTAGTGAGTTGTTCTGCAATCTCTGATGTGTCCAGAAATGGTGGGAAGCATGGTTGACGAGGGTCCACGATGAAAACTCGGTGCAAGCGCAGGAATGGAGGAATGTTGTGCTTCAAATCATTGTTTCCCGTAGCCTTGGCACTGGTGTAAGGACCATGTTTGAGTGGTCGGAGTTTCTGATGGGCTCTTGTAAGGCGTTCTTTCTGCAGATACAACCAGAATTTGTTGCCCACCTGAAGCTTGTATGGTACCCCTGTGGGTGAGGAGAAGTTGTTTTCATGTTCTGTCATGATCGTATTCCTTTGCTGCTGCTGCTGTGTGGCAGAACCCTTTGCTGGGGTCATGGATGTGGCAACGATCTTCCCCTTACTTTGGGAGCGAACCAGACAAATGAATTTCCTAGTCTGGGAGATGAGCTTGCTGCCTTTCTTAGCAGTGATCAAAGAGGTGGTGGTATGTGGGGCTACCTCTGGTATCCTGTATAATGAATCACCCAAAGAAATGATGACAGCGCAAAGCCTTGACTCATACACAACATGTCGCCTCCATAAGTATGGCTGGCCTAATAGTACATCACAAAAATCCAGAGGTGTAACATCACACAATACCTAATCTGTGAAGGGCTTGATGTTATAGGGAAGGCGGCACTGCTGGCAAACTTTGAGATCTCGTCCTTCATGAAGCCACCCGATACTGTACAGTTGCGGGTGTGGTGTAGTCGGTAGGCCTAATCGCTTCACGACCTCTGCTGAAATGAGGTTCTTTTGGTTGCCACTATCGACAATGAATTGTAGCAGCGAACCCTTCACCCACATCTGTGAGTGGAAAAGACGCGCCCCCTCCTCTAGATCTTCGGGTTCATTCTTCTGGATCTTGGCAGTGGCAACAGTGGCGCTAGGATCCACTTCAATGATCTTCTTCCCTTTGCCATTCCCCTTGTCGGGTTCTGGCTCGGGGTCGAAACATGCATCTGATTCGAAAGCCTTCAACTCGGCCACCAGCGACTACTTGGTCCGACACTCACTTGTGTTATGAGTGGGACTCTTGTGGAACTCACACCACTTTCCTGTGTCATTCTTCAGCTTTGTGGTGTTGTTATTTTCTTGCGGCTTCTACGGGTTGTCTTGGGTCACCCCACCTTGGCTTTGTCCTTTGGTCTTCGGATTTGCAGATCCAAAGTCTCGCTTCTTCTGTTTGAACTTTTGCTCGATTTTGACAGCGTATCGGTACGTCGTGCCAAGCGAGGAGATGTTCAGGAACTCCATCTCTTCCTGGATGTATCTGTGTAGGCAGCCGCGGTATTTGAGTACCAAATGCAGCTTAGAGTCCTTGATACCCAACTGTGTGCGAAGGGTATGAAAAATGTTTGTGAACTCCGACACATCTAGGTCCCGCACTTGCCACAGTGTGGTCCATCTGATGTATTTGTCCTCATAGCTTTTGACAGGGTAGTACTACTCCTTGACGGCATCCTGGAATGAATCCCAAGTGGGTGCGGCTGAAAATAGTGAGCTCGTATTTTCATCCTTCTGCTCACAGTAGGTTTCCCACCAGTCCTTGATGTGGGGGCCTGCTTTGAGAAAAGCGAAAACAATCTTTTCCTGAATCGAAAATTCATGAACAGAAAAATACCCATCTAGTAGATTTAACCATTTATCTACGACATCTGCGTCTATTTTACCCTCGAAGACAGGGATTTCAAAATTAACTTGTACCTTAAACGGTGTGGTGTTTCTAGAGTAGCTGTTGGAAGCTGATGCGTCGCCTTTGGGTAGCCACTGAAGAATCTGGGCAAAGCTATCCATCATCGCGTTCCGTTGTTGCTCGAGGGCTTCTTTGAGCAAGATTTTGATAGGATCTCTTGCCCCCTCGTCTTTCTTTTCATCCGCCATGTGAGGCCATCGAGATTTTCGAGGCTGGTCTTGCAAAGGTTTGACCAGTTCAAGCCCTAACTCCTTATATCCCGACCTCGTTGGGGACATGCAAAGAAAAACACAGAAAAAAGTAGACTGCTCTAATACCACTGATCCAGATTTAAACAGGAACGCAATAAATTACAGAGATAACCATAAATACAGATATGAAGTGGAAATAATACTTCATTTCATTACCGTAAAATACTGAAATATTCTTACAAACAGAAATGGAAAGAAACTAGCTAGGGCGATGGTAGCTTATCTCTGAGAAGAGATGTGGCGGCCATATGCCTCTGAACTGTGTTACAATGAGGCTCCAAGGCCTATTTATTGTTGGGAAACAATGTGAAACCCTCCACATCCCAAATCCTAACCCTAGAAGATGAAACACCAAATTGTGGGCCTCGTTTGGGTAAATTGGTACATCAATTTCCTGGGGTCGTAACTTTGGCATACGATCTCCATTTGACACATACAATAGCTCGTTAGAAAGATCTATCCAAGCAGTACCACCTTGGGAAGGGAAGAGTTGTTCCATGGACCCATGTTGCCCCTAGATTTCCCAAAAAACGTCATTTAGGGCCTCAAAACGACTCTAGAAGTTCAGGACCCAAAAAACTGCTAAAAATAGTAAATTGTGCTAGAATTTAGGAAACTGAAAAAACTGAAAGAGATAGTTGTGGGGGTCCAAATGGGATAGGTGGGTGGCCACCAACATCCACTTGGATCATTCCTCCCCCCTTAGGAAGCAATGGTCCCCATTGCATTGATTTCCTCCCGAGATGAGGAAGCTTCTGCTGAGCTAGGTCTCTAGTGAGCTGTTCTACAATCTCTGATGTGTCTAGAAATGGTGGGAAGCATGGTCGACGACGGTACACAATGAACACTCGGTGCAAGCAAAGGAATGGAGGAATGTTGTGTTTCAAAGCATTTTTTCCCATAGCCTTGGTACTGGTGTAAGGACCATGTCGGAGTGGTCGGAGTTTCTGATGGTCTCTTGTAAGGCGTTCTTTCTGTAGATGCAACCAGACTTTGTTGCCCACCTGAAGCTTGTATGGCACCCTTGTGGGTGAGGAGAAGTTGTTTCTATGTTCTGTCATGACCATATTCCTTTGCTGCTGCTGCTGCGTGGAGGAACCCTTTGCTGGGGTCATGGATGTGGCAACGATCTTCCCCTTACTTTGGGAGTGAACTAGACAGATGAATTTCCTAGTCTTGGAGATGAGCTTGCTGCCTTTCTTAGCAGTGATCAAAGAGGTGGCGATATGTGGGGCTACCTTTGGTATCCTGTATAATGAATCACCCAAAGAAATGATGACAAGGCGAGGCCTTGACTCATACACAACATGTCACCTCCACAAGTATGGCTGGCCTAATAGTACATCACAAACATCCAGAGGTGTAACATCACACAATACCTCATCTGTGAAGGGCTTGATGTTGTAGGGAAGGCAACACTGCTAGCGAACTTTGAGATCTCGTCCTTCATGAAGCCACCTGATACTGTACGGTTGCGGCTGTGGTGTAGTCGGTAGGCCTAACCTCTTCATGACCTCTACTGAAATGAGGTTCTTTTGGCTGCCACTATCGACAATGAATTGCAGCGGTGAACCCTTCACCCACATCTATGAGTGGAAAAGACGCTCCCCCTCCTTTGGATCTTCGGGTTCATTCTTCTGGATTTTGGCGGTGGCAATAGTGGCGCTAGGATCCGCATCAATGATCTGCTTCCCTTTGCCATTCCCCTTGTTGGGTTCTGGCTTAGGGTCAGAACATGCGTTTGATTCAGAAGCCTTCAACTCGGCCACCAGCGACTGCTTGGTCCAACACTCACTTGTGTTATGAGAGGGACTCTTGTGGAACTCACACCCCTTTCCTGTGTCCTTATTCGGCTTTGTGGTGTTGTTCTTTTCTTGCAGATTCGACGGGTTGTCTTGGGTCACCCCACCTTGGCTTTGTCCTTCGGTCTTTGGATTTGCAGATCCAAAGTCTCGCTTCTTCTGTTTGAACTTTTGCTCGATTTTGATAGCCTATCGGTACACCGTGCCGAGCAAGGAGATGTTCAGGAACTCCATATCTTCCTGGATGTATCTGTGTAGGCAACCGCGGTATTTGAGTACCAAATGCAACTCAGTGTCCTTGATAGCCAACTGTGTGCGAAGGGTATGAAAAATGTTTGTGAACTACGGCACATCTTGGTCTCGCCCTTGCCGCAGTGTGGTCCATCTGATGTATTTGTCCTCATAGCTTTTGATAGGGTAGTACTGCTCCTTGACGACATTCCAAAATGAATCCCAAGTGGGTGCAGCTGAAAATAGTGAGCCCGTATTTTCATCCTTCTGCTCACAGTAGGTTTCCTAGCAGTCCTTGATGTGGGGGGCTGCTTTGAGAAGAGTGAAAACAATCTTTTCCCAACTTGAAAATTCATGAATAGAAAAATACCCATCTAGCAGATTTAACTATTTATCTACAGCATCTGCATCTATTTGACCCTTGAGGATGAGTATTTCAAAATTAACTTGTACCTTAAATGGTGTGACGTTTCCAGAGTAGCTGTTGGAAGCTAATGCGTCGCCTCTGGGTAGCCGCTGAAGAATCTGGGCAAAGCTATCCATCATCGCGTTCCGTTGTCGCTCGAGGGCTTCTTCGAGCAAGATTTTGATAGGATCTCTTGCCCCCTTGTCTTTCTTTTCATCCGCCATGGGAGGCCATCGGGATTTGCGAGGCTAGTCTTGCAAAGGTTCGACCAGTTCAAGCCCTAACTCCTTATATCCCGACCTCGTTGGGGACATGCAAAGAAAAATAGAGAAAAAAACAAACGATTATGATACCATTGATCCAGATTTAAACAGGAACGCAATAAATTACAGAGATAAACAAAAATATAGATATGCAGTGGAAATAATACTTCATTTCATTACTGTAAAATACTGAAATATTCTTACAAACAGAAATGGAAAGAAACCAGCTAGGGCAATGGTAGCTTATCTCTGAGAAGAGATGTGGCAGCTACATGCCTCTAAACTATGTTACAATGAGGCTCGAAGGCCTATTTATTGTTGGGAAACAATTTGAAACCCTTCACATCCCAAAACCTAACCCTAGAAGACGAAACGTCAAATTGTGGGCCCCGTTTGGATAAATTGGTACATCAATTTCCCGGGGTCGTAACTTTGGCATACGATCTCCGTTTGACGCGTACAATATCTTGTTAGAAAGATCTATTTGAGAACTACCACGTTTGGAAGGGAAACATCAATCTATGGATCCATGTTTCCCCCATATTTCCCAAAAAATGTCATTTAGGGCTTCAAAACGGCTCCGGAAGTTCAGGACCTGAAAAACTGCTAAAAATAGTAAACTGTGCTAGAATTTATGAAACTGAAAAAATTGAAAGAGACAGTTGTGGGGGTCCAAATGGGATAGGTGGGTAGCCACCAACATCCACCTGGATCATTCCTCCCCCCTTAGGAAGCAATGGTCCCCATTGCGTTGAGTTCCTCCCTAAGATGAGGAAGCTTCTGCTGAGCTGGGTCTCTAGTGAGCTGTTCTGCAATCTCTAATGTGTCCAGAAATGGTGGGAAGCATGGTCGATGACGGTCCACAATGAACACTCAATGAAAGCGAAGGAATGGAGGAATGCTGTGCTTCAAAGCATTGTTTCCCGTAGCCTTGGTACTGGTGTAAGGACCATGTCGAAGTTGTCGGAGTTTTTGATGTCCTCTTGTAAGGCATTCTTTTTGCAGATGCAACCAGACTTTGTTGCCCACCTGAAGCTTGTATGGTACCCCTGTGGGTGAGGAGAAGTTGTTTCTATGTTTTGTCATGACCGTATTCCTTTGCTGCTGCTACTACGTGGAGGAAACCTTTGCTGGGGTCATGGATGTGGCAACGATCTTCCCCTTACTTTGGGAGCGAACCAGACAAATGAATTTCCTAGTCTAGGAGATGAGCTTGCTGCCTTTCTTAGCAGTGATAAAAGAGGTGGCAGTATGTGGGGATACCTCTGGTATCCTGTATAATGAATCACCCAAAGAAATGATGATAGTGCGAGGCCTTGACTCATACACAGCATGTCACCTCCACAAGTATGGTTGGCCTAATAGTATATCACAAACATCTAGAGGTGTAACGTCACACAATATCTCATCTGTGAAGGGCTTGATGTTGTAGGGAAGGCGGCACTGCTGGCAAACTTTGAGATCTCGTCCGTCATGAAGCTACCCGATACTATACGGCTGTGGGTGTGGTGTAGTCGGTAGGACTAACCACTTCACAACCTCTAATGAAATGAGGTTCTTTTGGCTGCCACTGTCGACAATGAATTGCAACAACGAACCCTTCACCCACATCTGTGAGTGGGAAAGACGCTCCCCCTCCTCTGGATCTTGGCAATGGCAACAGTGGCGCTAGGATCTACATCAATGATCTGCTTCCATTTGTCATTCCCCTTGTCGGGTTCTAGCTTAGGGTCGTAACATGTATCTGATTCAGAAGCCTTCAACTCAACCACCAACAACTGCTTGTGTCCGACACTCACTTGTGTTATGAGTGGGACTCTTGTGGAACTCACACCACTTTCCTATGTCCTTCTTCAGCTTTGTGGTGTTGTTCTTTTCTTGCGGCTTCAATGGGTTGTCTTGGGTCACCCCACCTTGGCTTTGTCCTTTGGTCTTCGGATTTGCCGATCCAAAGTCTCGCTTCTTCTCTTTGAACTTTTGCTTGATTTTGATAGCGTATCGGTACGCCGTGCCAAGCGAGGAGATTTTCAGGAACTCCATCTCTTCCTGGATGTATCTATGTAGGCAGCTACGATATTTGAGTACCAAATGCAGCTCAGAGTCCTTGATACCCAACTGTGTGCGAAGGGTATGAAAAATGTTTGTGAATTCCGGCACATCTTGGTCCCGCCCTGCCACAGTGTGGTCCATCTGTTGTATTTATCCTCATAGCTTTTGACAGGGTAGTACTGCTCCTTGATGGCATCCTGGAATGAATCCCAAGTAGGTGCGACTGAAAATAGTGAGCCCCTATTTTCATACTTCTGCTCGCAGTAGGTTTCCCACCAATCCTTGACGTGGGGGGCTACTTTGAGAAGAGCGAAAACAATCTTTTCCTGAATCGAAAATTCATGAACAGAAAAATACCCATCTAGCAGATTTAACCATTTATCTACGACATCTGCATCTATTTGACCCTCGAAGATGGGGATTTCAAAATTAACTTGTACCTTAAACAGTGTGGCGTTTCCAGAGTAGCTGTTGGAATCTGATGCGTCGCCTCTGGGTAGCCGCTGAAGAATCTGGGCAAAGCTATCCATCATTGCATTCCGTTGTCACTCAAGGGCTTCTTCGAGCAAGATTTTGATAGGATCTCTTGCCCCCTCATCTTTCTTTTCATCTGCCATGGGAGGCTGTCAGGATTTGCGAGGCTAGTCTTGCAAAGGTTCGACCAGTTCAAGCCCTAACTCCTTATATCTCGACCTCATTGGGGACATGCAAAGAAAAACAGAGAAAAAATCAGACCACTCTGATACCGCTGATCCGGATTTAAACAGGAACGCAATAAATTACAAAGATAACCATAAATACAGATATGCAGTGGAAATAATACTTCATTTCATTACTGTAAAATACTGAAATATTCTTACAAACAGAAATGGAAAGAAACTAGCTAGGGCGATGGTAGCTTATCTCTGAGAAGAGATGTGGCGGCTACATGCCTCTGAACTGTGTTACAATGAGGTTCGAAGGCCTATTTATTCCTGGGAAACAATTTGAAACCCTTCACATCCCAAAACCTAACCCTAGAAGATGAAACGCCAATTTGTGGGCCCCGTTTGGGTAAATTGGTACATCAATTTCCTGGGGTTGTAACTTTGGCATACAATCTCCGTTTGATGCGTACAATAGCTCGTTAGAAAGATCTATCCAAGCACTACCACTTTGGGAAGGGAAACATCGGTCCATGGACCCATGTTTCCCCTAGATTTCCCAAAAAACGTCATTTAGGGCCTAAAAACGACTCTAGAAGTTCAGGACCCAAAAGACAACTAAAAATAGTAAACTATGCTAGAATTTAGGAAACTGAAAAAATTGAAAGAGACAGTTGTGGGGGTCTAAATGGGATAGGTGGGTGGCCACCAACATCCACCTGGATCAGCTATAGGAGTCTTTGTTTTGCTACATGAGGGAGTCTAGTTAGCAAAAAAATGTGTTTTAGATGCTATTTAAAGGAAAGATAAGTTTTGGGAAGGATAAAGGATGGTCAAGAGGTCTTGCCCATGGCCTTATTTCTATTATGAATGAGTTTATTCAACAAAGGATTAATTCTAAGGTTTCATGTGGCTCTGCAAAATAGTGAATTTATGCAATAACAAAATACACAAATGCATGAACAAATAAAGAACATCAATATAAATAATGTATGGAAAATTATTTTAACTTCATAATGTAATTAGTGCTAAATTTACTAAAACAAGATGCATAAAAAGGCTTGTAAGCAAGCTAATTCACGAACTCTGTAAAAGATAATTTTTAGAAATGAAATTATAGAACTAACTAACTGAACTAATGCATGAGAAATGAAAGTACAAAGAGGGAGCTCGAGCATCCAGGTCAACCCTAAACCAAGGAGGCTAGGGTCCCTGAAGAAAGAACAATCGAGGAACCAAAAATGCTTCTCATTGATTAGAAAATGTGCTCATACATAGTAGATTACAACATTGGAATTCTTAGGCCAATGGCTCCACTACAATTGACTTCATATTTTAAAATTTTGACTCCCCAGTGGGCTACTCAAGCCCCTTACTTATACAAAAATAACAGAGGGGAAGCCTCCTTGAAGAGAGGGCAACTTCCCTTTAAAACCATAGAAAACAAGATCTGGTTTCCTGATGACTTTGGGACCATAGAGAAATGATAATTGCCTTAAGCCAACCAAGTTTTGGTCATCCTTTAGTGGGGACAGGTCCCATATTTTTCTCTTGGTTGGATTCCTTCACAATTTGCACCAAATATTCTCAATATAATGCATAATAAATATATTAGGAACACAAGATATGACAATCATATCTAACCTTGTAAGAACTTATTAAAGCCAAGAAACAAATTATTAAGTGTAGAAGGAGATATTAAATGTGCCTGGGAAAGTTTAATGCACCTTAATTTGTACCTAATTAAGAGGCCCATCAAAAAATACAAAATGCCTTAAAATTCTTGGTTGCTTTTACTTCAAGCATGATTTTGGAGTGAAGCTTAGGGGGTAGGATGGTAGAGAACTCTCATCCAATGTGGAAACAAATGTTGGGGGCATCCCTAAGAACTTTTTATCACATAATGAATTAATTGTGGTGGGCCTTCAACAAGGAAAATGCACTGTCTTGTGGGGTAAGCCATAGTTGTTTTCCCATATTATTTGCATATTTGGTTACATAGTCTAACCATCCTATCTCTTAGAGGTAGATAAAAAATCCAAAATGACTTGGGGATATGGAGGATATGAGGATTCCATCGGTGGCTTGGCCATGAAAGGAAAGTTTTCAAATTTTTCATTCTAGGATTTGGCATTTAAAATACGAGTTAAACAATTTCATATATCTCGAAAGGATAGTGAAGTACCTTATTACCCACTTGAATTATGATTGATTCCTTGAGGTTACCTTACAAGTTAAACCTACAAAAAAATGCTCTTATTGAGACATCACTTATACAAATTATCTCAAGTCCATGGTATATAAATTTACCAAGGGCTTGCACTAGGAACACTAGAAAGTGCCAGAACTAAGGAGAGTGGGAAGGGAAGTAAATCCATATAAGGATGTGAAGTTAAGAAATGACCCCAACAGAAAATTCTTTGCTCCAATAAGTGACGGCCATGAAGGTGTTCCTAAACAACTAGGGAGCATGCTTTATGCTAATAATGCATCTATGAACACCTCAAAATCGAAGCATGAAGAAACCCTTAATCAAGTTTCTATTATAGGAAACATGTCGACCATTGACTACTAAGCCTTAGAATTCTAGGTTTGGATAATGTTCTTGGAAGGTATATGGCCAATTAAGAATCCAACTAACACTATGTACACTCTGTTCCCAACAACATATTCAAATTAAATTATAATAACTTTAATAAGAGTGTCAAAGGGATTGATAGTAGTACACTTTACTATTACCTCACATAAGACCTTTGTAACACACTTATGAGATTTCTTGGGAATCATTGTTCATTGCAATAGAATGTGCAACTATGGAATGTTGGCCATTATGAGGCCCCCACCTTACAATCTAGAAAGGGTCATCGTATTGGAAATTAACTAAATATAGGATATATATAGATTCTAATATATGATTTGTAGTAAAAATGTTGATATAATGGCAAGACCATGTAGGAACATTGAAGCCTCAAAACCATACTAGAGCTCCTTAAGGATCAACCATTTTCTCCTAAATTACTTTAAAAATATTGGAAAGAAGAACTATTTTCAAAAATCTCATTTGTTGTCTAACAACATGGATGAATTTGTGTTTTATTATGGCATGTATGCATGATATGATTTTTAGTTGTGTCTTTCTAAACCAATTGAATATAAGTATGTTAATTCTCTTGGATCTGAAGTAATCAAATAGTGAGATATGATATCATGATTTTTTTCACTATTTATTATTTTCTCACAATCCTTGCATTCATGTCATAAGTCCATTTTAATGCATTTTCATCATGAAAGTCATTTTTGAACTCTAATGAGGATGGATAATTTGAATAGAATTTTAAAAATCCAATATTCTTAAGTACACACTTTCAACTAGATATTGATTCTTCCATTTTACAATTCCATTTTCATGAGTAATGAATAAAGTACTACTAGAAAAAAGCTTACAGGCTATAAGACCCATAGTCCCATAGAAACAAATTTTCAGATGCTTTCCAAAGAAATCAAATTGGAATTTGATTTGGTATTAAAAAATGTCAATAAATGTTTTCTTAGAATTTTCTCAATAATGATCAGGTGAGAAGATTTAGTCTACTACTCTTGTTTTTGTGTGTTTTTAGAAGGGAAGTCTTTGCTACTTTCCAAATTTACACCCTTCAAAAGTGCCCAACTTGAGTGGAAATTTCTTGTCCAAGTCTTCTACAAGTTTATCCTTCCTCCATATCTTAATGGATTGTATGCTTACATTCCAAAATTAGTGATTCCATTCTACTAATTGAATGGCTCCATTTTTAGCTTCTAATGCTGCTTCTCGCATATCTACATACAAATTTTGAAAGATACACTCCACTATATCTCACCATCAATCATGTTGAGAGTACATTCATTAGTATTAGATACCTAGGATCCAACACCCATAATTTTCATTATTGGGAACACCTGCAATCTTCCTTGTATATGTCATCAAGCACCTTAGATGAGACAATTTGTTGTTGCTATTCCATTATTAAAGGATAATGATTATATATTTTGGTATTGCACCATACATTTTTTTTTATGTTGTCAAGTCATATGCTAAGTAGACCCTTAGTACAAGTTCCAACACTTTGAAAAATTGAAATATGTAAGCATTGCTATTGTAAACATTTGGTCTTCGTTACTACAAAAACAAGAGATTATATTTAACTTAAAACTTTCATTTCTACTTTGGTAATTAATTTTAGGCATTCATTATTGTAATGTCAAACAACATAATGAAAAAAAATTACTTTATTTTATCCTTTTTATCTTAACCACTCTTGGAGGAACTTAATTTCAATCTGATCTGAAATTGGAGGAGAACTTCTCCTTTCTAAAAAGTGATCATCCTCTCATGGTTTGAAAGTAAAAATGGATCTCATGAAAACAAGTTTTCAAAGGTCTCATCAAGGATTATGAGTCAGTATTTCATGTAAACTTAAAAAACAAGCAACATCTCATCATTTAACTCATACAAGCATTCATGAAGAGAAAAAACAAAGAATTTGGTGACTGATTTCACCCCTCTTGGGCTACATCTCCAGGCCTACCAACATAGCCAGACCACTCCATATATTCAGTGAAAAAGAGTACATAAAGTTTAGTGATAAAACAAGTGGCTAGTTTTCCCTTCAAGGAAACGTTTTGCAAAAAATTCTCACAATAAACAACATGAAAACCTACAGTCAATCATGAAACCATCAACAATAAAAGGTGTCTCCTACAAAGACCCAATACTCCATCTCAAAATGAGCATACATGACCATAAAAGTACTTCAATTCCACATTGAGGTACATAAAGAAAGCTTTCCACAACAAGACATAGTGAGAAAAGAAAAAATGAGCTACACTCTACAAGTCACAACTACTGTAGTAAAATTTTGAAGGTAAGAAAACCCCTACAAGGCCTTTTCCATGCTCAAACACCTTCAAGAACTGCTCCAAAACATTGATTGATCTATAGACCCATGGATTTCAACCCACAAAAAGTCTCTGCATATGTGATCCAATAAGAAAATACAGGTTACCATTGGATCCATAATGTCCAAAAACCCCTATCTTGACTCTTCTTGAACTCTAAAAGGTCAAAAGCTCTTCAAGTTATGGCTCTAACAAGCTATGAAAAATCCTCCTCTATCATCTATCCTACAAATTGGATAAATTGTCTAACAGAGCTACAAATCCACCCTATTTTCTATTACAGAGGAGACAAACTCACCCACCGAGGGTGCAATTTATTGGTCCATTAAAATGTCCAATAACTCTTATGTAGAAAATTCTGGTCACGTGGGCGCATATGGCCATGAGCTGGGCCTAACTTCTCGCCCTCGCCAGCCTATGCCCTTAACCGTTGGGCCTGTGGTCTTATCGGCGCCCATGGGGTTGAGGGTTGGGCCAACGACCCTCCCTTACTGCCAAAGCCTTATCGTCTTTCTCCAAGATCATATATAAGGCCATCATAGAAAATTTTAAGGATGGAAATTTATATTAAAGTTTAGAAACCTTGACGAATCTTACTAGTCCATAATATGCAAACTATACAAATATTTGGAGATATCTTTATAAAAATATTGAAATTTATATTGATTTCGTATATAGTGTCTGTAAAATGTAAGTGATATTTAAGGTTAAATAATTTTATACTACAAAGTTTCAGTGAATCATTTTTAGAAAACATGGAAATTGGTGAATTGTTTTTTGGAAAAAACATGGAAAATTATCCCACTTGTGAATATTAGCCCCTAAATTTTTCCATGAAGGTCATATGGTCTAGGGCTGGTCCTTATAAAATGCTCACCTTCGAAGCACCTAGCCATGGTCTCGTGCAGGGAGAAAATAACATGGGCTAGGGCTAAACCCAATCCCCCACTCCGTTGGCACTCGTTCTGGATCCGCCTATGGTCTTGTGCAGTGGAATAGTGACCAGGGGTCAGGGCTGGTCCCCGAGCCCCAAAAATTTTTCACTGAGGTCGTATGGTGCAAGTGACCGGGGGCCAGGGTTGAGCACTCGACCCATCTTCCAAAACATGCGCCAATATAAACTTTATATAGCATTGAAGCCCTTAGGGGTTAAGAACCATAGTGAGGGCACATTGGTAAGGCGCTGGACTTGGTTAAGGTAGGTAATGTGTTCAAGCCTGGCTAAGGCTGTTCAACTCTTGCCACAATTTTAACCATCCATAGGGTGCCACCTGGCATACCCTCATTCGATCACCACATAAAAATTTGACCAATCAAATTGAGCCATCCTGCCATGTACACATAAAACTTCAATGACATAATTGGACCACGACATAAAACTTCAATGACATAATTGGCTTTGCCTACAAAAACATAGTCATTTCTTGTACAATCTTTAACAAAGATTCTACTCACAACAAGTTTCATCTTGACCACTTGCATCGGTGAGTACATGACAAACTATAGACAAACTTGGATGACAAACACTGTACATCCTAAAATTCCTTAAACATTTGGACTTATAAACAAGCCAACACATAACATGTCAATGAAAAAACAGACTTCTTTCTTATAGTGATTATTCTTGTTCACTTTACAAAAGTACCCAAAACAGGTAATGACAACAACAAGCATTTACAATTTACAAAGCAAAAAAATATACAAATGATCTACCCAATATTTACCTCTCCTAGGCTTAAGGGTTCTCTATTTGCATCTAATTTTCTTTGAAGGTTTCCTCAGGAACATTGTGAGTCCTCTTTTCCACCTCTTGCTTCCCTTGAATTAGATTTCATAACCTCCTTATCCTTCTTGGAACAAATCTCTGGATGTAGTTTCCAACATGTCCATTCCCCTGCCCATGCATCTTGCAGTGTACAAAATTACTTTCTCTTTCTTACCAACAAGGAAGTCTTCAAATGTGAAGGAGGTTCTTCATGCTTGATGCCAATAATTTTCCCCATTCTTTTGACCATCACCTTACGTTGCTCACAAACAACCACATAATCATCAATTGCATCACAAAGAGTGCAAGGGTACATGTCCCATAAATAGTCAAAATTACCAACATTTCAAAAATACCCATGAGATTTATCCTTGTCCCTTAGGTTGCAGCTTTGATGATGTGGATTAGATGATGACATGCAAGGTCCTTTGTGTTAATTTTTCATGGGGCTACATTGTTCTTTGCTTTTATAATTGCATTTCTTCATTAATACATTAACTTCACCCCATATCATCATTACATTATTCATATCAACAACATTATCCACCACCATATGCAATTATATAGAAATAGAAACATCATCATCATCAATGTAATGGAACTTAAAGGAACTATAAAAGAAAAACATGCACACATATAGAGACGCCAAGATTGGTCTGAGACCGGGGAAAAACCCACTATGGGTAAAACCCTTGCAAATCTTCTTCTTCTTATATCGTCATCAAATGATTCATAAAAATAGAGTACAATGATCCATAACTTTATCTACGCAACAAAACAACTATGATATCCATGAAACAAATATAATCATGCTTATAATCAAAACCCTTATTCTGATGGTTGTAATGTGTTGTCACTGATAGTAGTCAACTACTAGATACTGTTGTACACTTATGTCATTGAGAGGAATATTCAAAATACATAAATCTCATCTTTGAGTCCTAGATGCAGGTAGGAGGAGCTATGTGAGCGTCTATAGTAGATTTGGATGCTCTCCACATGAATGGATGACTATGTCTAGAATAGATTTGGATGCTCCCAGGTGATTTGGATGAGGGTGTCCAGGGTCAAACATACACAGATCTGTCTCAAGCCCTGGATACTCTCATAAGGCTATTGTGCGATCATTTATGGTAGTTTGGACACTCTCAAGGCCACTATGTGCGAGCGTCCACGGACTAATACAACCCGATTTGACCCTTAAGCCCTAGATGCTCCCATAATACGCTGTGCCAACATCCAAGGTGTCCTGGACACCATCAGGACCACTATGTGCCAACGTCTAGGGACTAAAATTTCTAGTTCTGTGCCAGTGTTCGAGATCCAGAAAAACCGAGATTAGTGCGAGCTTCGACCCTGTCATTTCAGACCATTTCACGAACTTTCCTTCGACAGACCTGTGTGAAATAAGATAATAAGAGAAGAGAATATGGCTTGATCAATGTATCCAAATGAGCTTGAGGTATCTTTTATTTATAGGCTTTCATGAGGGTCCACTTGGGGTTGAGGCCTACCTAAGTAGTGACACATGTGGTTAGGGCCGACCCATTCCATAATACATATATGAATAAAATAATTCAAAACTCAACTTCCTCTGGACCAAATTGGGTGATATTTAGGTCTATTTTGGGCCTCTTGAAAAGAGGAATCTAATTAAATCATTATCTTCATCATATTAGCTATACAATGTGGAATTCGAACGAATTTGGAAAAATTAACACTTTGAAGCATTCATATCTCTTAAGAGACAAATGAACATTGTGAGAACCATCTTGGTGTCACATATCATCCTTTGATGACTGATTTTACTCTAACAGTTTAGAGCATTCTCCAAACTCTCTTTGACCATATCCCAATCCTTGATATTTTGGTCTCTCATTCACCATGATTTGATTAGTGATCCCTTGGCCATTGATGTCGAGGCCTCCTCGTTTATAACCCATCTTAGATAGAAGCTTCATACCAATTCCTCTAGTCATCATTCAAATGCTGCAAAAGAGGTGTTATGAACATAAATAGAAGGACTTGAACTTGCAATTCTTGTTAGCTCCTTGAACTTTCCATCCGCCTTTTCTGCTTCAAATGATGATGACAACTTTGTAGATGACTCTAACCACCCACTCTTACCAACTGGCATATGATGAGAATCTTGAAGATGTTCACAAAATGCACATGCATCATTCTCCACATAAGATCCAAAACCTCTGTTTGAACCATGGCCACATATTGGCTTCACTTTTGTAGGTTTCCTTTGCTGTCACTTCAATAGAACTGTCATTAACTTGTTCCTCAAGCTTATGCTGAAACTGAAGGTGCATATGCCTCTTCTCCTCTTCAAAAATTTCAAGCATTCTTCCCAATTCAATGTTCTCCATTTGAAGAGACAAATTCATCTCCTCAATCTCTTGGAATTCTTGCCCATTATTGCAACTTGGTTAAGCCTTGCTCTAATACCAATTGATATAAAATTAGAGTAGAACTTCACCTTCCTGAAAAGTTATCGTCATCTGAAGCTTTGCAAGTAAAAATGGGTCTTATGAAAATAGGTTTCCAAAGGTCTCTTCAAGGACTATGAGTAGATTTTTCATGTAAACTTAAAACATAAGTGACATCTCATCATTTAAATCACAAAAGCATTCATGAAGAGAAATAACAAATGATTTGGTGACATATTTCACCCCTCCTAGGTTACATCTTTGGGCCTGGAAACATAGCTAGACCGCTCCATATATTCAGTGAAAAAGAGTACATAAAGTTTGCTGATAAAACAAGTAGCTAGTTTCCCCTTCAAGGAAACATTCTCCTGCAAAGAAATCTCACCACAAACAATATGACAACCTACAACCAGTCATGAAACCATTAACAATAAAAGGTGTATGTTACAAAGACCTAGTACTCCATTTGAAAATGAGCATATATGATCATACAAGTACTTCAATTCCAGATTGAGGTACATAAAGAAAGCATTATTCAATAATACATAGTGAGAAAAGATAAAATCAGCTACACTCTACAAGTCATAGCTGCTGCAAGAAACTTTTGACGGTAAGAAAACCCCTACAAGGCCTTATCCATGATCAAACACCTTTAATCCTTGACGTGGGGGGCTACTTTGAGAAGAGCGAAAACAATCTTTTCCTGACTCGAAAATTCATGAACAGAAAAATACCCATCTAGCAGATTTAACCATTTATCTACGACATCTGCATCTATTTGACCCTCGAAGATGGGGATTTCAAAATTAACTTGTACCTTAAACAGTGTGGCGTTTCCAGAGTAGCTGTTGGAATCTGATGCGTCGCCTCTGGGTAGCCACTGAAGAATCTGGGCAAAGCTATCCATCATTGCGTTCCGTTGTCACTCGAGGGCTTCTTCGAGCAAGATTTTGATAGGATCTCTTGCCCCCTCGTCTTTCTTTTCATCTGCCATGGGAGGCCGTCGGGATTTGCGAGGCTAGTCTTGCAAAGGTTCGACCAGTTCAAGCCCTAACTCCTTATATCTCGACCTCATTGGGGACATGCAAAGAAAAACAGAGAAAAAATCAGACCACTCTGATACCGCTGATCCGGATTTAAACAGGAATGCAATAAATTACAAAGATAACCATAAATACAGATATGCAGTGGAAATAATACTTCATTTCATTACTGTAAAATACTGAAATATTCTTACAAACAGAAATGGAAAGAAACTAGCTAGGGAGATGGTAGCTTATCTCTGAGAAGAGATGTGGCGGCTACATGCCTCTGAACTGTGTTACAATGAGGTTCGAAGGCCTATTTATTCTTGGGAAACAATGTGAAACCCTTCACATCCCAAAACCTAACCCTAGAAGATGAAATGCCAATTTGTGGGCCCCGTTTGGGTAAATTGGTACATCAATTTCCTGGGGTTGTAACTTTGGCATACGATCTCCGTTTGATGCGTACAATAGCTCGTTAGAAAGATCTATCCAAGCACTACCACTTTGGGAAGGGAAACATCGGTCCATGGACCCATGTTTCCCCTAGATTTCACAAAAAACGTCATTTAGGGCCTAAAAACGACTCTAGAAGTTCAGGACCCAAAAGACTACTAAAAATAGTAAACTATGCTAGAATTTAGGAAACTGAAAAAATTGAAAGAGACAGTTGTGGGGGTCCAAATGGGATAGGTGGGTGGCCACCAACATCCACCTGGATCAGCTATAGGAGTCTTTGTTTTGCTACATGAGGGAGTCTAGTTAGCAAAAAAATGTGTTTTAGATGCTATTTAAAGGAAAGATAAGTTTCGGGAAGGATAAAGGATGGTCAAGAGGTCTTGCCCATGTTCTTATTTCTATTATGAATGAGTTTATTCAACAAAGGATTAATTCTAAGGTTTCATGTGGCTCTGCAAAATAGTGAATTTATGCAATAACAAAATACACAAATGCATGAACAAATAAAGAACATCAATATAAATAATGTATGGAAAATTATTTTAACTTCATAATGTAATTAGTGCTAAATTTACTAAAACAAGATGCATAAAAAGGCTTGTAAGCAAGCTAATTCACGAACTCTGTAAAAGATAATTTTTAGAAATGAAATTATAGAACTAACTAACTGAACTAATGCATGAGAAATGAAAGTACAAAGAGGGAGCTCGAGCATCCAGGTCAACCCTAAACCAAGGAGGCTAGGGTCCCTGAAGAAAGAACAATCGAGGAACCAAAAATGCTTCTCATTGATTAGAAAATGTGCTCATACATAGTAGATTACAACATTGGAATTCTTAGGCCAATGGCTCCACTACAATTGACTTCATATTTTAAAATTTTGACTCCCCAGTGGGCTACTCAAGCCCCTTACTTATACAAAAATAACAGAGGGGAAGCCTCCTTGAAGAGAGGGCAACTTCCCTTTAAAACCCTAGAAAACAAGATCTGGTTTCCTGATGACTTTGCGACCATAGAGAAATGATAATTGCCTTAAGCCAACCAAGTTTTGGTCATCCTTTAGTGGGGGACAGGTCCCATATTTTTCTCTTGGTTGGATTCCTTCACAATTTGCACCAAATATTCTCAATATAATGCATAATAAATATATTAGGAACACAAGATATGACAATCATATCTAACCTTGTAAGAACTTATTAAAGCCAAGAAACAAATTATTAAGTGTAGAAGGAGATATTAAATGTGCCTGGGAAAGTTTAATGCACCTTAATTTGTACCTAATTAAGAGGCCCATCAAAAAATACAAAATGCCTTAAAATTCTTGGTTGCTTTTACTTCAAGCATGATTTTGGAGTGAAGCTTAGGGGGTAGGATGGTAGAGAACTCTCATCCAATGTGGAAACAAATGTTGGGGGCATCCCTAAGAACTTTTTATCACATAATGAATTAATTGTGGTGGGCCTTCAACAAGGAAAATGCACTGTCTTGTGGGGTAAGCCATAGTTGTTTTCCCATATTATTTGCATATTTGGTTACATAGTCTAACCATCCTATCTCTTAGAGGTAGATAAAAAATCCAAAATGACTTGGGGATATGGAGGATATGAGGATTCCATCGGTGGCTTGGCCATGAAAGGAAAGTTTTCAAATTTTTCATTCTAGGATTTGGCATTTAAAATACGAGTTAAACAATTTCATATATCTCAAAAGGATAGTGAAGTACCTTATTACCCACTTGAATTATGATTGATTCCTTGAGGTTACCTTACAAGTTAAACCTACAAAAAAATGCTCTTATTGAGACATCACTTATGCAAATTATCTCAAGTCCATGGTATATAAATTTACCAAGGGCTTGCACTAGGAACACTAGAAAGTGCCAGAACTAAGGAGAGTGGGAAGGGAAGTAAATCCATATAAGGATGTGAAGTTAAGAAATGACCACAACAGAAAATTCTTTGCTCCAATAAGTGACGGCCATGAAGGTGTTCCTAAACAACTAGGGAGCATGCTTTATGCTAATAATGCATCTATGAACACCTCAAAATCGAAGCATGAAGAAACCCTTAATCAAGTTTCTATTATAGGAAACATGTCGACCATTGACTACTAAGCCTTAGAATTCTAGGTTTGGATCATGTTCTTGGAAGGTATATGGCCAATTAAGAATCCAACTAACACTATGTACACTCTGTTCCCAACAACATATTCAAATTAAATTATAATAACTTTAATAAGAGTGTCAAAGGGATTGATAGTAGTACACTTTACTATTACCTCACATAAGACCTTTGTAACACACTTATGAGATTTCTTGGGAATCATTGTTCATTGCAATAGAATGTGCAACTATGGAATGTTGGCCATTATGAGGCCCCCACCTTACTATCTAGAAAGGGTCATCGTATTGGAAATTAACTAAATATAGGATATATATAGATTCTAATATATGATTTGTAGTAAAAATGTTGATATAATGGCAAGACCATGTAGGAACATTGAAGCCTCAAAACCATACTAGAGCTCCTTAAGGATCAACCATTTTCTCCTAAATTACTTTAAAAATATTGGAAAGAAGAACTATTTTCAAAAATCTCATTTGTTGTCTAACAACATGGATGAATTTGTGTTTTATTATGGCATGTATGCATGATATGATTTTTAGTTGTGTCTTTCTAAACCAATTGAATATAAGTATGTTAATTCTCTTGGATCTGAAGTAATCAAATAGTGAGATATGATATCATGATTTTTTTCACTATTTATTATTTTCTCACAATCCTTGCATTCATGTCATAAGTCCATTTTAATGCATTTTCATCATGAAAGTCATTTTGAACTCTAATGAGGATGGATAATTTGAATAGAATTTTAAAAATCCAATATTCTTAAGTACACACTTTCAACTAGATATTGATTCTTCCATTTTACAATTCCATTTTCATGAGTAATGAATAAAGTACTACTAGAAAAAAGCTTACAGGCTATAAGACCCATAGTCCCATAGAAACAAATTTTCAGATGCTTTCCAAAGAAATCAAATTGGAATTTGATTTGGTATTAAAAAATGTCAATAAATGTTTTCTTAGAATTTTCTCAATAATGATCAGGTGAGAAGATTTAGTCTACTACTCTTGTTTTTGTGTGTTTTTAGAAGGGAAGTCTTTGCTACTTTCCAAATTACACCCTTCAAAAGTGCCCAACTTGAGTGGAAATTTCTTGTCCAAGTCTTCTACAAGTTTATCCTTCCTCCATATCTTAATGGATTGTATGCTTACATTCCAAAATTAGTGATTCCATTCTACTAATTGAATGGCTCCATTTTTAGCTTCTAATGCTGCTTCTCGCATATCTACATACAAATTTTGAAAGATACACTCCACTATATCTCACCATCAATCATGTTGAGAGTACATTCATTAGTATTAGATACCTAGGATCCAACACCCATAATTTTCATTATTGGGAACACCTGCAATCTTCCTTGTATATGTCATCAAGCACCTTAGATGAGACAATTTGTTGTTGCTATTCCATTATTAAAGGATAATGATTATATATTTTGGTATTGCACCATACATTTTTTTTTATGTTGTCAAGTCATATGCTAAGTAGACCCTTAGTACAAGTTCCAACACTTTGAAAAATTGAAATATGTAAGCATTGCTATTGTAAACATTTGGTCTTCGTTACTACAAAAACAAGAGATTATATTTAACTTAAAACTTTCATTTCTACTTTGGTAATTAATTTTAGGCATTCATTATTGTAATGTCAAACAACATAATGAAAAAAAATTACTTTATTTTATCCTTTTTATCTTAACCACTCTTGGAGGAACTTAATTTCAATCTGATCTGAAATTGGAGGAGAACTTCTCCTTTCTAAAAAGTGATCATCCTCTGACGGTTTGAAAGTAAAAATGGATCTCATGAAAACAAGTTTTCAAAGGTCTCATCAAGGATTATGAGTCAGTATTTCATGTAAACTTAAAAAACAAGCAACATCTCATCATTTAACTCATACAAGCATTCATGAAGAGAAAAAACAAAGAATTTGGTGACTGATTTCACCCCTCTTTGGCTACATCTCCAGGCCTACCAACATAGCCAGACCACTCCATATATTCAGTGAAAAAGAGTACATAAAGTTTAGTGATAAAACAAGTGGCTAGTTTTCCCTTCAAGGAAACGTTCTGCAAAAAATTCTCACAATAAACAACATGAAAACCTACAGTCAATCATGAAACCGTCAACAATAAAAGGTGTGTCCTACAAAGACCCAATACTCCATCTCAAAATGAGCATACATGACCATAAAATTACTTCAATTCCACATTGAGGTACATAAAGAAAGCTTTCCACAACAAAACATAGTGAGAAAAGAAAAAATGAGCTACACTCTACAAGTCACAACTACTGTAGTAAAATTTTGAAGGTAAGAAAACCCCTACAAGGCCTTTTCCATGCTCAAACACCTTCAAGAACTGCTCCAAAACATTGATTGATCTATAGACCCATGGATTTCAACCCACAAAAAGTCTCTGCATATGTGATCCAATAAGAAAATACAGGTCACCATTGGATCCATAATGTCCAAAAACCCCTATCTTGACTCTTCTTGAACTCTAAAAGGTCAAAAGCTCTTCAAGTTATGGCTCTAACAAGCTATGAAAAATCCTCCTCTATCATCTATCCTACAAATTGGATAAATTGTCTAACAGAGCTACAAATCCACCCTATTTTCTATTACAGAGGAGACAAACTCACCCACCGAGGGTGCAATTTATTGGTCCATTAAAATGTCCAATAACTCTTATGTAGAAAATTCTGGTCACGTGGGCGCATATGGCCATGAGCTGGGCCTAACTTCTCGCCCTCGCCAGCCTAGGCCCTTAACCGTTGGGCCTGTGGTCTTATCGGCGCCCATGGGGTTGAGGGTTGGGCCAACAACCCTCCCTTACTGCCAAAGCCTTCTCGTCTTTCTCCAAGATCATATATAAGGCCATCATAGAAAATTTTAAGGATGGAAATTTATATTAAAGTTTAGAAACCTTGACGAATCTTACTAGTCCATAATATGCAAACTATACAAATATTTGGAGATATCTTTATAAAAATATTGAAATTTATATTGATTTCGTATATAGTGTCTATAAAATGTAAGTGATATTTAAGGTTAAATAATTTTATACTACAAAGTTTCAGTGAATCATTTTTAGAAAACATGGAAATTGGTGAATTGTTTTTTGGAAAAAACATGGAAAATTATCCCACTTGTGAATATTAGCCCCTAAATTTTTCCATGAAGGTCATATGGTCTAGGGCTGGTCCTTATAAAATGCTCACCTTCGAAGCACCTAGCCATGGTCTCGTGCAGGGAGAAAATAACATGGGCTAGGGCTAAACCCAATCCCCCACTCCGTTGGCACTCGTTCTAGCTCCGCCTATGGTCTTGTGCAGTGGAATAGTGACCAGGGGTCAGGGCTGGTCCCCGAGCCCCAAACATTTTTCACTGAGGTCGTATGGTGCAAGTGACCGGGGGCCAGGGTTGAGCACTCGACCCATCTTCCAAAACATGCGCCAATATAAACTTTATATAGCGTTGAAGCCCTTAGGGGTTAAGAACCATAGTGAGGGCACATTGGTAAGGCGCTGGACTTGGTTAAGGTAGGTAATGTGTTCAAGCTTGGCTAAGGCTGTTCAACTCTTGCCACAATTTTAACCATCCATGGGGTGCCACCTGGCATACCCTCATTCGATCACCACATAAAAATTTGACCAATCAAATTGAGCCATCCTGCCATGTACACATAAAAATTCAATGACATAATTGGACCACGACATAAAACTTCAATGACATAATTGGCTTTGCCTACAAAAACATAGTCATTTCTTGTACAATCTTTAACAAAGATTCTACTCACAACAAGTTTCATCTTGACCACTTGCATCGGTGAGTACATGACAAACTATAGACAAACTTGGATGACAAACACTGTACATCCTAAAATTCCTTAAACATTTGGACTTATAAACAAGCCAACACATAACATGTCAATGAAAAAACAGACTTCTTTCTTATAGTGATTATTCTTGTTCACTTTACAAAAGTACCCAAAACAGGTAATGACAACAACAAGCATTTACAATTTACAAAGCAAAAAAATATACAAATGATCTACCCAATATTTACTTCTCCTAGGCTTAAGGGTTCTCTATTTGCATCTAATTTTCTTTGAAGGTTTCCTCAGGAACATTGTGAGTCCTCTTTTCCACCTCTTGCTTCCCTTGAATTAGATTTCATAACCTCCTTATCCTTCTTGGAACAAAGCTCTGGATGTAGTTTCCAACATGTCCATTCCCCTGCCCATGCATCTTGCAGTGTACAAAATTACTTTCTCTTTCTTACCAATACATTAACTTCACCCCATATCATCATTACATTATTCATATCAACAACATTATCCACCACCGTATGCAATTATATAGAAAGAGAAACATCATCATCATCAATGTAATGGAACTTAAAGGAACTATAAAAGAAAAACATGCACACATATAGAGACGCCAAGATTGGTCTGAGACCGGGGAAAAACCCACTATGGGTAAAACCCTTGCAAATCTTCTTCTTCTTATATCGTCATCAAATGATTCATAAAAATAGAGTACAATGATCCATAACTTTATCTATGCAACAAAACAACTATGATATCCATGAAACAAATATAATCATGCTTATAATCAAAACCCTTATTCTGATGGTTGTAATGTGTTGTCACTGATAGTAGTCAACTACTAGATACTGTTGTACACTTATGTCACTGAGAGGAATATTCAAAATACATAAATCTCATCTTTGAGTCCTGGATGCAGGCAGGAGGAGCTATGTGAGCGTCTATAGTAGATTTGGATGCTCTCCACATGAATGGATGACTATGTCTAGAATAGATTTGGATGCTCCCAGGTGATTTGGATGAGGGTGTCCAGGGTCAAACATACCCAGATCTGTCTCAAGCCCTGGATACTCTCATAAGGCTGTTGTGCGATCATTTATGGTAGTTTGGACACTCTCAAGGCCACTATGTGCGAGCGTCCACGGACTAATACAACCTGATTTGACCCTTAAGCCCTGGATGCTCCCATAATACGCTGTGCCAACATCCAAGGTGTCCTGGACACCATCAGGACCACTATGTGCCAACGTCTAGGGACTAAAATTTCTAGTTCTGTGCCAGTGTTCGAGATCCAGAAAAACCGAGATTAGTGCGAGCTTCGACCCTGTGATTTCAGACCATTTCACGAACTTTCCTTCGACAGACCTGTGTGAAATAAGATAATAAGAGAAGAGAATATGGCTTGATCAATGTATCCAAAGGAGCTTGAGGTATATTTTATTTATAGGCTTTCATGAGGGTCCACTTGGGGTTGAGGCCGACCTAAGTAGTGACACATGTGGTTAGGGCTGACCCATTCCATAATACATATATGAATAAAATAATTCAAAACTCAACTTCCGCTAGACCAAATTGGGTGATATTTAGGTCTATTTTGGGCCTCTTGAAAAGAGGAATCTAATGAAATCATTATCTTCATCATATTAGCTATACAATGTGGAATTCGAACGAATTTGGAAAAATTAACACTTTGAAGCATTCATCTCTCTTAAGAGACAAATGAACATTGTGAGAACCATCTTGGTGTCACATATCATCCTTTGATGACTGATTTTACTCTAACAATTTAGAGCATTCTCCAAACTCTCTTTGACCATATCCCAATCCTTGATATTTTGGTCTCTCATTCACCATGATTTGATTAGTGATCCCTTGGCCATTGATGTCGAGGCCTCCTCGTTTATAACCCATCTTAGATAGAAGCTTCATACCAATTCCTCTAGTCATCATTCAAATGCTGCAAAAGAGGTGTTATGAACATAAATAGAAGGACTTGAACTTGCAATTCTTGTTAGCTCCTTGAACTTTCCATCCGCCTTTTCTGCTTCAAATGATGATGACAACTTTGTAGATGACTCTAACCACCCACTCTTACCAACTGGCATATGATGAGAATCTTGAAGATGTTCACAAAATGCACATGCATCATTCTCCACATAAGATCCAAAACCTCTGTTTGAACCATGGCCACATATTGGCTTCACTTTTGTAGGTTTCCTTTGCTGTCATTGCAATAGAACTGTCATTAACTTGTTCCTCAAGCTTATGCTGAAACTGAAGGTGCATATGCCTCTTCTCCTCTTCAAAAATTTCAAGCATTCTTCCCAATTCAATGTTCTCCATTTGAAGAGACAAATTCATCTCCTCAATCTCTTGGAATTCTTGCCCATTATTGCAACTTGGTTAAGCCTTGCTCTAATACCAATTGATATAAAATTAGAGTAGAACTTCACCTTCCTGAAAAGTTATCGTCATCTGAAGCTTTGCAAGTAAAAATGGGTCTTATGAAAATAGGTTTCCAAAGGTCTCTTCAAGGACTATGAGTAGATTTTTCATGTAAACTTAAAACATAAGTGACATCTCATCATTTAAATCACAAAAGCATTCATGAAGAGAATAACAAATGATTTGGTGACATATTTCACCCCTCCTAGGTTACATCTTTGGGCCTGGAAACATAGCTAGACCGCTCCATATATTCAGTGAAAAAGAGTACATAAAGTTTGCTGATAAAACAAGTAGCTAGTTTCCCCTTCAAGGAAACATTCTCCTGCAAAGAAATCTCACCACAAACAATATGACAACCTACAACCAGTCATGAAACCATTAACAATAAAAGGTGTATCTTACAAAGACCTAGTACTCCATTTGAAAATGAGCATATATGACCATACAAGTACTTCAATTCCAGATTGAGGTACATAAAGAAAGCATTATTCAATAATACATAGTGAGAAAAGATAAAATGAGCTACACTCTACAAGTCATAGCTGCTGCAAGAAACTTTTGACGGTAAGAAAACCCCTACAAGGCCTTATCCATGATCAAACACCTTTAATCCTTGACGTGGGGGGCTACTTTGAGAAGAGCGAAAACAATCTTTTCCTGACTCGAAAATTCATGAACAGAAAAATACCCATCTAGCAGATTTAACCATTTATCTACGACATCTGCATCTATTTGACCCTCGAAGATGGGGATTTCAAAATTAACTTGTACCTTAAACAGTGTGGCGTTTCCAGAGTAGCTGTTGGAATCTGATGCGTCGCCTCTGGGTAGCCGTTGAAGAATCTGGGCAAAGCTATCCATCATTGCGTTCCGTTGTCACTCGAGGGCTTCTTCGAGCAAGATTTTGATAGGATCTCTTGCCCCCTCGTCTTTCTTTTCATCTGCCATGGGAGGCCATCGGGATTTGCGAGGCTAGTCTTGCAAAGGTTCGACCAGTTCAAGCCCTAACTCCTAATATCTCGACCTCATTGGGGACATGCAAAGAAAAACAGAGAAAAAATCAGACCACTCTGATACCGCTGATCCGGATTTAAACAGGAATGCAATAAATTACAAAGATAACCATAAATACAGATATGCAGTGGAAATAATACTTCATTTCATTACTGTAAAATACTGAAATATTCTTACAAACAGAAATGGAAAGAAACTAGCTAGGGCGATGGTAGCTTATCTCTGAGAAGAGATGTGGCGGCTACATGCCTCTGAACTGTGTTACAATGAGGTTCGAAGGCCTATTTATTCTTGGGAAACAATGTGAAACCCTTCACATCCCAAAACCTAACCCTAGAAGATGAAATGCCAATTTGTGGGCCCCGTTTGGGTAAATTGGTACATCAATTTCCTGGGGTTGTAACTTTGGCATACGATCTCCGTTTGATGCGTACAATAGCTCGTTAGAAAGATCTATCCAAGCACTATCACTTTGGGAAGGGAAACATCGGTCCATGGACCCATGTTTCCCCTAGATTTCCCAAAAAACGTCATTTAGGGCCTAAAAACGACTCTAGAAGTTCAGGACCCAAAAGACTACTAAAAATAGTAAACTATGCTAGAATTTAGGAAACTGAAAAAATTGAAAGAGACAGTTGTGGGGGTCCAAATGGGATAGGTGGGTGGCCACCAACATCCACCTGGATCAGCTATAGGAGTCTTTGTTTTGCTACATGAGGGAGTCTAGTTAGCAAAAAAATGTGTTTTAGATGCTATTTAAAGGAAAGATAAGTTTCGGGAAGGATAAAGGATGGTCAAGAGGTCTTGCCCATGGCCTTATTTCTATTATGAATGAGTTTATTCAAGAAAGGATTAATTCTAAGGTTTCATGTGGTTCTACAAAATAGTGAATTTATGCAATAACAGAATACATAAATGCATGAACAAATAAAGAACATCAATATAAATAATGTATGGAAAATTATTTTAACTTCATAATGTAATTAGTGCTAAATTTACTAAAACAAGATGCATAAAAAGGCTTGTAAGCAAGCTAATTCACGAACTCTGTAAAAGATAATTTTTAGAAATGAAATTATAGAACTAACTAACTGAACTAATGCATGAGAAATGAAAGTACAAAGAGGGAGCTCGAGCATACAGGTCAGCCCTAAACCAAGGAGGCTAGGGTCCCTGAAGAAAGAACAATCGAGGAACCAAAAATGCTTCTCATTGATTAGAAAATGTGCTCATACATAGTAGATTACAACATTGGAATTCTTAGGCCAATGGCTCCACTACAATTGACTTCATATTTTAAAATTTTGACTCCCCAGTGGGCTACTCAAGCCCCTTACTTATACAAAAATAACAGAGGGGAAGCCTCCTTGAAGAGAGGGCAACTTCCCTTTAAAACCCTAGAAAACAAGATCTGGTTTCCTGATGACTTTGCGACCATAGAGAAATGATAATTGCCTTAAGCCAACCAAGTTTTGGTCATCCTTTAGTGGGGGACAGGTCCCATATTTTTCTCTTGGTTGGATTCCTTCACAATTTGCACCAAATATTCTCAATATAATGCATAATAAATATATTAGGAACACAAGATATGACAATCATATCTAACCTTGTAAGAACTTATTAAAGCCAAGAAACAAATTATTAAGTGTAGAAGGAGATATTAAATGTGCCTGGGAAAGTTTAATGCACCTTAATTTGTACCTAATTAAGAGGCCCATCAAAAAATACAAAATGCCTTAAAATTCTTGGTTGCTTTTACTTCAAGCATGATTTTGGAGTGAAGCTTAGGGGGTAGGATGGTAGAGAACTCTCATCCAGTGTGGAAACAAATGTTGGGGGCATCCCTAAGAACTTTTTATCACATAATGAATTAATTGTGGTGGGCCTTCAACAAGGAAAATGCATTGTCTTGTGGGGTAAGCCATAGTTGTTTTCCCATATTATTTGCATATTTGGTTACATAGTCTAACCATCCTATCTCTTAGAGGTAGATAAAAAATCCAAAATGACTTGGGGATATGGAGGATATGAGGATTCCATCGGTGGCTTGGCCATGAAAGGAAAGTTTTCAAATTTTTCATTCTAGGATTTGGCATTTAAAATACGAGTTAAACAATTTCATATATCTCAAAAGGATAGTGAAGTACATTATTACCCACTTGAATTATGATTGATTCCTTGAGGTTACCTTACAAGTTAAACCTACAAAAAAATGCTCTTATTGAGACATCACTTATGCAAATTATCTCAAGTCCATGGTATATAAATTTACCAAGGGCTTGCATTAGGAACACTAGAAAGTGCCAGAACTAAGGAGAGTGGGAAGGGAAGTAAATCCATATAAGGATGTGAAGTTAAGAAATGACCCCAACAGAAAATTCTTTGCTCCAATAAGTGACGGCCATGAAGGTGTTCCTAAACAACCAGGGAGCATGCTTTATGCTAATAATGCATCTATGAACACCTCAAAATCGAAGCATGAAGAAACCCTTAATCAAGTTTCTATTATAGGAAACATGTCGACCATTGACTACTAAGCCTTAGAATTCTAGGTTTGGATCATGTTCTTGGAAGGTATATGGCCAATTAAGAATCCAACTAACACTATGTACACTCTGTTCCCAACAGCATATTCAAATTAAATTATAATAACTTTAATAAGAGTGTCAAAGGGATTGATAGTAGTACACTTTACTATTACCTCACATAAGACCTTTGTAACACACTTATGAGATTTCTTGGGAATCATTGTTCATTGCAATAGAATGTGCAACTATGGAATGTTGGCCATTATGAGGCCCCCACCTTACTATCTAGAAAGGGTCATCGTATTGGAAATTAACTAAATATAGGATATATATAGATTCTAATATATGATTTTTAGTAAAAATGTTGATATAATGGCAAGACCATGTAGGAACATTGAAGCCTCAAAACCATACTAGAGCTCCTTAAGGATCAACCATTTTCTCCTAAATTACTTTAAAAATATTGGAAAGAAGAACTATGTTCAAAAATCTCATTTGTTGTCTAACAACATGGATGAATTTGTGTTTTATTATGGCATGTATGCATGATATGATTTTTAGTTGTGTCTTTCTAAACCAATTGAATATAAGTATGTTAATTCTCTTGGATCTGAAGTAATCAAATAGTGAGATATGATATCATGATTTTTTTCACTATTTATTATTTTCTCACAATCCTTGCATTCATGTCATAAGTCCATTTTAATGCACTTTCATCATGAAAGTCATTTTTGAACTCTAATGAGGATGGATAATTTGAATAGAATTTTAAAAATCCAATATTCTTAAGTACAGACTTTCAACTAGATATTGATTCTTCCATTTTACAATTCCATTTTCATGAGTAATGAATAAAGTACTACTAGAAAAAAGCGCTTACAGGCTATAAGACCCATAGTCCCATAGAAACAAATTTTCAGATGCTTTCCAAAGAAATCAAATTGGAATTTGATTTGGTATTAAAAAATGTCAATAAATGTTTTCTTAGAATTTTCTCAATAATGATCAGGTGAGAAGATTTAGTCTACTACTCTTGTTTTTGTGTGTTTTTAGAAGGGAAGTCTTTGCTACTTTCCAAATTTGCACCCTTCAAAAGTGCCCAACTTGAGTGGAAATTTCTTGTCCAAGTCTTCTACAAGTTTATCCTTCCTCCATATCTTAATGGATTGTATTCTTACATTCCAAAATTAGTGATTCCATTCTACTAATTGAATGGCTCCATTTTTAGCTTCTAATGCTGCTTCTCGCATATCTACATACAAATTTTGAAAGATACACTCCACTATATCTCACCATCAATCATGTTGAGAGTACATTCATTAGTATTAGATACCTAGGATCCAACAACCATAATTTTCATTATTGGGAACACCTGCAATCTTCCTTGTATATGTCATCAAGCACCTTAGATGAGACAATTTGTTGTTGCTATTCCATTATTAAAGGATAATGATTATATATTTTGGTATTGCACCATACATTTTTTTTTATGTTGTCAAGTCATATGCTAAGTAGACCCTTAGTACAAGTTCCAACACTTTGAAAAATTGAAATATGTAAGCATTGCTATTGTAAACATTTGGTCTTCGTTACTACAAAAACAAGAGATTATATTTAACTTAAAACTTTCATTTCTACTTTGGTAATTAATTTTAGGCATTCATTATTGTAATGTCAAACAACATAATGAAAAAAAATTACTTTATTTTATCCTTTTTATCTTAACCACTCTTGGAGGAACTTAATTTCAATCTGATCTGAAATTGGAGGAGAACTTCTCCTTTCTAAAAAGTGATCATCCTCTAACGGTTTGAAAGTAAAAATGGATCTCATGAAAACAAGTTTTCAAAGGTCTCATCAAGGATTATGAGTCAGTATTTCATGTAAACTTAAAAAACAAGCAACATCTCATCATTTAACTCATACAAGCATTCATGAAGAGAAAAAACAAAGAATTTGGTGACTGATTTCACCCCTCTTGGGCTACATCTCCAGGCCTACCAACATAGCCAGACCACTCCATATATTCAGTGAAAAAGAGTACATAAAGTTTAGTGATAAAACAAGTGGCTAGTTTTCCCTTCAAGGAAACGTTCTGCAAAAAATTCTCACAATAAACAACATGAAAACCTACAGTCAATCATGAAACCGTCAACAATAAAAGGTGTGTCCTACAAAGACCCAATACTCCATCTCAAAATGAGCATACATGACCATAAAAGTACTTCAATTCCACATTGAGGTACATAAAGAAAGCTTTCCACAACAAGACATAGTGAGAAAAGAAAAAATGAGCTACACTCTACAAGTCACAACTACTGTAGTAAAATTTTGAAGGTAAGAAAACCCCTACAAGGCCTTTTCCATGCTCAAACACCTTCAAGAACTGCTCCAAAACATTGATTGATCTATAGACCCATGGATTTCAACCCACAAAAAGTCTCTGCATATGTGATCCAATAAGAAAATACAGGTCACCATTGGATCCATAATGTCCAAAAACCCCTATCTTGACTCTTCTTGAACTCTAAAAGGTCAAAAGCTCTTCAAGTTATGGCTCTAACAAGCTATGAAAAATCCTCCTCTATCATCTATCCTACAAATTGGATAAATTGTCTAACAGAGCTACAAATCCACCCTATTTTCTATTACAGAGGAGACAAACTCACCCACCGAGGGTGCAATTTATTGGTCCATTAAAATGTCCAATAACTCTTATGTAGAAAATTCTGGTCACGTGGGCGCATATGGCCATGAGTTGGGCCTAACTTCTCGCCCTCGCCAGCCTAGGCCCTTAACCGTTGGGCCTGTGGTCTTATCGGCGCCCATGGGGTTGAGGGTTGAGCCAACGACCCTCCCTTACTGCCAAAGCCTTCTCGTCTTTCTCCAAGATCATATATAAGGCCATCATAGAAAATTTTAAGGATGGAAATTTATATTAAAGTTTAGAAACCTTGACGAATCTTACTAGTCCATAATATGCAAACTATACAAATATTTGGAGATATCTTTATAAAAATATTGAAATTTATATTGATTTCGTATATAGTGTCTATAAAATGTAAGTGATATTTAAGGTTAAATAATTTTATACTACAAAGTTTCAGTGAATCATTTTTAGAAAACATGGAAATTGGTGAATTGTTTTTTGGAAGAAACATGGAAAATTATCCCACTTGTGAATATTAGCCCCTAAATTTTTCCATGAAGGTCATATGGTCTAGGGCTGGTCCTTATAAAATGCTCACCTTCGAAGCACCTAGCCATGGTCTCGTGCAGGGAGAAAATAACATGGGCTAGGGCTAAACCCAATCCCCCACTCCGTTGGCACTCGTTCTGGCTCCGCCTATGGTCTTGTGCAGTGGAATAGTGATCAGGGGTCAGGGCTGGTCCCCGAGCCCCAAACTTTTTTCACTGAGGTCGTATGGTGCAAGTGACCGGGGGCCAGGGTTGAGCACTCGACCCATCTTCCAAAACATGCACCAATATAAACTTTATATAGCGTTGAAGCCCTTAGGGGTTAAGAACCATAGTGAGGGCACATTGGTAAGGCGCTGGACTTGGTTAAGGTAGGTAATGTGTTCAAGCCTGGCTAAGGCTGTTCAACTCTTGCCACAATTTTAACCATCCATGGGGTGCCACCTGGCATACCCTCATTCGATCACCACATAAAAATTTGACCAATCAAATTTAGCCATCCTGCCATGTACACATAAAAATTCAATGACATAATTGGACCACGACATAAAACTTCAATGACATAATTGGCTTTGCCTACAAAAACATAGTCATTTCTTGTACAATCTTTAACAAAGATTCTACTCACAACAAGTTTCATCTTGACCACTTGCATCGGTGAGTACATGACAAACTATAGACAAACTTGGATGACAAACACTGTACATCCTAAAATTCCTTAAACATTTGGACTTATAAACAAGCCAACACATAACATGTCAATGAAAAAACAGACTTCTTTCTTATAGTGATTATTCTTGTTCACTTTACAAAAGTACCCAAAACAGGTAATGACAACTACAAGCATTTACAATTTACAAAGCAAAAAAATATACAAATGATCTACCCAATATTTACTTCTCCTAGGCTTAAGGGTTCTCTATTTGCATCTAATTTTCTTTGAAGGTTTCCTCAGGAACATTGTGAGTCCTCTTTTCCACCTCTTGCTTCCCTTGAATTAGATTTCATAACCTCCTTATCCTTCTTGGAACAAAGCTCTGGATGTAGTTTCCAACATCGTCCATTCCCATGCCCATGCATCTTGCAGTGTACAAAATTACTTTCTCTTTCTTACCAACAAGGAAGTCTTCAAATGTGAAGGAGGTTCTTCATGCTTGATGCCAATAATTTTCCCCATTCTTTTGACCATCACCTTACGTTGCTCACAAACAACCACATAATCATCAATTGCATCACAAAGAGTGCAAGGGTACATGTCCCATAAATAGTCAAAATTACCAACATTTCAAAAATACCCATGAGATTTATCCTTGTCCCTTAGGTTGCAGCTTTGATGATGTGGATTAGATGATGACATGCAAGGTCCTTTGTGTTAATTTTTCATGGGGCTACATTGTTCTTTGCTTTTATAATTGCATTTCTTCATTAATACATTAACTTCACCCCATATCATCATTACATTATTCATATCAACAACATTATCCACCACCATATGCAATTATATAGAAAGAGAAACATCATCATCATCAATGTAATGGAACTTAAAGGAACTATAAAAGAAAAACATGCACACATATAGAGACGCCAAGATTGGTCTGAGACCGGGGAAAAACCCACTATGGGTAAAACCCTTGCAAATCTTCTTCTTCTTATATCGTCATCAAATGATTCATAAAAATAGAGTACAATGATCCATAACTTTATCTATGCAACAAAACAACTATGATATCCATGAAACAAATATAATCATGCTTATAATCAAAACCCTTATTCTGATGGTTGTAATGTGTTGTCACTGATAGTAGTCAGCTACTAGATACTGTTGTACACTTATGTCACTGAGAGGAATATTCAAAATACATAAATCTCATCTTTGAGTCCTGGATGCAGGCAGGAGGAGCTATGTGAGCGTCTATAGTAGATTTGGATGCTCTCCACATGAATGGATGACTGTGTCTAGAATAGATTTGGATGCTCCCAGGTGATTTGGATGAGGGTGTCCAGGGTCAAACATACCCAGATCTGTCTCAAGCCCTGGATACTCTCATAAGGCTGTTGTGCGATCATTTATGGTAGTTTGGACACTCTCAAGGCCACTATGTGCGAGCGTCCACGGACTAATACAACCCGATTTGACCCTTAAACCCTGGATGCTCCCATAATACGCTGTGCCAACATCCAAGGTGTCCTGGACACCATCAGGACCACTATGTGCCAACGTCTAGGGACTAAAATTTCTAGTTCTGTGCCAGTGTTCGAGATCCAGAAAAACCGAGATTAGTGCGAGCTTCGACCCTGTGATTTCAGACCATTTCACGAACTTTCCTTCGACAGACCTGTGTGAAATAAGATAATAAGAGAAGAGAATATGGCTTGATCAATGTATCCAAATGAGCTTGAGGTATCTTTTATTTATAGGCTTTCATGAGGGTCCACTTGGGGTTGAGGCCTACCTAAGTACTGACACATGTGGTTAGGGCCGACCCATTCCATAATACATATATGAATAAAATAATTCAAAACTCAACTTCCTCTGGACCAAATTGGGTGATATTTAGGTCTATTTTGGGCCTCTTGAAAAGAGGAATCTAATTAAATCATTATCTTCATCATATTAGCTATACAATGTGGAATTCGATCGAATTTGCAAAAATTAACACTTTGAAGCATTCATCTCTCTTAAGAGACAAATGAACATTGTGAGAACCATCTTGGTGTCACATATCATCCTTTGATGATTGATTTTACTCTAACAATTTAGAGCATTCTCCAAACTCTCTTTGACCATATCCCAATCCTTGATATTTTGGTCTCTCATTCACCATGATTTGATTAGTGATCCCTTGGCCATTGATGTCGAGGCCTCCTCGTTTATAACCCATCTTAGATAGAAGCTTCATACCAATTCCTCTAGTCATCATTCAAATGCTGCAAAAGAGGTGTTATGAACATAAATAGAAGGACTTGAACTTGCAATTCTTGTTAGCTCCTTGAACTTTCCATCTGCCTTTTCTGCTTCAAATGATGATGACAACTTTGTAGATGACTCTAACCACCCACTCTTACCAACTGGCATATGATGAGAATCTTGAAGATGTTCACAAAATGCACATGCATCATTCTCCACAGAAGATCCAAAACCTCTGTTTGAACCATGGCCACATATTGGCTTCACTTTTGTAGGTTTCCTTTGATGTCACTGCAATAGAACTGTCATTAACTTGTTCCTCAAGCTTATGCTGCAACTGAAGGTGCATATGCCTCTTCTCCTCTTCAAAAATTTCAAGCATTCTTCCCAATTCAATGTTCTCCATTTGAAGAGACAAATTCATCTCCTCAATCTCTTGGAATTCTTGCCCATTATTGCAACTTGGTTAAGCCTTGCTCTAATACCAATTGATATAAAATTAGAGGAGAACTTCACCTTCCTGAAAAGTTATCGTCCTCTGAAGCTTTGCAAGTAAAAATGGGTCTTATGAAAATAGGTTTCCAAAGGTCTCTTCAAGGACTATGAGTAGATTTTTCATGTAAACTTAAAACATAAGTGACATCTCATCATTTAAATCACAAAAGCATTCATGAAGAGAATAACAAATGATTTGGTGACATATTTCACCCCTCCTAGGTTACATCTTTGGGCCTGGAAACATAGCTAGACCGCTCCATATATTCAGTGAAAAAGAGTACATAAAGTTTGCTGATAAAACAAGTAGCTAGTTTCCCCTTCAAGGAAACATTCTCCTGCAAAGAAATCTCACCACAAACAATATGACAACCTACAACCAGTCATAAAACCATTAACAATAAAAGGTGTATCTTACAAAGACCTAGTACTCCATTTGAAAATGAGCATATATGACCATACAAGTACTTCAATTCCAGATTGAGGTACATAAAGAAAGCATTATTCAATAATACATAGTGAGAAAAGATAAAATGAGCTACACTCTACAATTCATAGCTGCTGCAAGAAACTTTTGACGTTAAGAAAACCCCTACAAGGCCTTATCCATGATCAAACACCTTTAATCCTTGACGTGGGGGGCTACTTTGAGAAGAGCGAAAACAATCTTTTCCTGACTCGAAAATTCATGAACAGAAAAATACCCATCTAGCAGATTTAACCATTTATCTACGACATCTGCATCTATTTGACCCTCGAAGATGGGGATTTCAAAATTAACTTGTACCTTAAACAGTGTGGCGTTTCCAGAGTAGCCGTTGGAATCTGATGCGTCGCCTCTGGGTAGCCGCTGAAGAATCTGGGCAAAGCTATCCATCATTGCGTTCCGTTGTCACTCGGGGGCTTCTTCGAGCAAGATTTTGATAGTATCTCTTGCCCCCTCGTCTTTCTTTTCATCTGCCATGGGAGGCCGTCGGGATTTGCGAGGCTAGTCTTGCAAAGGTTCGACCAGTTCAAGCCCTAACTCCTTATATCTCGACCTCATTGGGGACATGCAAAAAAAACAGAGAAAAAATCAGACCACTCTGATACCGCTGATCCGGATTTAAACAGGAACGCAATAAATTACAAAGATAACCATAAATACAGATATGCAGTGGAAATAATACTTCATTTCATTACTGTAAAATACTGAAATATTCTTACAAACAGAAATGGAAAGAAACTAGCTAGGGCGATGGTAGCTTATCTCTGAGAAGAGATGTGGCGGCTACATGCCTCTGAACTGTGTTACAATGAGGTTCGAAGGCCTATTTATTCTTGGGAAACAATGTGAAACCCTTCACATCCCAAAACCTAATCCTAGAAGATGAAACGCCAATTTGTGGGCCCCGTTTGGGTAAATTGGTACATCAATTTCCTGGGGTTGTAACTTTGGCATACGATCTCCGTTTGATGCGTACAATAGCTCGTTAGAAAGATCTATCCAAGCAATACCACTTTGGGAAGGGAAACATCGGTCCATGGACCCATGTTTCCCCTAGATTTCCCAAAAAACGTCATTTAGGGCCTAAAAACGACTCTAGAAGTTCAGGACCCAAAAGACTACTAACAATAGTAAACTATGCTAGAATTTAGGAAACTGAAAAAATTGAAAGAGACAGTTGTGGGGGTCCAAATGGGATAGGTGGGTGGCCACCAACATCCACCTGGATCAGCTATAGGAGTCTTTGTTTTGCTACATGAGGGAGTCTAGTTAGCAAAAAAATGTGTTTTAGATGCTATTTAAAGGAAAGATAAGTTTCGGGAAGGATAAAGGATGGTCAAGAGGTCTTGCCCATGGCCTTATTTCTATTATGAATGAGTTTATTCAACAAAGGATTAATTCTAAGGTTTCATGTGGCTCTGCAAAATAGTGAATTTATGCAATAAAAAAATACACAAATGCATGAACAAATAAAGAACATCAATATAAATAATGTATGGAAAATTATTTTAACTTCATAATGTAATTAGTGCTAAATTTACTAAAACAAGATGCATAAAAAGGCTTGTAAGCAAGCTAATTCACGAACTCTGTAAAAGATAATTTTTAGAAATGAAATTATAGAACTAACTAACTGAACTAATGCATGAGAAATGAAAGTACAAAGAGGGAGCTCGAGCATCCAGGTCAACCCTAAACCAAGGAGGCTAGGGTCCCTGAAGAAAGAACAATCGAGGAACCAAAAATGCTTCTCATTGATTAGAAAATGTGCTCATACATAGTAGATTACAACATTGGAATTCTTAGGCCAATGGCTCCACTACAATTGACTTCATATTTTAAAATTTTGACTCCCCAGTGGGCTACTCAAGCCCCTTACTTATACAAAAATAACAGAGGGGAAGCCTCCTTGAAGAGAGGGCAACTTCCCTTTAAAACCCTAGAAAACAAGATCTGGTTTCCTGATGACTTTGCGACCATAGAGAAATGATAATTGCCTTAAGCCAACCAAGTTTTGGTCATCCTTTAGTGGGGGACAGGTCCCATATTTTTCTCTTGGTTGGATTCCTTCACAATTTGCACCAAATATTCTCAATATAATGCATAATAAATATATTAGGAACACAAGATATGACAATCATATCTAACCTTGTAAGAACTTATTAAAGCCAAGAAACAAATTATTAAGTGTAGAAGGAGATATTAAATGTGCCTGGGAAAGTTTAATGCACCTTAATTTGTACCTAATTAAGAGGCCCATCAAAAAATACAAAATGCCTTAAAATTCTTGGTTGCTTTTACTTCAAGCATGATTTTGGAGTGAAGCTTAGGGGGTAGGATGGTAGAGAACTCTCATCCAATGTGGAAACAAATGTTGGGGGCATCCCTAAGAACTTTTTATCACATAATGAATTAATTGTGGTGGGCCTTCAACAAGGAAAATGCAGTCTTGTGGGGTAAGCCATAGTTGTTTTCCCATATTATTTGCATATTTGGTTACATAGTCTAACCATCCTATCTCTTAGAGGTAGATAAAAAATCCAAAATGACTTGGGGATATGGAGGATATGAGGATTCCATCGGTGGCTTGGCCATGAAAGGAAAGTTTTCAAATTTTTCATTCTAGGATTTGGCATTTAAAATACGAGTTAAACAATTTCATATATCTCAAAAGGATAGTGAAGTACCTTATTACCCACTTGAATTATGATTGATTCCTTGAGGTTACCTTACAAGTTAAACCTACAAAAAAATGCTCTTATTGAGACATCACTTATACAAATTATCTCAAGTCCATGGTATATAAATTTACCAAGGGCTTGCACTAGGAACACTAGAAAGTGCCAGAACTAAGGAGAGTGGGAAGGGAAGTAAATCCATATAAGGATGTGAAGTTAAGAAATGACCCCAACAGAAAATTCTTTGCTCCAATAAGTGACGGCCATGAAGGTGTTCCTAAACAACTAGGGAGCATGCTTTATGCTAATAATGCATCTATGAACACCTCAAAATCGAAGCATGAAGAAACCCTTAATCAAGTTTCTATTATAGGAAACATGTCGACCATTGACTACTAAGCCTTAGAATTCTAGGTTTGGATCATGTTCTTGGAAGGTATATGGCCAATTAAGAATATAACTAACACTATGTACACTCTGTTCCCAACAACATATTCAAATTAAATTATAATAACTTTAATAAGAGTGTCAAAGGGATTGATAGTAGTACACTTTACTATTACCTCACATAAGACCTTTGTAACACACTTATGAGATTTCTTGGGAATCATTGTTCATTGCAATAGAATGTGCAACTATGGAATGTTGGCCATTATGAGGCCCCCACCTTACTATCTAGAAAGGGTCATCGTATTGGAAATTAACTAAATATAGGATATATATAGATTCTAATATATGATTTGTAGTAAAAATGTTGATATAATGGCAAGACCATGTAGGAACATTGAAGCCTCAAAACCATACTAGAGCTCCTTAAGGATCAACGATTTTCTCCTAAATTACTTTAAAAATATTGGAAAGAAGGACTATTTTCAAAAATCTCATTTGTTGTCAAACAACATGGATGAATTTGTGTTTTATTATGGCATGTATGCATGATATGATTTTTAGTTGTGTCTTTCTAAACCAATTGAATATAAGTATGTTAATTCTCTTGGATCTGAAGTAATCAAATAGTGAGATATGATATCATGATTTTTTTCACTATTTATTATTTTCTCACAATCCTTGCATTCATGTCATAAGTCCATTTTAATGCATTTTCATCATGAAAGTCATTTTTGAACTCTAATGAGCATGGATAATTTGAATAGAATTTTAAAAATCCAATATTCTTAAGTACAGATTTTCAACTAGATATTGATTCTTCCATTTTACAATTCCATTTTCATGAGTAATGAATAAAGTACTACTAGAAAAAAGCTTACAGGCTATAAGACCCATAGTCCCATAGAAACAAATTTTCAGATGCTTTCCAAAGAAATCAAATTGGAATTTGATTTGGTATTAAAAAATGTCAATAAATGTTTTCTTAGAATTTTCTCAATAATGATCAGGTGAGAAGATTTAGTCTACTACTCTTGTTTTTGTGTGTTTTTAGAAGGGAAGTCTTTGCTACTTTCCAAATTTACACCCTTCAAAAGTGCCCAACTTGAGTGGAAATTTCTTGTCCAAGTCTTCTACAAGTTTATCCTTCCTCCATATCTTAATGGATTGTATGCTTACATTCCAAAATTAGTGATTCCATTCTACTAATTGAATGGCTCCATTTTTAGCTTCTAATGCTGCTTCTCGCATATCTACATACAAATTTTGAAAGATACACTCCACTATATCTCACCATCAATCATGTTGAGAGTACATTCATTAGTATTAGATACCTAGGATCCAACACCCATAATTTTCATTATTGGGAACACCTGCAATCTTCCTTGTATATGTCATCAAGCACCTTAGATGAGACAATTTGTTGTTGCTATTCCATTATTAAAGGATAATGATTATATATTTTGGTATTGCACCATACATTTTTTTTTATGTTGTCAAGTCATATGCTAAGTAGACCCTTAGTACAAGTTCCAACACTTTGAAAAATTGAAATATGTAAGCATTGCTATTGTAAACATTTGGTCTTCGTTACTACAAAAACAAGAGATTATATTTAACTTAAAACTTTCATTTCTACTTTGGTAATTAATTTTAGGCATTCATTATTGTAATGTCAAACAACATAATGAAAAAAAATTACTTTATTTTATCCTTTTTATCTTAACCACTCTTGGAGGAACTTAATTTCAATCTGATCTGAAATTGGAGGAGAACTTCTCCTTTCTAAAAAGTGATCATCCTCTGACGGTTTGAAAGTAAAAATGGATCTCATGAAAACAAGTTTTCAAAGGTCTCATCAAGGATTATGAGTCAGTATTTCATGTAAACTTAAAAAACAAGCAACATCTCATCATTTAACTCATACAAGCATTCATGAAGAGAAAAAACAAAGAATTTGGTGACTGATTTCACCCCTCTTGGGCTACATCTCCAGGCCTACCAACATAGCCAGACCACTCCATATATTCAGTGAAAAAGAGTACATAAAGTTTAGTGATAAAACAAGTGGCTAGTTTTCCCTTCAAGGAAACGTTCTGCAAAAAATTCTCACAATAAACAACATGAAAACCTACAGTCAATCATGAAACCGTCAACAATAAAAGGTGTCTCCTACAAAGACCCAATACTCCATCTCAAAATGAGCATACATGACCATAAAATTACTTCAATTCCACATTGAGGTACATAAAGAAAGCTTTCCACAACAAGACATAGTGAGAAAAGAAAAAATGAGCTACACTCTACAAGTCACAACTACTGTAGTAAAATTTTGAAGGTAAGAAAACCCCTACAAGGCCTTTTCCATGCTCAAACACCTTCAAGAACTGCTCCAAAACATTGATTGATCTATAGACCCATGGATTTCAACCCACAAAAAGTCTCTGCATATGTGATCCAATAAGAAAATACAGGTCACCATTGGATCCATAATGTCCAAAAACCCCTATCTTGACTCTTCTTGAACTCTAAAAGGTCAAAAGCTCTTCAAGTTATGGCTCTAACAAGCTATGAAAAATCCTCCTCTATCATCTATCCTACAAATTGGATAAATTGTCTAACAGAGCTACAAATCCACCCTATTTTCTATTACAGAGGAGACAAACTCACCCACCGAGGGTGCAATTTATTGGTCCATTAAAATGTCCAATAACTCTTATGTAGAAAATTCTGGTCACGTGGGCGCATATGGCCATGAGCTGGGCCTAACTTCTCGCCCTCGCCAGCCTAGGCCCTTAACCGTTGGGCCTGTGGTCTTATCGGCGCCCATGGGGTTGAGGGTTGGGCCAACGACCCTCCCTTACTGCCAAAGCCTTCTCGTCTTTCTCCAAGATCATATATAAGGCCATCATAGAAAATTTTAAGGATGGAAATTTATATTAAAGTTTAGAAACCTTGACGAATCTTACTAGTCCATAATATGCAAACTATACAAATATTTGGAGATATCTTTATAAAAATATTGAAATTTATATTGATTTCGTATATAGTGTCTATAAAATGTAAGTGATATTTAAGGTTAAATAATTTTATACTACAAAGTTTCAGTGAATCATTTTTAGAAAACATGGAAATTGGTGAATTGTTTTTTGGAAAAAACATGGAAAATTATCCCACTTGTGAATATTAGCCCCTAAATTTTTCCATGAAGGTCATATGGTCTAGGGCTGGTCCTTATAAAATGCTCACCTTCGAAGCACCTAGCCATGGTCTCGTGCAGGGAGAAAATAACATGGGCTAGGGCTAAACCCAATCCCCCACTCCGTTGGCACTCGTTCTGGCTCCGCCTATGGTCTTGTGCAGTGGAATAGTGACCAGGGGTCAGGGCTGGTCCCCGAGCCCCAAACATTTTTCACTGAGGTCGTATGGTGCAAGTGACCGGGGGCCAGGGTTGAGCACTCAACCCATCTTCCAAAACATGCACCAATATAAACTTTATATAGCGTTGAAGCCCTTAGGGGTTAAGAACCATAGTGAGGGCACATTGGTAAGGCGCTGGACTTGGTTAAGGTAGGTAATGTGTTCAAGCCTGGCTAAGGCTGTTCAACTCTTGCCACAATTTTAACCATCCATGGGGTGCCACCTGGCATACACTCATTCGATCACCACATAAAAATTTGACCAATCAAATTGAGCCATCCTGCCATGTACACATAAAAATTCAATGACATAATTGGACCACGACATAAAACTTCAATGACATAATTGGCTTTGCCTACAAAAACATAGTCATTTCTTGTACAATCTTTAACAAAGATTCTACTCACAACAAGTTTCATCTTGACCACTTGCATCGGTGAGTACATGACAAACTATAGACAAACTTGGATGACAAACACTGTACATCCTAAAATTCCTTAAACATTTGGACTTATAAACAAGCCAACACATAACATGTCAATGAAAAAACAGACTTCTTTCTTATAGTGATTATTCTTGTTCACTTTACAAAAGTACCCAAAACAGGTAATGACAACAACAAGCATTTACAATTTACAAAGCAAAAAAATATACAAATGATCTATCCAATATTTACTTCTCCTAGGCTTAAGGGTTCTCTATTTGCATCTAATTTTCTTTGAAGGTTTCCTCAGGAACATTGTGAGTCCTCTTTTCCACCTCTTGCTTCCCTTGAATTAGATTTCATAACCTCCTTATCCTTCTTGGAACAAAGCTCTGGATGTAGTTTCCAACATCGTCCATTCCCATGCCCATGCATCTTGCAGTGTACAAAATTACTTTCTCTTTCTTACCAACAAGGAAGTCTTCAAATGTGAAGGAGGTTCTTCATGCTTGATGCCAATAATTTTCCCCATTCTTTTGACCATCACCTTACGTTGCTCACAAACAACCACATAATCATCAATTGCATCACAAAGAGTGCAAGGGTACATGTCCCATAAATAGTCAAAATTACCAACATTTCAAAAATACCCATGAGATTTATCCTTGTCCCTTAGGTTGCAGCTTTGATGATGTGGATTAGATGATGACATGCAAGGTCCTTTGTGTTAATTTTTCATGGGGCTACATTGTTCTTTGCTTTTATAATTGCATTTCTTCATTAATACATTAACTTCACCCCATATCATCATTACATTATTCATATCAACAACATTATCCACCACCATATGCAATTATATAGAAAGAGAAACATCATCATCATCAATGTAATGGAACTTAAAGGAACTATAAAAGAAAAACATGCACACATATAGAGACGCCAAGATTGGTCTGAGACCAGGGAAAAACCCACTATGGGTAAAACCCTTTCAAATCTTCTTCTTCTTATATCGTCATCAAATTATTCATAAAAATAGAGTACAATGATCCATAACTTTATCTATGCAACAAAACAACTATGATATCCATGAAACAAATATAATCATGCTTATAATCAAAACCCTTATTTTGATGGTTGTAATGTGTTGTCACTGATAGTAGTCAGCTACTAGATACTGTTGTACACTTATGTCACTGAGAGGAATATTCAAAATACATAAATCTCATCTTTGAGTCCTGGATGCAGGCAGGAGGAGCTATGTGAGCGTCTATAGTAGATTTGGATGCTCTCCACATGAATGGATGACTGTGTCTAGAATAGATTTGGATGCTCCCAGGTGATTTGGATGAGGGTGTCCAGGGTCAAACATACCCAGATCTGTCTCAAGCCCTGGATACTCTCATAAGGCTGTTGTGCGATCATTTATGGTAGTTTGGACACTCTCAAGGCCACTATGTGCGAGCGTCCACGGACTAATACAACCCGATTTGACCCTTAAACCCTGGATGCTCCCATAATACGCTGTGCCAACATCCAAGGTGTCCTGGACACCATCAGGACCACTATGTGCCAACGTCTAGGGACTAAAATTTCTAGTTCTGTGCCAGTGTTCGAGATCCAGAAAAACCGAGATTAGTGCGAGCTTCGACCCTGTGATTTCAGACCATTTCACGAACTTTCCTTCGACAGACCTGTGTGAAATAAGATAATAAGAGAAGAGAATATGGCTTGATCAATGTATCCAAATGAGCTTGAGGTATCTTTTATTTATAGGCTTTCATGAGGGTCCACTTGGGGTTGAGGCCTACCTAAGTACTGACACATGTGGTTAGGGCCGACCCATTCCATAATACATATATGAATAAAATAATTCAAAACTCAACTTCCTCTGGACCAAATTGGGTGATATTTAGGTCTATTTTGGGCCTCTTGAAAAGAGGAATCTAATTAAATCATTATCTTCATCATATTAGCTATACAATGTGGAATTCGATCGAATTTGCAAAAATTAACACTTTGAAGCATTCATCTCTCTTAAGAGACAAATGAACATTGTGAGAACCATCTTGGTGTCACATATCATCCTTTGATGATTGATTTTACTCTAACAATTTAGAGCATTCTCCAAACTCTCTTTGACCATATCCCAATCCTTGATATTTTGGTCTCTCATTCACCATGATTTGATTAGTGATCCCTTGGCCATTGATGTCGAGGCCTCCTCGTTTATAACCCATCTTAGATAGAAGCTTCATACCAATTCCTCTAGTCATCATTCAAATGCTGCAAAAGAGGTGTTATGAACATAAATAGAAGGACTTGAACTTGCAATTCTTGTTAGCTCCTTGAACTTTCCATCTGCCTTTTCTGCTTCAAATGATGATGACAACTTTGTAGATGACTCTAACCACCCACTCTTACCAACTGGCATATGATGAGAATCTTGAAGATGTTCACAAAATGCACATGCATCATTTTCCACATAAGATCCAAAACCTCTGTTTGAACCATGGCCACATATTGGCTTCACTTTTGTAGGTTTCCTTTGATGTCACTGCAATAGAACTATCATTAACTTGTTCCTCAAGCTTATGCTGCAACTGAAGGTGCATATGCCTCTTCTCCTCTTCAAAAATTTCAAGCATTCTTCCCAATTCAATGTTCTCCATTTGAAGAGACAAATTCATCTCCTCAATCTCTTGGAATTCTTGCCCATTATTGCAACTTGGTTAAGCCTTGCTCTAATACCAATTGATATAAAATTAGAGGAGAAATTCACCTTCCTGAAAAGTTATCGTCCTCTGAAGCTTTGCAAGTAAAAATGGGTCTTATGAAAATAGGTTTCCAAAGGTCTCTTCAAGGACTATGAGTAGATTTTTCATGTAAACTTAAAACATAAGTGACATCTCATCATTTAAATCACAAAAGCATTCATGAAGAGAATAAGAAATGATTTGGTGACATATTTCACCCCTCCTAGGTTACATCTTTGGGCCTGGAAACATAGCTAGACCGCTCCATATATTCAGTGAAAAAGAGTACATAAAGTTTGCTGATAAAACAAGTAGCTAGTTTCCCCTTCAAGGAAACATTCTCCTGCAAAGAAATCTCACCACAAACAATATGACAACCTACAACCAGTCATGAAACCATTAACAATAAAAGGTGTATCTTACAAAGACCTAGTACTCCATTTGAAAATGAGCATATATGACCATACAAGTACTTCAATTCCAGATTGAGGTACATAAAGAAAGCATTATTCAATAATACATAGTGAGAAAAGATAAAATGAGCTACACTCTACAAGTCATAGCTGCTGCAAGAAACTTTTGACGGTAAGAAAACCCCTACAAGGCCTTATCCATGATCAAACACCTTTAATCACTGCTCCGAAACACTGATTGATCCATACACCCATGGACTTGAAACTACAAAAGGTCTCTTCAGATGTGCTTCGATCAATAAATAAAGGTCACCATTGGATCCAAAATGTCCAAAAACACCTATCTAGACTCTTCTTGAGCTCCAAAAGGCCAAAAACTCTTCTTGTTATGGCTCTAACAAGCTCTTAAAACTACTCCTCTATTATTCGTCCTAGAAAATGGATAAATTGTCTAACAAAGCAGCAAATCTATCCTATTTTCTTCTGTAGAGGCGAGAAATTTTCCTGCCAAAGGTGCAATTTATTGGATCATTAAGATGTCCAATAACCCTTGTACGGGAAATTATGTGGGCACATAAGCTCGCAAGCTGGGCCTAACTGCCCACCCTCATTGGCCTAGGCCCTTAACTGTTGGGCCTGTAGTCTTATTGGCACCCATGGGGCTGATGGTGGGGATAACGGCTCGCCTTTACCACCGAAGCCCTCTCGCCTTATGCCAGGGTCATATACAAGGCCATATGGCTTGGGCCTGGTCCCCATAAAATTCTCCCCGGTAGAGCAACTCACCATGATCCTGTGCAGGTCGAAAAAACCATGGGATAGGGCTAAACCCAAGCCCCTTCTCCATCGACACTGGTTTTGGCTTTGCATATGATCTTGTGTAGTGGAATGGTGAATAGGGGATGGAGCTGGTTCCTGAGCCCCAAGCCTTTTGCACTGAGGTCATATGGTGCAAATGACTGAGGCCCATGGCTGAACACTTGACCCCTCCTCCAAAACATGTGCCAATATAAACTTTATATAGTGCTAGAGTCCTTAGCGGTTAAGAACCACTGAGGGTGCAGTGGTAAGGCACTAGACTTGGTCGATGAAGGTCATGTGATTGAACCTGAATGAGGCTGTTTGACCCTTGCCAAAATTTTAACCATCCACGGGGTGCCACGTGGCAACCTCTGGCTGGGCCATGTGGAATACCCTCATTGGACCACCAAAAAAAATTTTGACCAATCAAATTGAGCCATCCTTCCCTGCATGAGGATGCCACTTGGAAAGTCCTCATTGGTTCATACCTACCTAGTAGACCTATTGATGTCAATGGTATGACTACCCCATCAACAGGCCAGTCAGCAAACATGCTAATTTTTTCGCTGTTGCTTGAAAAATTTAGAAGATCATAACTTTGTCATACAACATCGGATTGAGGTGAAAAAATTTTCGTTGCATTCTGAATGACAAACACTTCAACATGATGCTAGTTTCAAAATATTCTGGGCATTTTCATTTTTGAGCTAAAATTTGATCACCGAATCATACCTCCCCACTAGGAACTTTTGGACTCCAAAAGTTTACTTCTCTAATAAATAAAATGAGGCTGAAACTCAAAAATTCCCAAAAATCAATCCATATATGCTCTATTTTCAATTGGTTCCCTTAAAGCTCCAATCAAGGTACTTCACCTATCTTCTTCGTGAAGACCTACCATCCTGTTAAGAATCGAGCCAAAATTCTTATTGTTGATGTAGGAATAAAAACACTGATGAGTGGAATATGAACATTCTCTTTAAATCCATATTTCACAGCTAAAACAACTTCATCTTGAAGTTCCATTGTTGAAGACAAACTTGAATTTCCATCTTGGAAATCAGAAGAAATACAATGCCTTTCATGCACTCATTCAAATTTTCTTTAATGTCCTCAAACTAAGCTTGTACACAAAAGTACACTGCTGTAAAAATTCAATGACATAATTGTCTTTGCCTACAAAACATAGTCATTTATTGTACAATATTTAACAAATATTCTATTCACAACAAGTTTCATCTTGAACACTTGCATTGGTGGGTACATGACAAACTATAGACAAACTTGGATGCCAAACATTACACATCCTAAAAGTCCTTAAACATTTGGACTTAAAGAAAATCCAATAGATAACATGTGAATGAAATAAACATACTTCTTCCTCATAGTGATTATTCTTGTTCACTTTACAAAAGTACCCAAAATAGGTAACGACAACAACAAAAATTTACAATTTATAAAGAAACAAACTATACAAACAATCTACCCAATATTTCCCTCTCCTATGATTATGGGTTCTATTTTTGCATCTACTTTTCTTTGAAGGTTGCCTTAGGAACGTTGTGAGTCCTCTTTTCCACCTCTTTCACCCCTTGCATTGGTTTGCATAACCTCCTTATCCTTCTTGGAACGAAGCTCTGGATGTAGTTTCCAACATCGTCCATTCCCATGCCCATCCATCTTGCAATGGGTACAAAAGTACTTTCTCTTTCTTACCGAGAAGGAAGCCTTCAAATTTCAAGGAGGTTCTTCATGCTTGATGCTAAGAATTTCTCCATTCTTTTGACCATTACCATGCGTTACTCACAAACAATGACACAATGGTCAACTGCATCACAAAAAGTGCAAGAATACATGCTCCACAAATAGTCAAAAAGACCAACATTTGGAAAACACCCATGAGATTTATACGTGCCCCTTAGGCTGCAGCTTTGACGATGTGGACTGGATGATGACATGCAAGGTCCTTTGAATCATTCATCTCTCTTAAGAGACAAATGAAAATTGTCACAACCATCTTGGTGTGACATATCATCCTTTGATAACTAACTTGTCTCTAATAGTTTAGAGCATTCTCCAAACTCTCTTTGACCATATCTCAATCCTTGATATTTTTGTCTCTCGTTCACCATGATTGGATTAGTGATCCCTTGGCCATTTATGTTGAGGCCTCCTCCTTCATAACCCATCTTATATAACAGCTTCATACAAATTCCTCTAGTATGTTGTTGAAATGTTGCAGAAGTGGTGTTATGAACATAAATAGAACGATTTGAACTTGAGATGCTTATTACCTTCTTGAACTTGCCATCCACCTTTTCAGCTTTAGATGATGATGACGACTTTCTAGATGACTCTAGCCACCCACCCTTACCAACCGACATATGATGAGAATCTTGAAGATGTTGGAAAAATGTACATGCATCATTCTCCACATAAGGTCCATAACCTTTGTCTGAACCATGCCCACATATTGGCTTCACTTTGGAGGTTTTCTTTACTGTCACTGGAGTGGAACTCTCATCAACTTCTTCCTCAAGCTCATGCTACAATTGAAGGCACATATACCTCTTCTCCTCTTCAAAAATTTCAAGCATTCTTCTCAATTCAATGTTTTCCATTCGAAGAGACAAATTCATCTCCTCAAGCTCTTGGAAACTCTTCTTGCCCATTCTTGCAACTTGGTCAAGCCTTGCTCTGATACCAATTGATATCAAATTGGAAGAGAACTTCTCCTTCCTAAAAAGTGATCGTCCTCTGATGCTTTGCAACTAAAAATGGGTCTTATGAAAACAAGTTTTCAAAGCTCTCTTCAAGCACTATGAGTTAGTTCATGTAAACTTAAAACATAAGCAACATCTCATCATTTAACTCATACAGACATTCATGAAGAAAAAAAACAAAGAATTTTCTGACAAAGTTAACCCCTCCTGGGCTACATCTCTGGTCCAGCCAACATAGCTAGACCGTGTCATATATTCAATGAAAAGGAGTACATAAAGTTTGCTGATAAAACAAGTGGCTAGTTTCCCCTTCAAGGAAACATTCTCCTGCAAATAACTCTCACTATAAACAACATGACAACCTAAAGCCAGTCATGAAACCATCAACAATAAAGGTGTCTCGTATAAATACCCAATACTCCATTTGAAATGAACATACATGACCATACAAGTACTTCAATTCCATATTGTGGTACATAAAGAAATCTTCCCTCAAGAAGACATAGTGAGAAAAGACAAAATGAGCTGCACTCTATAAGTCACAGCTGCTGCAGTAAACTTCTAAAGGTAAGAAAACCCCTACAAGGCCTTCTCCATGATTAAGCACCTTCAAGAACTGCTCCAAAACACTGATTGATCCATACACCCATGGACTTGAACCTGAAAAAATTCTCTTCTTATGTGCTCCAATCAACAAATAGAGGTCACCATTGGATTTATAATGTGCAAAAACCCCCATCTGAACTCTTTTTAATCTCCAAAAGGCAAAAACTCTTCTAGTTATGGCTCTAACAAGCTCTGAAAACTCGTCCTCTATTATCCATCCTACAAACTGGATAAACTGTCTATGAAAGCTACAAATCCTCCCTGTTTTCCGCTGCGTAAGTGACATATTCACCCTTCAAATGTTCAATTTATTGGATCGTTAAAACATCCTATGTGGAAAATTTTGGTCACATGGGTGCATAAGGTCATAGGCTGGGCCTAACAACACGCCCCCCCCCCCCCCCCCCCGCCTAGGCTCTTAACCGTCGGGCTTGTGGTCTTATCGGCACCCATGGGGCCGAGGGCAGGGTAAATGACCCATGCTTACCTCCGAAGCCCTCTCACCTTGCACCAGGGTCATATATAAGGCCATATGGCCTAGGGCTGTTCCCCATACAATGCTTCCTGCTAGAGAACCTTGCCATGGTCCTGTGCATGTCGAAAAGACCATGGGCTAAGGATAAACCCAAGTCCCCACTCTGTTGTCGCTCATTCTTGGTCTGCTTATGGTCTTGTACGATGGACTGGTGATCAGGGGCTGGGGCTGGTGTTATGAAACCAACTCACAAAAATATATAAAAGATAGATGAACGCCTTTTAAATCATCCTCTTAGAGGGGGAAACCTCTTTTACATTACAAAAATGAACAATTCTTGGATGATACAAATGACAACACCTCCTTTCTATATATAGGAGTCTAAGGGGTCACAATATAATCAGAGCCGAAATAGAAATAATAATGTAAGGGCACAATAATAACAATAGTGGGCTTCTATGGGGCACAATAATAACAATATGGGGACTACATGGGCACAACAATATGATAAGGGGGTTGTACTAATAACAATAAGGGGTTACACTAGTAGTATAGGGACCTAACATGCCCCTCTCCTTCAAAAAGTGTTGTCCTCAACGCTTGAGTAGTTCTTGATGCTTTTGTATAAAATTCTTGTCCTCCCATGTGGAATCCTCAGTGGGTAAGTTCTTCCACTTGATGAGATACTTTGAAATTGATTGATTTCATAGCTGTCGGGTTCTTGTTTCTATGACTGCTCGAAGTTCCAATATGATTTTTCCTTCCTCGTCAAGTTCTAGCAATATTGTTTGAACTGGGATCTTCTGGGATCTTCTTCTTTTATCCAATCTAGTTGGATAATAGAAATAGCACAAAACAATGCTTCCACATCCTCATCCTTTCTTGAGAGTGCATCTGCAATGACATTTTGCTTCCCTTTTTTGTAGATGATTTCAAAGTCATAACCCAACATATTTGTGACCCATTTTTTTTGTTCTTCTAAAGATAATCTTTGTTCTAAAAAGTATTTAAGACTATCATGATCCATTTTTACCTTGAAGATTCTTCCCATTAGGTAAGGTCACCATTTCTTAAGTGCATGTAGTATTTCCAACATTTCCTTCTTATAAATAGCTTGCTTGAGATGTAAACGTAAAAATACCCAATCACCTACATCAAAAATTATTTCACTGGAATGTTGATATACCCGTTGTTTCATTCGATTCTGCACCAAAGTGGCCTTATCCTTTAAAAGTTGGAGAACTTGTTGTTGATGCTCGATGTGATCTTTCACTACTTGAACCTTTTTCTTCTTGATATGTCCTTCTATCTTGAGAGTTTTAGGAATGGTAATTTTTTCCAATGCATTAAAAGATATGGTTGGATTCATTTTTTGATGCTTGATGTGATCTTTCACTTCTTGAACATTTTTCTTCTTGATATGTCCTTCTATCTTAAGAGTTTGAGTGATAATTCTTGCCAATGATTTACAATATATGGTCAGATTCATTTCTTCTTTCTCTGGGGTTGGTTCTTGGTGTATATCTTCTTCTTTTGACGTTTCTTGATCCTTTTCTTTCTCCTCTCCACAATCAATGTAAAATAATTTATTCTCAGAACACTTATGAACTTTAATGTATTTGTTATCATAATTGTAACAAAGCCCTTTTGCTCTTTTTTCTTCCAATTGTTGTGGTGTCAACCTTGTAGGTTGTGGAAGGCTAGGCGAAACAACACTTCCATCTTTTATAGTTGTGAGGGGTAGACTTCCTTGTTGCCATAATTTTGCTTTCCACTTTTCTTTCCAACCTGAATTCCTTCTCCAATGAATCAGGTTTCCAAAGACGAACCTCATGTTGAATGTTATCCTTTAAAGTCCCTATGGAGACATCATTTTCCCCTAGATTCAATTTTTGAAAGTCCTCAATAGGCTCTGCCATTGAACACTTTTGTTTAAGATTTATCAATTGGTTAAAGAAGGTGTTGCTCTTTGTATCCTCATAATGTGCTATCATTTCCTCCATGAAAATTGACCACATAACAAGTGGTTTACGAGAACAAAGTGCTTTGTACCATAAAAATTGATCCGGTTCTAAATATGAAGATGCAATACATACTTTTTGTAACAGTTGCACCTCATGTAGATCAAAATATTTCTCCATCTGTAGTATCCAATTTACCATATCCTTGCCATCAAACTTCCTCATCTAGTATTTTCTTGATTTAAGGAGCTCGATATTGAAATGATTGTAACTCTATAATTTCAGATCTCCAGCCCTCTGAGTCCTCTTTATAACTCCGCAAGTCTGATTAATATTGAATTCTGCAAGGAAGAGTTATGTCAAATCTCCCATGATGACCTAATTATTGACTAGTTCAGTAGAGCGAACTTGTATGAAGTTCCACATGTCACTATTTTCAACCTTAGGACCTAAACCCGATACATAGAAAACTACAGTCTGTCCTCTTTCTACAACTTCTGACGAAATTTTAATCTGATGCTCAAAGAGAAAGTTATGACGCTTTTCCCAAGGTCACCTGTTTAGGATGTAATTCAGGAGCCTGCAGAAACCCTAAATGTCTTGGACCATATCTCCGAAAATATAACGAAACAAGATTTGAAATTCGGGCCTAAGCTTCACCAAAATTTTGGCTCAAATATGTTTTAATTTCAGAGTTTGAACCTTCTCATAAAAACAATTATAGCGCAAATTCCACAATGACCTGTTTGAGATGGAATTCGGGAGTTTTCAAAAACCCTAACTTCCTCAGATCATATCTATGAAAATGTAGCGAGAGAAGATCTAAAATTTGGACTTGAGGTTTAGAATGATTTTGGATCAAATGGGTTTTTGGTTTAGCTTCCGAAACTTCATAGAGAAAAAGTTATAACGAAAATTCCACAATGACCTGTTTGGAGCAGTGAAACCCTAGAATCCAAAGCTCTGATACCAAATGTTATGAAATGGGCTTGTGGACAAGCCCGTTCTTACTTTCGGCAATACTTTTCATGATATCATGAAATTGTGTAGGGAAAGGTAAGGTATGTTGATTAATGCGATAAGGAATAGAATAATATGCCGACAACAAGGCTTCGATCATTGGAGGAAGGGTTTGGCATTTATATGAACTTGCGTGGGAAACATTGAAGAACCACTTTATATAATTCACGCAAGCATGCACTGTGAAGTGTGATTTGAGATTTTGCAGAATCATCTAGCAAGTAGACATCGCCGTTTCATGCCAAAAATATTACTGTTAGTTAATTTCCGTTTCCATTTTCCGTTTTCCATTTTGGATGATAGCTTTAGGTTAAAGACATGTGTTTGATCCTCACGCAAGAGATCAGATATTTATTGCATTTTACTTCCCCGTTTCTTAACTAAAGCCTTATCCTAATATTTTACAAAAAAATCGATTACCAAGATTAAAGTGCACTTACAATAAAGAAAAAAATTATTATATTGATCCATGTGTTATGGGGTACAGTCCCTGGCTCGGTAGAATATTATTATTAACATTTTTGCTAATAGAAGAAAATTTTATGCGTTACAGTCCCTGGCTCGGTAGAATATTATTATTAACATTTTTGCTAATCGAATAAAATTTTATGGGAGTAAGATGTTATTGTAGTAGTTTTCTCATTTGCATGGAGTTTTGATTTTTGCTAAGTTATGGATATTTAGTATATTTGGTTTAAGGGCTATTGCATATATTTTTAGGGTAATATGCAAATAGTACCATATATATATATATATATATATATATATATATATATAGATATAGATATACATATAGATACATATATATATACATATATCTATATATATATATATATAGATATATGTATATATATATGTATATATATATATATATATATATATATATATATATATATATATTTACATATTATATGTATATTTAACTCCTTATCTATGTTCTCTCTATATATATATATTAATATTATTGGGGATATGGGATTTGGATGTATGAATATATTTGGGTATTTGGAAGATTCTATTTTTTAATGAGTTATTTTGTAATTTTTCCATTTTATCTATATTAGAGTTGTTCACATTAGTTTGGTGTATATAGTGTGTACTTTTCATTTATTATGATATTTTGATTACTTGGATCATATTAGTATTCTATTTAAATATCTTTTGTGAAGCAATTGAGGCCTCAAAGTTTTAGATTATTTGTCTTCTCCCTCCCATCAGATTGTCAGAGCCTAAGGAGGGAAAGCACTGAACGAACCAAGTAAATTAGAGTTAAAACTGTGAAGCTGATTTTCTCCACACATAGAATATACAAGTGTACAAGGTAGACAAAATTACATGGAATTAACAAAAGTTTGGTATGTATGGCCCCTAATGGCGAACATGCCCCCTGTAAGAAGGTCATGAATATTTGAAAGCATCATGATGTTTAGTTGAGCTGAGAGGCTGCACATCATTAAGTGCAACATGGTACCCCACTTATTGATAACTGATAGATTCTTACACATATTGTCTCATCTATGTTCCTTGTTTTCTATGTTATATAACAATGTAACATCACATATCCTTAAAATAAATTCGAATGATTTCAATTCAAAAAGAGTGTTATCTTTAGAGGAAAATTGCAATCGTCATGTTTTATAAGGAGGCTTGATCTTTTAGGTTTGACTTACTACAAAAAAACCTCATACTTGAAATCCTATATTGAGAATATGAGGACTATTATTAGAGAGAGTTAGAAAACCCTTGTCAACACGGGCTTGTTGGGATTGTAGAAGTTGGTCGGTGTTATTTCCCCTACTAGGATCTAATTCTCTCAAGCGATATGTTTTCCACTTGCCAACCCTCAGACTCTTGGTGAAGGAAAAGTCTAGTCCTATGGGAGGAGCTAGGGGAAACTGCAAGGCAAACCACCCATTTTCACCTCAATGGTAGTTTCTCTCACTCTAAGGTCTTAAGATATATCTGAAACCTAAGGGGGAATCCCTAGATAAACAATCTAGGTCATGATTGATGGATAACTAGAAGAAAAGAGTGTTGAGGAGGGTAATGAATTAGCTTGAAAAAGAAATTTTAACTCACCCAACCTGTGGTAGAGAACTAAGGGTAGATGAATACAGTGCAAGATTGGTATAATACTAGTTTTGTTCAAAAGGTTGTTTCTTTCTCATCTGACATCATAAATTGTGTTAGTATTTGGTAACCAACAATATCAAATGAATGTATAACCATTATTTGGAAAATATGATCAACTTATTAGTGATATAATCAATGTGGACAACATGCCACAAATATGTAAATCATCATACAATGATATCACATCTAAAATGAACAGTTGATTTCAAAGAACATATAATGTTTGCTTCTATTATAAATGCAACTAGAAAATAGATACTATATGCTTATTATGAAATCATGTGCGAAACAAATCACACTCAAAGCATGTTGCACCAATCCGCTCATTAATGCATTCATGACCCACATTAATTCCTTGTGCAAAATAAAATATGAAGAAAGTAAGGACTGTGGAAACCAATGTTAGGTGAAGAAAATATTTGATGCAAATAATGATCAATTTTATTAAAGAAATGCCGTGAGTATAAGTAATCTAATAGTTATGTTAATAATCACATAAGCATGTAACCATGGATATGACCGCTCATTCATTGTAGACAAATATAAATTTAATGTTAGTTCCAAAAATTCAGAGCACTAGAGTAGATTTATGTAGAGTTTATTCTTAGACAACAATAAGAATTGTAAATGGTTAGAATTTATGGAAACAATGCATGTCACAACATTGACTTAAACCTCAAAATGCATATCTCCCTTCCACGATCTCACAAATATTCTCCTCAACAACTAGAAATAAGCCCACTCAAAACTCTACCCAAGATGAGTGAAAAGAATAAGAAGTGACATAGAATGAGAGAAATTGAATTGAAAAAGTTTTATGCTCCATAAAAAACCCAATCCATCAATTATTTTCCTTGCATTGGCCCAAAAATATATAAACATAACAGACCACCTCTTGTACATGAGCATTTTTTATGGGATCTAAAGTTCCTTGAGAAAGACCTAGGAGTGCTTCTAGATCACTTCTCCTAAATCATTTCCTATAGAACTGATGGCGCCTTAGTATTAAAAAAAGAATGCTGGAACTCCCAAGGAGTCTCGAATTTAATTGTCAACATAGGGTTGGTACAAACTTAAGAGGGGTCAAAGCCATGTGTGCAACATGTAATGTGTTCTTCCTTTTTTCATGTTATGCAAGTCAAAACAATTAAAGAGAAACTAGGTTATATAGAGACCATTCTGCTGTCTATGCTATAAGAAATGCTCAAATGTGCAAGAAAGAGAGAACAATAAGCAAAATTTATTCTATTTGAAAAAAAGGGAGACAAAACAAATTAGTCAAGCTAAGAAAAAAGTACATCTACTCTACTGTGTATTGGAGGGAAACTTGTAGCTGAAAGAAAGCATTGAAATACCAAACCCTAATTTGAATAAAAAAAGTAGTTTTTCTACAGTAACTAGGTCAAAGATTCTAATGTTGAAAATGGCAACAAGAAATGCTAAAAATAGAAATGTTATAAATAGCATTTCAGGTACCAGTGTTGAAGATAGCAAAAAGGAATGATAAAATAGAAATGCTAAAAATAGCTTTGCTATAAATAACATTTCAGGATACATTCTAATTTTAGTTAGTTCCTGAACTAAAATTGAAAATTAAAATTTGAATTTGATCTTAGCATCTATTTGAAAAAAATTAATTAATTCATCATGAGTTAATTAGTTGGAGAAAATCAAACATGAAGTCTATGTGAAGACATGCAATAGTTATCCCTTTGATTGAGGAAGTTATCCCTTAATTAACGAGATCAGGATGAGTTATACTTTGAGTTGTAATTAGTTAGCTCAGTTAACTGAGTTAAGTCCAATTAGATTAGTTCCAACAGTTTGTGGGATTGATTGTGAATTCAATTAGTTAATGCATGCATGCATGTAACTAGTGTACTTCAGATAACTGAATATTCTCTCATAAATAACTCATGCATGTCAGTCCAGTCAGAGACCCAGTTGAGATCAGAGGAAGGGATAGTGTACTATAAGTTGGAGGATTTTTCCTATATAGGAAACTCATCCATGTAGAAGGAATCATCTCCTTTAGGATTGCACAGTTATTTCAGAGGTCAGTGTTGTGTGTGAGGTGATTATCACACAAGTTGCAGCTAGAGGACCCACGGGAAACTACACAAGGAAATAGGAGGCTTGGAGGACTGAAGGAAGGCATATGTGTTTTCTATTTTGGCTATGAGCAGCAGTGAGGGATTGTACTGAGAGCTGGATAGCTTATGAGCTAAAGCTTTGTGTAATCCTGAGATATTTCCACTTATATGACAATACAGAGATCAAGTTTTTTAGCTGAGCCTTTCGCCAAAGTATTCTTCTGTGTTCATGTGTGATTGATTTCTCATTCTCTGTTATATGTGTTCTATTTGATCTTGCTCAAAATCAATTAAGCTTCCGCAAGTTTGTTTGTAAAAGTAGATCAAGTATTTTGGTTTAGTATATTACATTATTAGGTGATCTACAGTGGGAAATTCTACATGGTATCAAAGAAAAGGTGATCAAAGCAAAGAACAATATAAAAAGAAGGGAGAAGTTTCAAGTTTCAAGTTCTTGATTATAGAATTCGAATTCTTATCACATCTCAAATTTCACCAATGGCGTTCAATGATTTAAGACTCAAGTATGCCCTTGATGGCAACTCGAATTACGTAGCCTGGAAGGATCACATGGAAGCAGTATTAGAGGACAACAGTCTAAAGGACTTCATTGATCAAGAAGTCCCCAAGCCGGCACCAGCTAATGCTACATAATTGGCGGAATGGAAGAAATGTGTGGCTAGAGCGAGGAGAATCCTTCTGGAGGGAGTTCGAGATCACATATTCTCGAGTCTTCATGGGAAGGAGACACCATTTTCAATGTGGAAAAAATTGAAAGATCTATATCAGGACAACAACGATCAAAGGAAGCTGGCGCTGAAAGACAAGCTTCGAAAAATCAAGTGTGAAAAGGGCAACACAATCTCTACATATCTGAACAAGCTCACCATCTGTAGGGATGAGCTTGGAAGTGTAGGGATCACAATAGCCAATGATGACATGGTTAGTCTTTCTCTCCTCGATCTTCCTAAGAGCTGGCATAGCTACAAAGACTCTGTAAATGGAAGAGAGAAACTGCCAGATTGGGAACGACTTTGGTCAGATCTAATGTAGGAGGAGATAAGAAGAAGCACCATAGATGGTTCTTCATCCAAGGAGGATGAAGAAAACTTTTCCTTAGCGAGTAAGGCAAAGAAAGGGAAGGAGAAGGATTCTCATCCCAAATTGAGTTCTTCCCATGGTGGGAAGAAGTTTGACAAATTGAAATTGCGATGCTTTCATTGTCATGAGGTGGGCCATTTTGCAAGAAATTGTCCATTGAAGAAATCCAAGATGGGATCCAAGGAAGGATCTGAAGGTGAGTCATTGGACTCACAGTTCGAGTTGGATTTCACCCTCATCGCATGCATGGTTTCATCCATGGTGGCATGTGGTTTTTTTCTTGATAGTGGAGCTTCATTCCACATGACCAACGATAAGCGTTTGTTCAGTGCCTTGGAGGAGAAAGATCTCCAGATACTCATAGAGATGGGTAATGATGAAAATTATAGTGTCTCAAGAGTAGGCACAATTGTTTTTCAGAGGGAGCATGGAGCTTGCATTACCTTGACAGATGTGAAGTATATGCCAGGACTGAGGAAAAACTTGGTATCGATCGCAATGCTGGAAGACAAAGGCTATGATGTAGTCTTCAGTAAGGGAAAGGTTTTCTTTAGACACATCACCATGAGATAGGTGAAGCAGATAGGTTCACAAGTCAAGAACCTGTATGCTCTTGAGGTTCAAGATGCATGCAAAGCATTGAAGAGCAAGGAAACTATTGGAGACTTGGTGGTTGAGAGGGAGAGTACATTACCTCTCAACATGCAGCGTGAGAAGAAATCTCAGACAATTGTGGAGGAGCCACAATTGGTGAAGCAGCTTCAGGAAGTTATGGAGTAGCCACAATTGGAGAAGCCGAGAGGAGACCGGGTGGAGGCATCCACTCATGCAGAGACCTCTAGTAGGAGGAAATTTTGAGCCAAGTGGGCAAGGGGATCACATGCATCCAAACCTCTAGGTGTGAGGCGGGGCGATGTGAAGTGATTGTCCCAAGAAGGCTAAAATAGGGGTAGGATCCTTGAGGTACCTAGCCTCTTTGATTAGACCTTGCTACGGGATCCTATATGAGGAGTAGCAAGACTGGCTAAGTGGGTAGAGATGGATGCAGATGGAGCGACAGAGAGAGCTACAGTGTAGGAGTCCCAAGGCAGCGTAGAGCTAACAGGTTGGAACAATGCGAGAGGCACATGAGTGTTGCACCAGTGCAGGATGGCACAGAGAGGTGTGAAACGATGTGAGATGCAAGGAGTTGTTGCAGTAGCACAGAGGTCAGAGAGGGATCACTTGTCAGTGGTAGAGGAAGCTTCAACATCAGAGGGTGTTTCTAGCCAAACAGGGAGGTCAACTGGGAGATCAAATACTTACTTCTCTATAACTGAGTTGCAGTGCAGTAGTGGATAGCACGATGCAACATGATGAGAGGAGGTGCAATGCGGATGCAGTGCTAGGAGATAGGACCAGCAGCTGCACGGATGCAGCATGAGGAATCAGTGTGATTGATGCAGTGAGAGATCAAAGTGGCAGAGGCTAGAGAAGTCAGATACTAAAGAGCACATAGGTGTAGAGTTTTCAGTTGACATAGGTAATAGTAATCAGAGACTTTGATGACAGAGGCATCATTCTAATTTAGGTTGGATATTTTTTGTTTCTAGAGTTGCTGGAGCAGCAACACTTGAGAGAAGTGTTGCATACAGAACATTCCAAAGGTTCAGGATCAGGTTCGAGTTGAATGCCTTTCTTGTTGAGAGGGAGTGTTGAAAATAGCAACAAGAAATGCTAAAAATAGAAATGTTATAAATAGCATTGCTATAAATAGCAGTTCAGGTACCAGTGTTGGATATAGCAACAAGGAATGATAAAATAGAAATGCTAAAAATAGCATTGTTATAAATAGCATTTCGAGATACATTCCAATTTTAATTAGTTCCTGAACTAAAATTGAGAATTAAAATTCGAATTTGATCTTAGCAGATGTTCGAAAAATAATTAATTAATTCATCGTGAGTTAATTAGTTTGAGAAAATCAAACATGAAGTCTATGTGAAGACATGCAACGGTTATTCCTTTGATTGAGGAAGTTCTCCCTTAATTAAGGAGATCAAGATGAGTAGTACTTTGAATTGTAATTAGTTAGCTCAGTTGACTGAGTTCAGTCCAGTTAGATTATTTCCAATAGTTTGTGGAACTGATTGTGAGTTTAGTTAGTTAATGCATGCATGCATGTAACTAGTGTACTTTAGATAACTGAATATTCTCTCATAAATAACTCATGCATGTCAGTTTAGTTAGAGACCCAGTTGAGATCAGATGAAGGGATAATGTACTATCAGTTGGAGGATTTTTCCTATATAGGAAACTCATCCATGCAGAAGGAATCATCTCCTTCAGGATTGCGCAGTTATTTCAGAGGTCAGTGATTATCACACAGGTTGCAGCTGGAGGACCCAGGAGAAGCTGCACAAGGAAATAGGAGGCTTGGAGGACTGAAGGAAGGCATATGTGTTGTCCATTCTTTCTATGAGCAACAGAGGGATTGTACTGAGAGCTGGATAGCTTGTGAGCTAAAGCTTTGTGTAATCCTAATATATTTCCACTTGTATGATAATACAGAGATCGAGGTTTTTAGCTGAGGCTTTCCCCAGAGTATTCTTTTGTGTTCATGTGTGATTGCTTTATCATTCTCAATTATATGTGTTCGATTTGATCTTTCTCAAAATAGATTAAGCTTCGCAAGTTTGTTATAGAATTAGATCTTGTATTTTGCTTTAGTATATTGCATAATCTGTTGATCTACAGTGGGAAATTTCTACATGGTATCGGAGCAAAGGTGATCAAAGCAAAGAACAATATATAAAGAAGGGAGAAGTTCGAAGTTTCAAGCTCCTGATTATAGAATTCGAATTCTTATCACATCTCAAATTTCACCAATGGCATTCAACGGTTTAAGACTCGAGTATGCCCTTGATGGCAACTCGAATTACATAGCCTAGAAAGATCGCATGGAAGCAGTATTAGAGGACAATGGTCTAAATGACTTCATTGATTAAGAAGTCCCCAAGCCGACAATAGCGAATGCTATAGAATTGGCAGAATGGAAGAAATGGGTGGCTAGAGCAAGGAGAATCCTTCTGGAGGGAGTTCAAGACCACATAGTCTCGAGTATCCATGGGAAGGAGACACCGTTTTCAATGTGGAGAACATTGAAAGATATATATCAGAACAACAACAATCAGAGGAAGCTAGCGCTAAAAGACAAGCTTCAGAAAATAAAGTGTGAAAAGGGTGACACAATCTCTACATATCTGAACAAGCTCACCACCTACAGGGATGAGATTGGAAGTGTAGGGATCACGACAGCCAATGATGACATGGTCAGTCTTGCTCTCCTTGATCTTCCTAAGGGTTGGCATAGCTACCAAGACTCAGTAAATGGAAGAGAGAAACTGCCAGATTGGGAACGACTTTGGTCGGATCTGATGTAGGAGGAGATAAGAAGAAGCACCAGAGATGGTTATTCATCCAAGGAGGATGAAGAAAACTGCACCTTACCGAGTAAGGCAAAGAAAGGGAAGGAGAAGGATTCTCATCCCAAATCGAGTTCTTTCGATCGTGGGAAGAAGTTTGACAAATCAAAAGTGTGATGATTTCATTGTCATGAGGTGGGCCATTTTGCAAAAAATTGTCCATTGAAGAAATCCAAGATGGGATCCAAGGAAGGATCTGAAGGTGAGGCATTGGCCTCACAGTTCGAGTTGGATTTCACCCTCATCGCATGCATGGTTTCATCCATGGTGGGATGTGGTTGGTTTCTTGACAGTGGAGCTTCATTCCACATGACCGGCGATAAGAGTTTGTTTAGTACCTTGGAGGAGAAAGATCTCCAAATACTCATAGAGATGGGTAATGATGAAAAGTATAGTGTCTCAGGAGTAGGCACAATTGTTTTTCAGAGGGAGCATGGAGCTCGCATTACCTTGACAGATGTTAAGTATGTGCCAGGACTGAGGAAAAACTTGGTATCAATCGCAATGCTGGAAGAAAAAGGCTATGATGTAGTCTTCAGTAAATGAAAGGTTTTCCTTAGACACGTCACCATGAAACAGGTGAAGCAGATTGGTTCATGAGTCAAGAACCAGTATGCCCTTGAGGTTCAAGATGCATGCAAAGCCTTGAAGAGAAAAGCAACTGTTGGAGACTTGGTGGTTGAGAGGGAGAGTACATTACCTCTCAACATGCAGCTCTAAAAGAAGTCTCAGACAATTGTGGAGGAGCCACAATTGGTGAAGTAGCTTCAGGAGGTTGTGGAGCAGCCACAACTAGAGAAGCCAAAAGGAGACCAAGTGGAGGCATCCACTCATGCAGAGACCTCCAGTAGGGGGAAATTTCGAGTCAAGTGGGTAGAGGGATCACATGCATCCATACCTCCACGACGGAGGTGGGGTGATGTGGAGTGATAGTCCTAAGAAGTCTGGAATAGGGGTAGGACCATTGAGGTACCCAACCTATTTGATTAGACCTTGCTATGGCAGCCCCGATGAGGAGTAGCAGGACTGGCTGAGTGGGTAGAGACAGATGCATATGGAGCGGTAGAGGAAGCTTCAACATCAGAGGGTGTTTCTAGCCCAACAGGGAGGTTAGTTGGGAGGTCAGTTACTTACTTCTCAATAAATGAGTTGTAGTGTAGTAGTGGATAGCACGATGCAACATGATGAGAGGAGGTGCACTGCGGATGCAGTGCTGGGAGATAGGATCAGCATCAGCACAGATGTAGCAGGAAGAATCAGTGTGATTTATGCAGTCAGAGATCAAAGTGACAAAGGCTAGAGCAGTCAGATACTGAAGAGCACAGAGGTGCAGAGTTTTCAGTCGACAGAGGCAATAACAGTCAAAGACTTTGATGACAGAGGCATCATTCTGATTCAGGTTGGATATTTTTTTGCTTCTAGAGTTGCTAAAGCAACAACACTAGGGAGAAGTGTTGCATGCAGAACATTCCAAAGGTTCAGGATTAGGTTCGAGTTGAATGCCCTTCTTGTTGTGAGAGAGTGTTGAAAATGGCAACAAGAAATGCTAAAAATAGAAATGATATAAATAAAATTGCTATAAATAGAATTTCAGGTACTAGTGTTGAAGATAGAAACAAGGAATGATAAAACATAAATGCTAAAAATAGCTTTGCTATAAATAGCATTTTGGGATAAATTCCAATTTTAGTTAGTCCCTGAACTAAAATTGAGAATTAAAATTCTAATTTGATCTTGTAAAATAATTAATTAATTCATCTTGAGTTAATTAGTTGTAGGAAATCAAACATGAAGTCTATGTGAAGACATGCAACAGTTTCTCCATTGATTGAGGAAGTTTTCCCTTGATTAAATGAGATCAGGATGAGTTGTACTTTGAGTTGTAATTAGTTATCTCAGTTAACTGAGTTAAGTCTAGTTAGATTAGTTCCAATAGTTTGTGGAACTGATTATGAGTTCAGTTAGTTAACGCATGCATGCATGTAACTGTTGCACTCCAGATAACTGAATATTCTCTCATAAATAACTCATGCATGTCAATTCAGTCAGAGACCCAGTTGAGATCAAAGGAACGGACAGTGTACTATTAGTTGGAGGATTTTTCCTATATAGGAAACTCATTTATGCAGAAGGAATCATCTCCTTCAGTATTGCACAATTATTTCAAAGGTCAGTGTTGTGTATGAGGTGATTATCACATAGGTTGCAGCTAGAGGATCCAGGAGAAACTACGTAAGGAAATAGGAGGCTTGGAGGACTGAAGGAAGGCATATGTGTTGTCTATTCTATTTATGAGCAACAGATGGATTGTACTGAGAGCTGGATAGCTTGTGAGCTAAAGCTTTGTGTAATTTGGAGATGTTTCCAATTGTATGATAATACAAAGATCAGGGTTTTTAGCTGAGGCTTTCCCCAGAGTATTCTTCTGTGTTCATGTGTGATTTCTTTCTCATTCTTAGTTATATGTGATCTATTTGATCTTGCTCAAAATTGATTAAGCTTCCGCAAGTTTGTTGTAGAAGTAGATCTTGTATTTTGCTTTAATATATTGCATAATCTGTTGATCTACAATGGGAAATTTCTACATCTAAGAGGTCTCTAGGCTTCCAAATTCCATATTCAGGGTGTTGGGGATGTTGTAAGATGTCAAGGAAGATAAACCATTCTTCTAATGTGAATCTAAGTGAGTTTGTGATGCAAAATGAAAGGTGCTACAGTAGTCTTTGTTTTGCTACACAAGGGAGTCTAGTGAGAAAAAAAATGTGTTTTAGATGTTATTTAAAGGAAAAATAAGTTTAGGGAAGGATAAAGGATGGTCAAGAGGTCTTGCCTATGGCCTTATTGCTATTATGAATGAGTTCCTTCAACAAAGGATTAATTCTAGGGCTTCATGTGGCTCTACAAAATAGTGAATTTATGCAATAACAAAATACCTAAATGCATGAACAACTAAAGAACATAAATATAAATAATGTATGGAAAATTATTTTAACTTCATAACATAACTAGTGCTAAATTTACTAAAACAAGATGCATAAAAGGCTTGTAAGAAAGCTAATTCACGAACTCTGCAAAAGATAATTTTTAGAAATGAAATTATAGAATTAACTAACTGAACTAATGCATGAGAAATGAAAGTACAAAGAGGGATCTCAAGCATTCGGGTCAGTCCTAAACCAAGGAGGCTCTGGTCCCTGAAGAAAGAACAATCTAGGAACCAAAAATGCTTCTCATTAGTTAGAAAACATGCTCATACATAGTGTATTACAACACTGGAATTCTTAGGCCAATGCCTCCACTACAACTGAATTCATATTTTAAATATTTGACTCCCCAGTTGGTTATTCAAGCCCCTTACTTATACAAAAATAGTTGAGGGGAAGCCTCCTTGAACAGAGGGTAGCTTCCCTTTAAAATCCTAGACAAAAAGATTTGGATTTGTGATGACTTTGCAACCATAGAGAAATGATAATTTCCTTAAGCCAACCAATTATTGGTCATCCTTTAGTGGGGGACAGGTCCCATGCTTTACTCTTGGTTGGATTCCTTCATAATTTGGACAAAATATTCTCAATATCATGCATAGTAAATATATTAGGCATACAAGATATGACAATCATATCTAACCTTCCTAAGAACTTATTAAAGCCAAGAAACAAATTATTAAGTGTAGAAGGGGAGATTAAATGTGCCTAGGAAAGTTTAATGCACCTTAAGTTGTACCTAATTAAGACGCCCATTAAAAACTACAAAATGCCTTAAAATTCTTGGTTGCTTTTGCTTCGAGCATGATTTTGGAATGAAGCTTAGGGGGTAGGATGGTAGAGCACTCTCATATAATGTGGAAAGAAAGGATAGGGGGTGCCCTAAGAATTTTTTTATCACATAATGAATTAATTATGATGGGCCTTCAACAAGGAAAATTCACTAGCTTGTTGGGGAAGCCATAGTTGCTTTCTCACATTATTTCCATATTTGGTTACATAGTCTAAACATCATATCTCTTAGAGACAAATGAAAAGTCCAAAATGGCTTCGGGATATGGAGGGTATGAGATTTCCATCGGTTGCTTGGCCATGAAAGGAAAGTTTTCAAATTTTCGTTCTAGGATTTGTAATTTAAATGAGTTAAACAATTTCATATATCTCAAAAGGATAGTGAATTACCTTATTACCCACTTGAATTATGATTGATTCCTTGAGGTTAGCTTACAAGTTAAACCTAGAGGAAAATGGTCTTATTGAGATATCACTTATAAAAAATTCTCTCAAGTCCATGGCAAACAAATTTACCAAGGGCTTGCACTAGGAACACTAGAAAGTGCTAGAACTAAGGAGAGTGGGAAGGGAAGTAAATCCATATAAGGATGTGAAGTTAAGTAATGACCCCAACAGAAAATTCTCTACTTCAATAAGTGGCGACAATGAAGGTGTTCCTAAACAACTAGGGAGCATGCTTTATGATAACAATGCATCTATGAACACCTCAAAATCAAAACATGAAGAAACCCTTAATCAAGTTTCTATTATAGGAAACATGTCGACCATTGACTACTAAGCCTTAGAATTCTAGGATTGGATCATGTTCTTGGCAGTTTTATGGCCAACTGAGAATCCAACTAAGGCCATTTACACTATGTTCCGAACAAAATATTCAAATTAAATTATAATAACTTTAATAAGAGTGTCAAAGGGATTGATAGGAGTAGTAAACTTTAGTATTACCTCACATAAGACCTTTGTAACACACTTATACGATTTATTGGGAATCATTTTTCATTGCAATAGAATGTGCAACTATGGAATGTTGGCCATTATGAGGCCCCCACCTTACTATCTAGAAAGGGTCATGGTATTGGAAATGAACTAAATATAGGATATATATAGATTGTAATACACAATTTGTAGTAAAAATGTTGATATCTTAGCAAGATCGTGTAGGAACATTGAAGCCTCAAAACCATACTAGAGATCCTTAAGGATCAACCATTTTCTCAAAAATTACTTTAAATTTATTGGAAAGTATAACTATTTAAAAAAATCTCATACGTTGTCTAACAACATGGATGAATTTGTGTTTTATTATGGCATGGATGCATGATATGATTTTTAGTTGCACCTTGCTAAACCAATTGAATATAAGTATGCTATTTCTCTTGGATTTGAAGTAATAAAATATTGAGAGATGAATCATGATTTTTTCACTATTTATTATTTTCTCACAATCCTTGCATTCATGTCACAAGTCCATTTTAATGCATTTTCATCGTGCAAGTCATTTTTGGACACTGATGAGGATGGCTATTTTGAATAGAATTTTGAAAATCCAATATTATTAAGCACACACTTTTAACTAGAGATCTATTCTTCCATTTTACAACTCCATTTTCATGAGTAAGGAATAAAGTACTACTAGGAAAAAACTTAAAAGCTATACGACCCATAGTCCCATATAAACAAATATTTAGATGCTTTCCAAAGAAATCAAATTGGAATTTGATTTGGTATTAAAAATGTCAATTTTCTCAATAATGATTACATGAGAAGGTTTAGTCTACTACTCTTGTTTTTGTGTGTTTTTAGAAGGGAAGTCTATGCTTCTTTCCCAATTTACACCCTTCAAAAGTGCCCAACTTGAGTGGAAATTTCATATCCAAGTCTTCTACAAGTTGATCCTTCCTCCATATCTTAATGGATTGTATCCTTACATTCCAAAATTAGTGATTCCATTCTACTACTTCAATGGCTCTATTTTCAACTTCTAATGCTGCTTCTAGCATATCTACATACAAATTTTGAAAGATACACTCCCTTATATCTCGCCATCAATCATTATTGAGAGTATATTCATTAGTATAAAATACCTAGGATCCAACACACCTAATTTTCATTATTGGAAATGCTTGCAATCTTCCTTGTATATGCCATCAAGCACCTTTGATGAGATAATTTGTTGTTGCTATTCCATTATTAAAGGAGAACGATTCTATATTTTCGTATTGCACCATACATTATTTTTTTTATTTTTTATTTTTTATTTTTATTTTTTATTTTTTTATGTTGTCAAGTCATATACTAAGTAGACCCTTAGTACAAGTTCCAACACTTCGAAAAATTGAAATATGTAAGCATTGCTATTGTAAACAGTTGGTCTTAATTACTACAAAAACAAAAGATTGCATTTAACTTAAAACTTTCATTTCTACTTTGGTAATTAATTTTAGGCAGTCATTATTGTAATGTCAAACAACATAATGAAAAAAACTTACTTTATTTAATCATTTTTATCTTAATCAGTCTTGGAGGAACTTAATTTCAACCTGATGTGAAATTGGAGAAGAGCTTCTCCTTCCTAAAAAGTGATCGTTCTCTGACGCTTTGCAAGTAAAAATGGGTCTTATGAAAACATGTTTTCAAAGGTCTCTTCAAGGACTATGAGTTATTTTTTCATGTAAACTTAAAACATAAGCAACATGTCATCATTTAACTCATACAAGCATTCATGAAGAGAAAAAAACAAAGAATTTGGTGATGGATTTCACCCCTCATGGGCTACATCTCCAGGCCTACCAACATAGCTAGACCACTCCTTATATTCAGTGAAAAAGAGTACATAAAGTTTACTGATAAAACAAGTGGCTAGTTTCCCCTTCTTGGAAACGTTCTCCTACAAAAATTCTAACAATAAACAACATGACAACCTACAGTCAGTCATGAAACCATCAACAATAAAAGGTGTATCTTACAAAGACCCAATACTCCATCTGAAAATGAGAATACATGACCATACAAGTACTTCAATTCCACATTGAGGTACATAAAGAAAGCTTTATGCAACAAGACATTGAGAAAAGACAAAATGAGATACACTCTACAAGTCACAACTACTGCAATAACATTTTGAAGGTAAGAAAGCCCCTACAAGACCTTCTCCATTTTCAAACACCTTCAGGAATTGCTCCAAAACACTGATTGATCTATACACCCATGGACTTGAACATGCAAAAAGTCTCTGCATATGTGATCCAATGAGCAAATGGAGGTCACCATTGGATCCATAATGTCCAAAGCCTCTATCCTGACTCTTCTTGAGCTCCAAAAGGTCAAAAACTCTTCAAATTATGGCTCTAACAAGCTTTGAAAACTCCTTCTCTATAATTTTTCCTACAAATTGGATAAACTGTCTAATAGAGCTACAAATCGACCCTATTTTCTGCTGTGGAAGAGACAATTTCACCCGCCGAAGGTGCAATTTATTGGACCATTAAAACATCCAATAACCCTCACGCATAAATTTTTGGTCACGTGGGCGCATAAGGCCACGAGTTGGGCCTAACTTCTCACCCCCGCCAGCCTAGGCCTTTAACAGTTGGGTTTATGGTCTTATGGGCGCCCATGGGGTTGAGGGCTGGGCCAAAAACCCGCCCTTACTACTGAAGCCCTCTTTGCTTTCGCCAGGGTCATATATAAGGCCATCAGATAAAATTTTAAGGATGGAAATTTATCTTAAAGTTTAGAAACCTTGACAAATCTTACTAGTCCATAATATGAAAACTATAATATTTGGAGATATCTTTATAAAAATATTGAAATTTATACTGATTTTAGTGTCTATAAAATGTAAGTAATCTTTAAGTTTAAATAATTTTATACTACAAATTTGGGTGAATCTTTTTTTGAAAAAAGGAAGTTAACGAATCTTTTTTTTGGAAAAAACATGGAAAATTAGCCCCTAAAATTTTCCATGAAGGCCATATGGTCTGGGGCTAGTGTTATAGACAATTTTGTGCCTTACAGCAACAGACATGAATTGTCAATAATCCAAGGGATCCAAAGTTCCCTAAACATGATGTTCTTACCCCTAGAGGAACAAGGTCAGCAAACCAACAACTCTCAGATCAGTTCTCCACCTGAAAATACTCAAAAACAAGCAATCCTGAAATCAAAGCAGGTGCTCCACTAGGTTTCTGCGTTGAAACTCAGTTGCTCCATGGTGTACCTGCGTTGCAAAGCAAGTGGGACAAAGGCCACCTGCGCTGAGCGAGATGGGACAAGTGGCACACTGAGTCATTGCTCTGGAATCTTCCAAAAATGACACTTGGATCAGGTATTTCGCCTTGTGATGAGTCAGAGGCTCTGTTTCTCCAAGTGGAAGCAAGGTTCTCCAAGTGGACTCAAGAACTGAAGATCAACTAAAGATTAACTGAAGAGAGAGAGGACACAAGGCAGCTACACATCAGTTGCAAGCTGACTCATCCTTTCTCAATTCATCTATATATTGAGCTCTCTCCTATGAGCTCAGGAGGCTGGAATTTGGTGCAAAGTAATGATATGCTGTTGGTTTCACTATAGAGCTATTGGGTGATTGTTTGAGAGAGGTGAAGAGGAGAAATTCTTTCTGCTGGGAGGTGTTGCTGGATTGGAGCCTTCAATGGTTGTAATACTCTCAGAACCTTTACTTCTTCATTAATAAAAGCTATTGAGGTTCTTCTATGTGCTCTTGTTTCAATAATATATTGTGATAATTGCATGTTTGGTTTACACTAATCCTTAAACCAGTTATGATTGCATGCTTCTTGTAGTTTCCTTCTTTGTTATTTTGCAGGATCTCATTGTAGCTGGGCCAGCAAAAGAGCAAAGAGCTGGGAGCAAGCAGCCAAAGAGAAGAGTTTGGATTCGACATTAAGCGCAAGGCAACGGTTAGTGCATTTCTCCATTCTCTTTTGCTTTCATAAAGAAGTAAACCTTAAGTAGTTTGTTTTACAGTTGTTGCTAAGGTAATATCACCCTTAGAGTGGGATAGGGTCATCCGAGTCGGATACTTTTCCCTACAACAGCTAGTCCCCATAAAATTCTCACCTTCGAAGCACCTTGCCATGGTCCCATGCAGGGCAAAAATACCATGGGATAGGGATAAACCCAAGCCCCAACTCCGTTGGCACTTGTTTTGGCTCCGCTTATGGTCTTGTGCAGTGGACTAGTGACCAGGGGTTAGGGCTAGTCCCCGAGCCCAAAACCTTTTGCATTGAGGTCGTATGGTGTAGGTGACTGGGGGTCGGGGCTGAGAACACGACCCCTCCTCCAAAACATGCACCAATATAAAATTTATATAGCGCTGAAGCCCTTAGGGGTTAAGAACCACCGTGAGGGCATTGGTAAGGTGCTACACTTGGTTTATGCAGGTCATGTGTTCAAACTTGGCTGAGGCTGTCCGACCATTGCCAAAATTTTAACCATCCACGGGGTGCCACGTGACAGCCTTTGGTTGGGCCACATGGCATACCCTTATTGGACCACCACATAAAAATTCGACCAATCAAATTGAGCCATCCTACCATGTACACATAAAAATTCAATGACATAATTGGACCACCACATAAAAATTCAATGACATAATTGGCTTTGCCTACAAAAACATGGCCATTTCTTGTACAATATTTAACAAAGATTCTATTCACAATAAGTTTCATCTTGAACACTTGCATTGGTGAGTACATGACAAACTGTAGACAAACTTGGATCACAAACACTATACGTCGTAAAAGTCCTTAAACATTTGGACTTGTAAACAAGACAACACATAACATGTCAATGAAAAAAATGTACTTGTTCCTCATAGTGATTATTGTTTTTCACTTTACAAAAGTACCCAAAAAAGATAACGAAAACAACAAGAATTTACAATTTACAAAGAAACAAACTATACAAATAATCTACCCAATATTTACCTCTCCTAGGCTTATGGGTTCTCTTTTTGGATCTAATTTGATTTGAAGGTTTCCTTAGGAACAATGCAAGTCCTCTTTTCCACCTCTTGCTTCCCTTGCATTGGTTTTCATAAACTCCTCATCCTTCTTGGAACAAATCTCTAGATGTAGTTTCCAACATCGTCCATTCCCATGCCCATGCATCTTGCAGTGGGTACAAAATTACTTTCTCTTTCTTACCGACAAGGAGGTCTTCAAATGTGAAGGAGGTTCTTCATGCTTGATGCCAATAATTTTCCCCATTATTTTGACAATGACCTTACATTTCTCACAAACAACCACATAATCGTCAATTTCATCACAAAAAGTGCAAGGATACATGTTCCACAATAGTCAAAATTACCAACATTTGGAAAACACCCATAAGATTTATCCCTGTCCCTTAGGCTACAACTTTGATGATGTGGACCGGATGATGGCATGCAAGGTCCTTTGCGTTAATTTTTCATAGGGCTACATTGTTCTTTTCTTTTATAATTGCATTTCTTCATTAATACATTAAGTTCACCCCATATCATCATTACATTATTCAAATCAACAACATTATCCAGCAGCACATGCAAGTATATAGAAAGAAAAACATCATCATCATCAATGCAACGAAACATAAAGGAATAATAGAAGAAAGCATGCACAGACATAGAGATGCCATGATTAGTCTGAGACCATGGCGAAACCCACTATGAAGAAAACCATTGCAAATCTTCTTCTTCTTAGATTTTCATCAAATGATTCAGAAAAAGAGAGTACAATGATACATAACTTTATCTATGCAACAAAACAACTATGATATCCATGAAACAAATCTAATCATGCTTATAATCAAAACCCTTATTCTGGTGGTTGTAATGTGCTATCATTGACTGTAGTCAATTGCTGGATACCGTTGTCATTGAGAGGAATCTTCAAAATACATAAATATCATCTTTGAGTCCTGGATGCAGGCATGAGAAGCTATGTGAGCATCTATAACAGATATGGACACTCTTCGCTTGAATAGATGATTGTGTTCAGAACAGATCTGGATGATCCTAAGTGAATTGGATGAGGGTGTACAGGGTCAAACATACTTAGGTCTGCCTCAAGCCCTGGATGCTCTCATAAGGCTAGTGTGTGAGCGTTTATGGCAGTCTAGATGCTCTCAAGACCACTCTGTCTGAGCGTCCAGGGATTAATACAGCCCGATTTGACCCTTAAGCCCTGGATGCTCCCATAACACACTGTGCCAACATCCAAGGTTCCATGAACACCATTAGGACCACTGTGTCCCAGTGTCCAGGGACTAAAATGTCCAGTTCTGTGCTAGCATCTAAGATCCAGAAAACTGAGATCAGTGCGAGCTTCGACCTTAAGATTTCATACCCTTGCGCGAACTTTCCTCCGATAGACTTGTGCGATCCAAGACAATAAGAGAAGAGAATATGGCTTGATAAATGTGTCGAAATGAGCTTGAGGTATCTTCTATTAATAGGCTTTCATGAGGGTCCACTTGGGGTTGAGGCCAACCTAAGCAGTTACACATGTGGTTAGGGTTGACCCATTCCATAATACATATATGAATAAAATAATTCAAAAATCAACTTCTGCTTGACCAAATTGGGTGATCTTTAGGTCTATTTTGGTCCTCTTGAAAAGAGGAATCTAATGAAATCACTATATTAAACATATTAGCTATCAAATGTGGAATTTGATTGCATTTGAAAAAAATTAACACTTTGAAGCATTCATATCTCTTAAGAGACAAATGAACATTGTGACAACCATCTTGGTGTGACATATCATCCTATGATGAATGATTTTACTCTAATAGTTTAGAGAATTATCCAAACTCTCTTTGACCATATCCAAATCCTTGATATTTTGGTCTCTCATTCACCATGATTGGATTAGTGATCCCTTGGCCATTGATGTTGAGGCCTCCTCCTTTATAACCCATCTTAGATAGAAGATTCATACCAATTCCTCTAGTCATTGTTCAAATGCTACAAAAGAGGTGTTATGAAAATAAATAGAAGGATTTGAACTTGAGATGCTTATTAGCTCCTTGAAATTTCCATCCACCTTTTCTACTTCAGATGATGATGAAAACTTTGTAGATGACTCTAGCCACCCACTCTTACCAACTGGCATATGATGAGAATCTTGAAGATGTTAACAAAATGCACATGCATCATTCTCCACATAATATCCACAACCTCTGTTTGAACCATGCCCACATATTGGCTTCACTTTTGTAGGTTTCATTTGATGTCACTGGAGTATAACTCTCATTAACTTGTTCCTCAAGCTTATGCTGCAATTGAAGGTGCATATGCCTCTTTTCCTCTCCAACAATTTCAAGCATTCTTCCCAATTCAATGTCCTCAATTCGAAGAGCCAAATTCATCTCCTCAATCTCTAGGACTTCTTGCCCATTATTGCAACTTGGTCGAGCCTTGCTCTGATACCAATTGATCTAAAAATTGGAGGAGAGCTTCACCTTCCTAAAAATTTATTGTCCTCTAACACATTGCAAGTAAAAATGGGTCTTATGTAAATAGGTTTTCAAAGTTATCTTCAAGGACTATGAGTAGGTTTCTCATGTAAAATTAAAACATAAGTGATATCTCATCATTTATGTCATATAAGCATTCATGAAGAGAAACAACAAATAATTTGGTAACAGATTTCACCCCTCCTTGGCTACATCTTCGAGCCTGCCAACATAACTAGACCGCTCCATATATTTAGTGAAAAAGAGTACATAAAGTTTGCTGATAAAACAAGTGGCTAGTTTCTCCTTCAAGGAAACATTCTCTTGCAAAGAACTCTCACTATAAATAACATGACAACCTACAATCAGTCATGAAACCATTAGCAATAAAAGGTGTATCTTACAAAGACCCAATACTCCATCTGAAAATGAGCATACATGACCATACACATACTTCAATTCTAGATTGAGGTACATAAAGAAAGCCTTCCTCAACAATACATAGTGAGAAAAGATAAAATGAGCTACACTCTACAAGTCATAGCTATTGCAGTAAACTTCTGAAGGTAAGAAAAACCCTATAAGGCCTTCTCCATGATCAAACACCTTTAATCACTGCTCCAAAAAAATGATTGATCCATACACCCATGGACTTGAACCTACAAAAAGTCTCTTCAGATGTGCTTAGATCAATAAATGAAGGTCACCATTGGATCCAGAATGTCCATAAACACCTATCTGGACTCTTATTGATCTCCAAAAGGCCAAAAAAGCTTCAAGTTATGGCTCTAACAAGCTCTAAAAACTACTCCTCTCTTATCCATCCTACAAACTCGATAAACTGTCTAACAAAGCAACAAATCCACCCTATGTTCCACTACAGAGGCGAGAAATTCACCGGCCGAAGGTGCAATTTATCGGATCATTAAAATTTCCAATAACCCTTATGCTGAAAATTATGTTCATGTGGGCGCATAAGGTTGCAGGCTGGGCCTAACCACCCACCCCCGCTGGCCTAGGCCCTTAACCGTCAGGCCTATAGTCTTATAGACACTCATGGGGATGAGGGTTGGGCTAATGACCTGCCCTTACCACTGAATCCCTCTTGCCTTACGCCAGGGTCATATACAAGGCCATATAGCCTGGGTTTGGTCTCCATAAAATTCTCCCTGCCGAAGCACCTCGCAATGATCCCTTACAGGTTGAAAAGACCATGGGATAGGGCTAAACCCAAGCCCCTGCTCCATCGGCACTCGTTTTGGCTCTGCATATGGTCTTGTGTAGTGGACTAGTGAATAAGTGAAGGGGTTGGTCCCTGAGCCCCAAACCTTTTGCACTGAGGTCATATGGAGCAGGTGACCGAGGGCGGGGGTTGAGCACTTGACCCCTCCTCCAAAACATGCGCCAATATAAAATTTATATAGTGATGGAGCCCTTAGGGGTTAAGAACCACCATGAAGGTGTAGTGGTAAGGCGCTAGACTTGGTCGATGAAGGTCATGTGCTTGAACCTAAATGAGGTTATCCAACCCTTGCCAAAATTTTAAGCATCCATGGGGTGCCACGTGGCAACCTTTGGCTGGGCCACGTGGAATACCCTCTTTGGACCACCACACAAAAATTCGACCAATCAAATTGAGCCATCCTTCCCTGCATGAGGATTCCACTTGGAAAGTCCTCATTGGTCTGTACCTACATAGTAGACCTACTGATGTCAACAATACGACTACCCATCAACAGAACAATCAACAAACATGTTAATTTTCTAGCCGTTGCCTGAGAAATTCAGAACATCATAACTTTGTCATATAGCATCAGATTGAGGTGAAACAATTGTCGTTGGATTTCGAATGACGAACACTTCAACTTGACGCTAGTTTAAAAATATTTTGGGCACTTTCATTTTTGAGTTAAAATTTGATCACTGGATCATACCTCCCCACTAGGAACTTTTGGACTCCAAAAGTTTACTTCTCCTAGTAAATAAATGAGGCTGAAACTCAAAAATTCCCAAAATCAATCCTCATATGATCTATTTTCAATTGGTTCCCTTCAAGATCCAATCAAGGTACTTCAACTATCTTCTTCGTGAAGACCTACCATCCTATTAAGAGTCGAGCCAAAATTCTTATTACTAATGTAAGAACAAAAAACTGATGAGTGGAACATAGACATTCTCTTTAAACCAATCTTTCATGGCTAAAACAACTTCATCTTGAAGTTCCATTTTTGAAGAGAAACTTGACTTTCCATTTGGAAATCAGAAGCAATACAATGCCTTTCATGCACTGCTTTAATGTCCTCAAACTAATCTTGTACACAAAAGTACATTGCTGCAAAAATTCAATGACATAATTGGCTTTGCCTACAAAAACATAGTCATTTCTTGTACAATATTTAAAAAATATTCTATTCACAACACGTTTCATCTTGAACACTTGCATCGGTGAGTACATGACAAACTATAGACAAACTTGGATGGCAAACATTATACATCCTAAAATTCCTTAAAAATTTGGACTTAAAAACAAGCCAACACATAACATGTCAATGAAAAAAACATACTTCTTGCTCATAGTGATTATTCTTGTTCACTTTACAAAAGTACCCAAAACAGGTAATGACAACAACCAAAATTTACAATTTACAAAGAAATAAACTATACAAACAATCTACTCAATATTTCCCTCTCCTAGGATTATGGGTTCTATTTTTGCATCTACTTTACTTTGAAGGTTGCCTTAGGAACATTGCGAGTCCTCTTTTCCACCTCTTTCTCCCCTTGCATTGGTTTTCATAACCTCCTTATCCTTCTTGGAACAAAGCTTTGGATTTAGTTTCCAACATCGTCCATTGCCATGCCCATGCATCTTGCAATGGGTACAAAGTACTTTCTCTTGCTTACCAAGAAGGAAGTCTTCAAATGTGAAGGAGGTTCTTCATGCTTGATGCCAAGAATTTTCTCCATTCTTTTGACCATTACCATGCATTGCTCACAAACAACCACACAATGGTCAACTGCATCACAAAAATTGCATCAAGGATACATGTCCAACAAATAGTCAAAATTACCAACATTTTGAAAACACCCATGAGATTTATACCTGCCCCTTAGGTTGTAGCTTTGACGATGTGGATTGGAAGATGACATGCAAGGTCCTTTGAAGCATTCATCTCTCTTAAGAGACAAATGAACATTTCCAGAACCATCTTGGTGTGACATATCATCCTCTGATGACTGGTTTGTCTCTAACAGTTTAGAGCATTCTCCAAACTCTCTTTGACCATATCTCAATCCTTGATATTTTGGTCTCTCGTTCACCATGCTTGGATTAGTGATCCATTGGCCATTGATGTTGAGGCCCCTCCTTCATAACCCATCTTATATAGCAGCTTCATACAAATTCCTCTAATATGTTGTTCAAATGATACAAAAGATGTGTTATGAACATAAATAGAACGATTTGAACTTGAGATGCTTATTACCTCCTTGAAGTTGCCATCCACCTTTTCTGCTTTAGATGATGATGACGAATTTCTAGATGACTCTAGCCACCCACTCTTACCAACCGACATACGATGAGAATCTTGAAGATGCTGACAAAATGCACATGAATCATTCTTAACACACTACAACAAAACCCTGTGATTAACGTCCCTTTTTGCTTCCTTTTTTGTGTCTAGAGCCCATTTTTGGTGTTATTTGTCCATTTGTCAAATATGGTGCAAAACTTGATGCAAAGCTTGCACCGAGTTTTGCACTAGGCTTTATGCATCGAGGTTTTACACCAGGTTTTACGCTAGGCTTTATGCAAAGTTTTGTGTCACCGTTTGCACCATGTTTTGCAACAAGTTTGGAAACTAATTTTGTTTCACCAACTTTTGCATCCTCTATTCCATCCACTTTTTGCACCTACACTTGCATGAACTTTTTCATCTTCTCTTGGATCCTCTTTTGCATCATTTTTTAAATCAATTTTTTCATCCATTTTTGCCTCATTTTTTGCATCCCTTTGCACCGAGTTTTGCATCGAGGTTTGTGTCTAGTTTTTCATCTACTTTTTTTGCATCCACTTTTGCATCTGTTTTTCATACATATTTACATCCTCTTTTTCATCTGTTATTGTGTCCACTATTGCATCCAACTTTCTTGTGCCATAATTTGCACCTAGTTTGGCACCTTCCTTTGCACCCGTTTTTTCTTCTAATTTTGCATCCATGATTGCATCCTCATATACATCTAGGTTTTCATCGAATTTTGTATATATTTTTGCATCCCTTTTGGTATCCACTTATGCATCAAGATTTGCATCAGGTTTTGTGTTTCATATTGCATCTAATTTTTCATCGAATTTTGTTGCATCGTATTTTGCATCTTGTTGCACCCATGTTTACATCCACTTTTGTATCCATTTTTCCATTTTCTTTTGCATATTCATTTGCTTCCTTTTTTGCATCTATCATTACATCCACTTTTTTTGTGCCACAATTTGTGTCATGTTTTTCACTTACTGTTGTACCCATGTTTTCTTCCAATTTTGCATCCATCTTCACATCATGTTTTGCATCAAATATTGCATCTACTTTTGCATCCACTTTTATGTTGGGTTTTGCGTCTCATTTTGTATCTTATTTTGAATATACTTCCATTGCATCCATTTTTTTCATCCAATTTTGTTTCTCATATTGCACCCATGTTTGCATCCACTTTTACATCCCTTATTGCATCTTGTCTTGCATTTAAGTTTGCATCTTTTTTTGTGTCTGTTATTACATCCACTTTTTTTGTGCCACAATTTGTGCCATATCTTGTGCCTACCATTGCAACCCACATTTGCATCCACTTTTGCATCCTCTTTTGTGTCCAAGTTTGCATCAAATATTGTTTATGCTTTTTGCATCCCATTTTGCATCTACTTTTACATCCATTTCTGATGCGTCCAATTTTGCATCTAATTTTGTGTGCACTATTGCACCCATGTTTGGTCCATGTATACATCCATTTTTGCCTCCTTTTTGCATCCAAGTTTTGGTCCTTTTTTTCATTTGTTGGTGTATCCACATTTGTTTCACCACAATTCATGCTAAGTTTTATGCCCACTATTGCACCCATGTTTTCTTCCACTTTTGCATCCACATTTGCATCCTATTTTGTGTCCAAGTTTGCATCAGCTATTGCATCTACCTTTTCATCCACTTTTGTGTCAGTTTTTCTATCTTTTTTTACATCTACTTATGTTGTTTCCACTCTTCATCCAATTTTACATCTATTGTTGCCCCATTTTTTTGTTCACTTTTGCATCCCTTTTCTAACACTCATCATATTTTTTGCATTGATGCTATTTCTTATGACATTGACAATTATGAACAACTGATGACAATGTCAATAATTATGATGATGATCATAATGGAGATGATGATGCTGAAATGAATTGTGATTATGGTAATAATGATAATGATGATAAATACGATGGGGGTTACAATGACAATGATGATGACGATGCTAATGACCTTGTGATGCAGGTGCAATTAGCTCAACAATATCATTGTAATTTAGTAAGACATAGGGGTATGGTGTTTCCAAGGAAGTTGGTTTCCTAAGTGTGAATTAATGTAATTATTTAGGCTTTTGAGTGATTTTAATGAGAATAGGATTTAATTGAATATTGTGAGACATATTTGTAATTATTCTCGAATGTAGGAGAATATGAGAGATTTAGGATAGTTGAGAGATTGAGGGATTTGATAATTAATTTTAAAACTCAGATTAGGAGTTAGTTCATGATTTTGAGGATTAAAGAGGATCCTTAGGGATGAGGAAGAGATTTTAGGATTTTTTTGAGAGGTTTATGGATCTAAAACAGGAATTGGTTTTAGAATCCTTTTGTATAAATGTAAGCCTAAAAGGCATAATCAGGGGTTAGAGAGGTTGGATAGGTTAGATAATTAAGATAGTTAAAGAGTAGAGGTGTGACTATAATCCTACGGGAAAATTGTAAACAGAGGCCATTGACATTAGAAGATCAGGCCAAAGATAGAGAAATTGTATAACTATGTGTTTATATATACAGAGGTTGATTCTAAAACTGTATAAGTGTGCAATTTGAGTGTTGAAAGATAAATTATGCAAGTATTAATGATTCTGTATAATATATATATGCAGGTGAAGTTCAACAGAATATAACACAAAGACGACGAACAATATAGAGGATCATAATGGAGCGTGAACCGATTGTATACCCAAAGTGATGTTTGGAACGATCGTGATTAAAGGAACACATAGAACTAAGCTCAGAAGGGAGTCGTGCAACGGAACAGTGGAAGGACAAAGAACCACTGAAATAATCGAAGCCACAGAGGAACATTGGAGAAATGGCGTAAAACCCAATTGGAAAAAAGAATGAAAGAATGAAGTGTTAATGCACAGGCACCGTTGGATCTATCAGATCAAAGTATGAGATCAAGTCGCATGGAATGGAGTTATGAATATCGCATCGCAACTTGTCAAGTAAGTGAATGAATCGACCTTAAGGGAATTGCGATTGTGATATGCAGAATCATTGCTGACTGTTGGATCGAGTGATTGGATCAACGCTGGAGGATTGCTACAGAATCCCACATTGCAATAGTCCAATGGGAGGAATTAACCTTGGGCCATAAGTAATGCGATTGCGATGTCCGATGCGATTGGAGATTTGATCGCATCACAAATATCCATGGGAGATAGACCTTAGCCATTAACAACCAATATGACATGCGATACACGATGGAGCGAGCTGATAAATATTGCAAAAAGTGATAAGAGTGGACCCGAGAAGGCTATAGGTGCAGTTGTGTTATATTTGGAATCTGATTGCGTTATCGCATATCAAATGCGATAAAGGGTTGTGTGTTAGTGTGGTGCGAAAGGAGGATTACAATTGTGATAAATCTAAGCCTCGAGAAAGGTGCAGAGATGAGGAATAAGTGGGAAAATGTATGGTTATGTGTGTTTTGCATGATTTCTATTATAAAAGATTCATAATAGAAATGAAGTGCCGATAGATGGTTTTATGTGGAAAGTCCAAATATAACCAATGGATAAAGAGTGGGGAAGGTTATATATATGTGCGGCATTAAGGTTATATATGTGCGAGCATTAAGGTTTAACAAAGGGTTAATTAAAGTTATATGTGAATGTTATGAGGGTTAAACAAAGTCCCAATAGAAAGGAATGAATGAAGGGCTAGACTGTGGTTCATCATAAATTATTGCGTAGAGTTTTAATAAAAAGGGGCCTTAACCATTAAGTAATGAGGATTCAGACTCGAAACTGAGTTGAAATTCTTGGGACAAATAGGATTTTGCATTCTATATGCAAACTGTGGGTATGCAAGGGGTTTCTTGCGTCAAAGTGGTATCAGAGAAGAATTGTGATTGAAACGTTTGGTATTAAGGCAACACAAAGAAATTTTGTGTGAAAATTTCTTTGAAAAGAGTTTAGAACAGAGTTATATTCTGAAGGTGCGTATACAGGTGAATGGTGATGTGTAAGCAGGCAAGGGAGATCAGATTCTAATCTGAAAAACAGTAAGCATACAAAGGTAAGGTATAGCAGAATATTGGTAGAACTTGCAGATGCAAGAAACAGAGGACAATCCATTCAAAGTATAGGTAAATGGTAGAACAAGATCATGCAGAGGTCTTGAAGGTTTTAATTTGATTTGAAGATTGGAGAATGTGTTGTTTTTATATTTATACATAGGTGACAACATAATAAGATGAGAAGGTTGCAACAATCTAGAGCGAGGAGTGTTCGAATTGGTTCTGGGGGAAGAACCAGAGAAGTGCTAACAGGCTGAGCTCAGAGGAGAGAAGCTTAGTGAGGCATATGTAGCGAGAAGGAGAATTGTTACTGCAGAGGTATTGTTGTAGATCACAAAGGCAATTCCACAAAAGGATGTGAGTAGAATTGTTGAGTAATGAAAGAAGCTGGTACGAGTTTCTAATTGAAAGAAGAGGTGGTCAGAATGAAGTATTTCATGGTAATTGAAATACAAGAGGACAGTTGTGTTCTTAAGAAGATGCAGATGAGTTGAAGCCTACAAGGAGCAGAGAGAAGTGATCAAAAGGAGGTTCCAAAGATAGAGAACCAAGGGCTTGCCAAAAGACCAAGTACAAAGGAGAGCTTGGTGAGGTAAGTGGCAGCAAGGAGGACTTACTATTGTAGAGGCTTTAGTGCAACTCATAGTGAATGAGTGAGGAGCTCATGAAGATAGATATGGAGAAGAAGATGACTAGTGATAGTCATAGTGGAGGTTTTGAAGAGGACCACAACAGAAGGAAGATGAAGAAGGAGGATGCCAAGGAAAATGACAAGAGAATGAGTCAAGAGGAGCTTGACAAAGAGATTGCTGAGATGAAAGAACAACTCGATGTATTGATGATGATACTAGAGGAAAACAAGAGATTAGGTTGGGTATTAAAGAAGAATCTAGTGAAGTGGCATAAGTTACAGAGGAAGCTACAACAGAGGCAAGTAAGGTATCTTATGGGAAAACTCAAAGAAGATAAGTTGGAAATGGAAGTGTCTAAACTGTTGGACAAATGCAGACCAACAAGAGAATGTAAAACCTTGTATTGTTAAATCTAATAATTTTGATGTGATTACAAGTTTTGCAGAGGATGAGCAGTCTTTTGAAGCTGTCAAAAGTATGGAAGAGTATCTTTTAGAAGATAAAAACTCTGAATTAAAGAATGATGAATAATGTCTTGTGAATGAGGAAAGAAATGAATTATTGCAACAGAAATAATTTAATAATGCATTGATGTTTGAATCTGTGACAACACAGGAAGAATTTCTTATGAAAGGAGATGAAATTTAGTCTGAAGAATTGATATGTGAAGCAACAGTTAAGACTGTTGAACCTTGTAATTTTCAGATTGATAATTTGTGTATAAATGCAGGAAACATAAGTAATGATGAAGTACTTATGAATTTTCACAGAGAAATTGAATTGCTGGAGTATTTGCTGGGAGATTCAGTGTATGACAGTGTGATTGCAAAGGAAGGAGTTCATTACAATGGACAAAATCAGAAAGACATCATTAGAGCGGATGATGTGGAGGAGAGACTAGCTAATAGTCTTGTGAATTCTATTGGGAATTCAAAACAACATACTGATGTGCTGACAGAGGAGGAAGAATTAGAGCAGCAAGCTAAATGGTTGCCAAAGGAAGAAAAGGTGCAAAAGCCTTATGATTTTTATTTTAACAATTGTCTTATGAGTGCAGGTTTAGTTGCAGATGCTGGAGAAAATTTGGTGCAAATGAGCAGCCAAATAAAAATGAAATAAGAAGATTATGTGGAGGAATTTAATCTATGGAATAGAGATGTTCAATTGCTCGAAATAATGCTAGAAAGTTAGGATTTAATGCAGAAAGAGATAACCGTGAAAGAGGGTAGGGATGAAAGGGAGACAATCAGAATAAGCGAAGAACAAACAAGAATAAGCAAAGAAAAAGTAAGCATAGAAGAAAGAGCAAGTGATAGCATTCGACAACTTCAAAGAGTAAAACAACATATTGAAGAGTTAGTGGACAACAACAAAAAACGATCTAAAACAAATAGAAAAAGAAAGAAGTAAGTGGCAGAGTATGGAACAATCCAAGGATGTGCTGGAAACGGAGATTGAAGAATTATGGTAGCTAATGATGAAACAACTCGTATGGAGGAGATTGATAGTAGATAGAAGAATGAGGTTTCATATCACATCTCCATAGGGTTATCAGCAGGACTACATAGGAGGAAGAAGGCACCATGGCCTACTCTTCCTTTGCGGATTGGATTGTATGAGATTCAGAGCTTGAAGGATGTGGATGCCGAGGCTGAGGACTTGAAGAATTTTGAGTTCAGCACCAAGAGTTTCAATCTGTATGATCCCCACTGCATATGCAAGAACCACTATGTGAAGGTGTATTATCCATGGATCCATGGGGCATGTCATTGGCTAGAGGAAGACCCTTGGAGGTATTGCTACAACTCCTCTAGGCTTAATGAACCAGTCAACATGGCTATAGAATGGAAAGTAACTCTATAGGAAGTAATACCATAGGAAGAAGCAACAACAACAACAGTGAGCATCAAACCAGCATAAGACAAAGGCAAGAGGAAGATTGCCGAAGACCTAGAGGTTGAGAAAAGCTAGAAGTTCAGAGAAGATCCTCTTGTTGAGAAAGTATTTTTGGAAATAGAGGCGAAGGGGAAAAAATGTGAAAGGATACTAGAATAGAAAAAGAAAGAGAAGAAAAGGTTGGAGGACGCAGAGAGAAAGTTGCAGGAAACATAGAAGAAGATGAAAGAAGAGTAGGAGCTATGGAGGAGAGAAAGGGAAGAGAAGCAGAAACAAGAACAGGAGGAAAGGAAAGGTGCAATGACAGAGAAAACTGCACCTATACAGGTTGAGGAGTCAGAGTAGCTAGTAGATGAAGAAGAGGGTGAGAAGGTGTAGGTTCAAAATCTTTCTCAGTAGATTGAGCAGATGGTTGAAGAAATAGACATGGATTTGGAACATGAGCAACGGGACCAAGACACCGACCTCATTCCAAGAGCATTAGAGGTTGTCCCACAGTCTCTGCCACCTCTAGAATCAGAACCAGTCCTGAGCGATTAAGGAGAGGTTGTTCTCCTTGATGATGATCTGGTGATGGATGTGTATAATCTGTCATTGGATGAGTCACAAAAAAAGATTTTATAGGTGATAAAGTATCAGTTCCCAGATGATCACACATCACCTGCACACATAGAGGAACGAGTGATTGTGTCAGATGTTAGAAAACATCTAGCTTCCATGTCCAATGTTTTTAAGGCTTATGCAGAAGCCACGAGTTCAACAGTAAATTTCTTTGTAGCAGAGAATGATCAGATGACAATGGACTTGCAAGGGCCTAGGAAGAGAACATAACAATATGTAGGATCCGCTATGGCAGAGATGAGAAAAACGATACTTGCTAAAGTATCAACTCTTGAGATCACAATGTGGAAACTATATGGCAACCTTGTCACCGTGCACAAGGAAATTGTCCATCTATATGGTTTTCAACAATAGTGCATGAAGATAGCCCAAACTCTCAAAGACATACTCGCTACTATTACGCATGTATAGGAATGGACAATGATGTGAAAGGGAGCCCCACTTTACTTGTAGGAGATAATGAAGCTGCACATAGAGCTAGACAAAGCACGAATTCAGATGTTGATATGGAATTATGAGAAGCTCCCTTCGCTCATCACTAGCATTGAGGCTTTATATGCACGGTTGTTCAAGAGTCTAGATGTCATAATGAGGACACACATGATCCCTTCAATAGGAACCCTCACTCAAGCCATGAAGAAGAACCAAGTGCTACTGGAGGTCGGCAGGTATATAGAAAAGTTGATGTGAGGGGCCACCAACGATGAATTGCAGCTGAGTGCATAAAACATGCAGAAGTACATCGGTGGTCCAACCACACTCAGGACAATGTTGTGCATGCTTCAAGATAAGATGGACAGATGTTATAGAACCATATACCTGGAAGCCATGGAGGCAAGAGTCTGTTTTGAGAAAGACATCAGTAAACAGTACGGGGACACAATAACATAGTACCAAGATTGGTATTGGTTTGTCACTGAAGACCATCAAGAGGATGTTGCCAAGTTGGTATTTCCTCAAGACCCCAAGTAATGATGTTTGTCTTGTTATGCTGACTCAATCCTATTTTGTCCCACATGGGTATATGTGGAAATTGTATTATTACATGTAAATATATTGTAAGTGAAATTCCAAGTGTCATTAGTGGAATGTGAATTGTCACTATGTAATGTGAAGAGTCATGAGGGTAGTCAAAGAGTCAAAGGGGAATGTCAAGGGTCACCCCACGCTTTGTTATATATAGAAACTCATAACTCATAACAGGGGATTTTGGGAGCCAAAATTTTGGCTAGGCATTTTTTTAGAAGGCTTGGAGAGTATTGTGACAAGCCTTGGCTTCTCCAAAGTGTAGAGTGGGTACATCTCTTTGGAGGAGCAAGCGGTGTTGACTGTAATGTTCCAATATTGGGGCTAGTGGCTTTCAATGATTTATACATGGATGTAACTCTCACTAAATAATATAAATGAGCCAACAAATTTTCATGCATATGTTTTTATTGTAGTTTGACTATTCTAGTTACTTTAGCATTGTATGTTATTTAACTTACGCATTTGTGTATGAAATATTTTGTATGCAACTATATGAATCCTGTTGAAGATGTATTGTTGTATTAACTCGTCACTTTGGATTGTGGACTATTCTGCTTCCAGCCTGTGATATCATTCTACTTGTGTGTTCCTTTAAGGTTGCATACTATTATAGGCTTCTAAGGGACACACTTCCTTTCCCCTTTATGTGTTGGAACCCCTGTGCATCTCACTTGACTCGCTGCAAGGTAACACACTTGATTCTAACAAAGTTATCATACTTACCTCTGCGCTAGTGCAGTCAAGGCACTACTTTACTACCCACTGCTGGGACTCCTACTCCAAACTGTCTGAGGTCTAGTTGGGACTTCTTACTGGGGAGATCACTTGATATGTTGGCGGGTCTAACACCGTCAATACCTGTCACGCAGAAAGAGTCGTTAGTGCGGACACAACCGACTTCCCTAGAAGTCTAAGACTTTCTAGTGACAAACAAGACAAATAAGAGCAATCCTTATCTAAATATGCTTTTACAATATGAGAAATCAAGTGTTTAGATCCTACCTGTAACCCAACGCTGTTGTAGTAGTCCATCTTCGTTGATCCGGATGAGCTCCTCCTTCCCTTCGAAACCTGCATTCACTAACAATCAAACGATTAAATAGCACCTGAATATCACATAAAATAAAACACATTTAACATATAGACCAAGGAGTATATGAAACAACTCATAAATAACAAATTGTTGAGAAGAATGGACTAATTTGTATTAAAAGGTAACAAAAGGAACCATTACAACCTGAGCCTTGGTGTTGTGCAAGTCCCTTCCAGGGTCTACAAGAGTCCTCCTTTACTCTGATCATCTCACCCACTTCCAAATAGAACAAGAAAAGATGGTAATATCTCCTCACAAGCTTCTACAAGGAAGTCCTAATTCCAGCAGCATCTACCCTTAGGAATATTCAGCTTTCAACCTCCCCTCCCTTTGGCCCAATGCCTGTATTTATAGTGCTCTAGAGGAAGTTATTCAGGTCCACCATCAATGGGATAAGCCCCTCTTTGGATGGGATAACTCCCCTCTTGATGGGATAAGTTCCTCTTTGGTAGGGATACATGAACCATCTGGAGGCGCTTCATACACGTCAAACAAGCTTCTAGAAGGCTCTAGAAATGACCACAAGTAACTTTTTTAGAGTGAAACTTGCGCCTTTTGACCTTTACAGGAGTACGCACCCACCCCTTTACATACAGAGCGTACAAGCACGCAGGTATTGTGAACTTGGGTTGCATACACGCAGGTAAGGCTAAGAGAAACTGCGTACCAGAGATAATTGACTTTTCTCTCTTTCTTGAAGTTTGACATGAAGAGGAGAGGCATGAGACTTGCCAAGGAGGATAGTATGACAGTGGATGGAGCCATACTAACTATAGATAGTCATGGTGACATTTTTTAGTGTAACAGATTGCCCCCTAAAGTGCGAAGCCTGTAGTAGATTAGGGTTTTTATGATCTAGGAAGGGTGAAGTACTTTATCATTTCAAGGAGTATCTTGCAGAGAGCCCGGTCAGAACCTGCAAATATTCAACACAAAATACATATATAAGATGCTATCATCGCTGAGGTAGGCATTCCCATACTCAGATTGAAAACTTTAACTAACAATCTAACTACTGCTCTGATACAAGAATGATTTTGCAGTACATCACAATCGTAGACTTTCGTAGACACAGTATGGATGCAGCCATCTGTTTATGGTTGGTCTACTATATAATGAATACAAAACTCCTCGCAGCCTGGATGGTGGAAACTAGATCCAGGGTCTTCATCTCTACTTCCTGAATTGGTACGATTCTATCCATGCGAATAAATGAGTTGATGTCGAACATGGTAGAAACCACTTGATTACCAGTCAATGATGTAAACTGTTAACAAGTGTGAGAGAGACCACCAGTAATGTCAATGGTTCTCAAAGTACCCAGTACAATCCATGCAATGTGAATGAATGGGTTGATGTCGAACACGTCACGGAATCCTTCGATCGAAAGTCAATGATGTAAACTGTCGTCAAAGGCGAGAAACCTGCCATTGATGCATGCAGACTTCAATGTACTGACGATTTCTAAGTCATCTTTCTAGATAATGTGCTGATGTCGATAGAAAGCGACCCGTCGTAGGCAAGCCCACAACACAAAATCATTGTTCAAGTTGAAGAAATGTTGCTGTAAGGACTGACTTAGGGATGGTCAAATGGATGACAAGTATTTTGCATATGAATGGTTTATTTGCAGAGACCTCTTGAACACATAACGACACGACAGATGGTTTGGTGACAGTTGACCCAAAGTTAATACCCAGAAACGGTTGAAGACTTTCAGAGTGGTTTTATCAGCTTTAAGGCAAAGGATTTCCCAACCCAGGTGAATGAAACGTGTCATGTTCAAGAGCGGTGATAAGGTTCTTCTGTAACAAAGGATAACAAATAGGTTCATTCTTCTCTCTTTTCCCCCACCATTTCTGGCAAGTACCTCTTTATTTTTTACAAGCTTGAGGAGGATAACATATGCTTGATTATAAGCTCATCCTTCGGATGAGTCCAACTTAGTTTAGATTCGGACCCTAAGAAGGAGTGGTCCGTTCCTGTTTGTAATCGAACAGGTCCTTTATTGTGAAATTTTAACGAGTCCAGTATAGGAGAAACTCGGCGTTTTTCAATTTTAGAGAGTCTGAAAAAACTAAAGAAGACTCCAAGGTGAACTTTTTCGTATATTTGTGTCTCCCAAGCCCGAAAAAGTATAAAATAATACCTGAGAGAACCGCTTGATCTTGCGACCAAGGAGTACTTTCATGATTAATGCCTTTGACCTGAAAAGTAAAAAGCGATCAGAGGCATGTCATTTTATTTCCAGTATCGAATTTGAAACGACAAAAATCCGACAATCTTTTCTTGTTTTTATGCTCAGAAAAGGGCTATAAGAGGACCGTCTTTTAATTCCGTTTTAACGAGTGTAAAAGAAATGCTCGGCAATCTTTTCATGTTTTAGGAGTCAGAAAAGGGCTTAAAAGATGACTCTGATGTCTTGGTTCGTGAAAAATGATGATTTTACCCTAAAGTCCTTTTGTCCTGCACAAAAACAACACATTACTCATACCTGTTTAAGATGGGCAAAAATACATTGAAAAATATCCCTTCATGGTGAAAAATAAACAAACTTAGCATTCATTTATCCAAAAAACCTATAAAAAGACTTTTTACCATGTCATTTTTACCATTTTACTGTTGAGGGTGAGAAAAGGGCTTTTGGCAAGAAACTTCCCGTGGACTTTGCGGAGAATCCGATCGTCGGAATCGAGCGCCGTCTCTTTCAGGTATTTCACAACATCCTCCTCTTCAATTTCATCCGTTTAGAATTCCATTTTAAGTTTTAGTTTGATTTTTTGAAGGGTTTGGGGTTTTAGTGTCCGCTTTTCGGGGCACGCAGGTGCCCCATGGGCGACCTGCGTACCCCGACATTTTCGTATATGGGAAAATGGTCGGAGTACGCAGCCCACCTTCAGAACAGCTGCGTACCCACGCTCTGTTTTCTGAATGTGGGGTGCGTACTCCGCGCAAAGTGGATTTTCAAAACCCAAACTCAAAATCTAACCATTAAAATTTGATTTAATGAATTCTAATCAATGTTTTTTGGTGTGTAGATTGCCCACCATGCTAGATTGGCATGAAAGAGAACACGATGATGTTGATTTGGCCGCAATAGGTCATCAACCTTCCATTGATGCTTTAAAGGCATGCAGTCTCTACAAGTACTGGGCCATACCTGGCATGAGGGCCCAGGTGCCATTCTTAGAGTGGCTGGTTGAAAGGTGGAACATTCAGGATCAATGTTTCTACATCGGAGAACACCAGCTCGAGATAGAGTCCTCCGACATATATTTTCTCACTGGCTTGCCTAACAGGGGCGAGCAACTTTCTCTATTCGGGACTAGGCCGGGTGGCCAATCCCTTGCTAGTCTCCGGCTAGAGTGGTGCAACAATCAAAACCAGGATAAGGGGATAGAAATCAAATACATATCCCGACCTGAACTTATGGTAATTTCCTTTACAGTTACCAGAATTTGCGGTGCTACCGCTTTGCACATAGCCACTGGTTCCCAAATGTGGATGGCTATAGATTGCTTCCAAGGCACCATTTTCAACTGGTGCGATGCTGTGCTGGCCAATATGAAAGGCCAACTGACTAGGGCAAAGAACGGAAAACTGAAGACCTTTGGATATGGGCCTTTAGTTGTGAGTTTTGCCCTAGAGAGAGTTCCAATGCTGATCCCCCAGCATCTTACTGTTCCAGTTGGGCCTCCTCGGGAGCCTAAGTTGACGCAATGGGTTTTGGTAATGGCCCGGCATCCTGATGAGGGGGCGGGAGTTGTCCGATTTCCTGTGGGTTACTTTCACTGGCTGGAGAGCCAGGTCTTTGCGATTCAGGATTTTCCTTATGCCGGAGTAGATTTTTGCAATGATCTGGACATGGTTCTTCCACAGGGAGAACAATGGGACGACAGAGGTACTTCATTTTTCACAAGTTTTTAAATTATCTATTTTTTTTTGTTTTTTATATATCGTCTCAAAACTGACAGCACAAATTTTCAAAATGCAGATGTAGGCCCACGGTGTCCGGCCAATCTCCGGGCTTTTGAGAGAAGAGTACCAGCTGTACCAGCACCGGCCCCATAGGATGTGGCCGCAGAGACCTTAGCCGAGCTGGAACAGGACTTAGAGCGTCTCACGGCGAGCATACCAGAGACGACTATAGACGACATTCCTATCCGACTTCAGCGCTATGTGGTCGCAGTCCCAGGACCTTTCAGGAGGTTCCTGTGTAGGGTAGTGCGGGCAGTGGTCTCATATAGAGAGCACCACCAGTGATTGGCTAGTCACTTTTGTAGACACATGTGACATTTTTGGTTTTTTGTACTTATCATTTTTGTCTATCATAAGGTGCTTTTCAACCTATGATCGAAGACGATGTATATTTTTTTGACAGACTCCTATCTATATAGATCATTATTACTGGCTTATTTTGTTAAACATGTGCGATGAAATGTTTATAAATTTACATTTATGATTGTTACAAATGTCTATTTAACATTCGAGACGCCATTGCATCTGCTAATGTATTTAAAGACCTTGGAATATGCTGATATTCAATGTAATCAAATTCACGTTCCAAGAGACGCACCCTCAAAAACAATCTTAATAACACTGGATTTCTAATGGCATAGACTCTATTAAGCTGTAATACAACGAGTTCAGAATCTAACCTCACTATCAAACTCCGAATCCCAAATGAAATAGATTCAGATAAGAGTTCAATCACTGCACTGTATTCTGCAATGTTGTTTGTTGTTTGACCGAGGCTCACCCCATGCATAGAAACTAACTCGTCAGAGGGTGAATAGATAACCCAAGCTGCGGAAGAGATATTCCGTGTACTACGACAAGCACCATCAGCAAATCCAATGTATGTTTGGAGAGGTGTCGACATCTGCAATATCAAGAGTAAAACCAAGATAAGCCAGAATAACGATGAAAAACACACTCTCTAAGCTAAGCACACTGTCTAAACTAAGCAAACATACCAGCTAGAAAGAAAAATTAACCTAACTAAACTAACTGAATCTCCATACCCACCATTTAAGCATAATACCTCTTTAGGTAAAGTCCATTGGCTTTCCCAAAGAGTCCCCATCAAAATCTACCAGCTCATAGGCCCCTTTTGCTAGCTTTCGCTTGACAATGTAGGGCCCATGCCACATGGGAACGAATTTTCCAGCACCTAATTTATCGTTAGCTTGATCATATAATAGGACTAGGTCTCCTTCCGAAAAATTATGAGGGGTCACGTTACGATCATACTGAGCTTTCATCCTTTTTGCGTGAGTCTTGATTGCCAAAGCAGCGTCACGTCGAGTCTCATCTAATTTAGCTAAGTATAACAGACGCTTCTCCTCTTCGGAAGTAGCTGGGAGTAATTCGATAGCCATTTGAAGTGATGGGATTTCGCATTCAATGGGCAACACTGCTTCCAAACCATAAACTAGTTGGAAAGGAGTGAACCCTGTTGATGTTTTCACTGAGGTTCGGTACGCCCAAAGCGCTGAAAATAACATGTTATGCCAATTCAACCGATGAATACCAGTGATTCGTCAGATCATGATAACTAGAACTTTGTTGATGGATTCAACCAAACCGTTTGATTGAGGATAATAAGGAGTAGAACTATCATGGTGTAAACCAAGCTGGCTTGTAAGTTCTGTCATCATAATGTTTCGAAAATGGCGCCCATGGTCAGTGATTATCGCTTGTGGGACACCAAACCTAGCAATAATATGATTGAATACGAAAATCGCAGCTGTCTTGCCATCTGCCTCGAATGTAGGCATCGCCTCGGCCCACTTAGTAAAAAAATCAACCGCAAGGATGATATACGCATGCCCCCCGGCCGAGTGAGGGTTACAGGTAATAAAATCGATACCCCATTTAGCAAAAGGACCAACGGCAATTATAGGGTGGAGAGGAGCAGGTGGTGCGCGCATCTTGCGATCAAACACTTGACAGTTGTGGCATTTTCGGACCGCAATGATACAATCTTTGAACATGGACGGCCAGAAATAGCCAGCATGCAACACCTTCTGAGCTGTGGCATACCCAGACATATGACCGCCACATGCTCCAGAATGGGAGTCATTCATAACCCTTTCTGCCTCTTCATGAGTTAAACAACGACGAAAAACTAAGTCCGCCCCACGACGATAAAGAGTATCTCCAATAATTTTGTACTGTTGGGGCTGGAATCGAATTTTCCAACGTTCCGACTTTGAAGGTTCGGGCTGAAAGGATTGGGTTTGGAGATAGACGATTATATCCCCATACCACGGATCTAAAGTGCTGATGAGAAACAGAGATTCTTCCGCAATGGGTTCCTCTACCACAGTTTCCGTTTCAGCACGCGGGAAGTCACACATCAATTCCGAAAAAACTAAGGATTTCTTAGACTTGGACTTCTTGAACTCCAAATCGAACTCCTGCATGATAACGATCCATTTGGATAGTCAGAATATAGATCATAGGGTTGCAATCCGAAATCACTGTAGTTTTACGGAGAAGAATGTAATGACGAAAACGCTGGACAGCCTGAACAGCTGCCAGGGCCAATTTCTCCACATGCGAATATTTTAGCTCAGTGGGATTTAACATCCTACTAAGATAATATATCACATGTTCCATTCCGAATTCGTCTTCCTGAACTAAGACCATTCCAATAGTGGAGTGGGAGGCGGCGAGATACAAAAAGTAGTCCTGGTTGTAGTTGGGAGGATGCAGCAACGGTGCATGGGTCAACGCATGCTTTAGCGCATCAAAAGACTTCTGAGCGATCTCATCCCAATAGAATTGTGCATTTTGTTTTAACAACCGGGTGAAACCCTTTGTAATCTCGGCATAGTTAGGAATGAATCAACGTAAAAAGTTTGCTTTCCCCTGCAAACTTTGGAGTTGGCGCAAACTCGAAGGAGGAGGCAATTTGATGACAGCTTCGACCTTCGAGGGATCGACGCAGATACCGGCTTTTGAAACAACAAATCCTAGCAATCGTCCCACTTCTATGCAGAAGACACATTTGTGTGGGTTCAACCGAATTCGATAATGCCGACACCTCATAAAAATAGCGCGTAAGTGAACAAGGTGATCAGCTCGATGTAAAGAATGAGCAGGCAAATCATCGAGATACGGTTGCATAATGTGCTTGATGTCGTGAAACGCGTAAGACATTGCCCGTTGGAAAGTGGCTCCAGCATTCTTAAGTCCAAAAGGTAATTTGCAGTAAGCAAATGTCCCCCAAGGACAAATGAAAGCCGTTTTTGGGTGATCGGCAGGTAGAATATTGATTTGGTTGTAACCGGAAAAACCGTCCATAAAGGAAAAGATTTCACTGCCGGCACAATCATCAATTATTTGATCGATATAGGGCGTGGGATAGTTGTCTTTTGGACAAGCACGATTTATATCCCTATAGTCGATGCATATTCTTATTGTTCCTTGTTTTTTGTTAACCGGAACAATATTCGATACCCAATCCGTTAACGGGATCGGATAAATGAAACCTGCTTTCAACAGCTTTTCGACGTCTGCTTTAATCGCAGCCGCTTTCCTAGGGTGTATTTGACGCAGACGTTGCCGAACGGGTTTAGCGTCCGGGTAAGTCTTGATTTCATGAACAACAATGGAGGGATCAATTCCTGGCATTTCCTCATAGGACCAGGCAAACATGTCACGGAATTCTTGAAATAGGACCTTGTATGTTTGAATTTCGTCATCTGTACACGAGGCACCTATATGAATGTTCTCAATAATTCCGGTTTTGACTGAAATGTCAATGGCAATAGTTTGGGAAATGTTTCCCAAATTCAACTCTGAATCAGGATGTTTCATGGGATTCTGAGCGTCCTTGACATATTCAGCTGTAAAAATTGACGAAAAATCAGTTTCAATGTCATCACCCTCAGGTAAAAACGAAGATCGATGATGAAGATCTTACCATGGTAGATCATCTACACTTAGGATTTCACGAAGTTGTTCGTCAGATGACACAACTTCAGGAGACGTTATCCATTCTGAGGTTGATGTGAAAAGTGATTCCTCACGGACCACATTCATTTGGTCGATTTGGGTTGAACTTGAGTCGGAAAAAGACTGCACGGCCTCATAAGCAATTTCATATGGACTCAAAGGCATTGCATTACCGAATGAGTCTACCTTAGATTCAGATGGGACAATCCAAGGATCATCATAGATAATAGTGTCTGAAGTAATCATATGAATGGTTGCGAATGAAGGGTCTGCATTGATTGGAGGGAAAGGAAAAGTTCCCAGTAAACCGGAATCTTTAACTAATCCTACACCAACATCCTTGTAAGGGATAGTCATTTTACCGACATGCTGGATACTCTCTGAAGAGGCTGGGTCGGATGAAAAGTAAGCCAGCTGGTCTATCGTCACGATCTTACCATTGTGCGGAAACTTTATAACTCTGAAGACTGATGACACGACCGCTGTCATAGCGTAAGACCAACTGCGACCCAAAAGAAGGTTGTAGTCTAGAGGGGCATCAACCACCTCCACATCCAGACTAACGATTTTTCCTTCAACCCCTATAGGCAAATCCTGTAGAATGCCAAACGGATGGAACCCACGGCCATCAAAGGCCTTAAGAATCGTCGGGGATTGGTTCAGTGAAGGAGAGCCAAGCGATCTCCAACAATGAATCGACATAATACACGTAGAATCTCCTTCATCAATTACAGTCCAATGAATTGGCCTGTTTTTTACTATCACTGGAATCTGGAAAGCCATCTGATGAGGGAGACGCGGTGTACTATTTTCTAGATCAAAGATTATCAGGTTCAGGTCCTGAACATCAACAGCTCCTATAGCCGACAAAAGTAATTTTCTCTGTGCTGGGCATGATTGCAGCACTTCTAAAGCCGACATTACTGAGGGTGAAACAGCTAAATCCTCAACAATGTTGTAATTCTGGGCCGCTCTCGCATGTGGATTGAAAGCAGACCTTCGAAGTACACCCTTGGCGGGCAGTTTTATTACTAAGTCAGGGTTCGGTTTCTCGATCTGTAGTGGATTGGAACCGGGAGCTGAGGTTGATGGATTAGAACGAGAAGATTCTGCTTCTTTCGATCCATCAACAGGACTTTTACTACCATAATCCTGTGATCGAGTCGCAATCCGTACATGAGACATCATCAATATGGGTTCTTCACTGGCACTCGAGGAAGAACCTATCATTTTACTCTCCTGCTTTGGAAATGGATCTTTCAAAACAACAGGAGTTGGGAAACCTTTAACGATTTTCACAACCTCCGCCCGATGAGGGCAATCTCTTGTGAAATGATCTTCTTCACAAATTAAACAAGGATAGCGAGGTTTGCGCTTTTCGTCATTAGATTCCGACTTCTCTTTTTTCTCCTTTGGAGCCTTGTCTGCTTTATCCTTCTTCTTACCTTTCTTCTTACCACCGTTTTTTGATTTAGCTATAGATGACTCTACAGCGTGAATGTCGGTGGTAATTTCAGGAGAAGACTCTCATGTCGGAGAGTCTGGTAAGGTTATTATTGGAGAAGAATTCTTTGAGGATTTATTCTTAATTTTAGTATTCACCGTACCAATCATGCCATCAGCAGCATGAGACCCCGAAGGAGCAGCAACGATTTGATTCGACTTAGGAAGATCTGGGATCTTCTCGTGTAACGTACCCGACTGAGTGTAAACTAAGTCAAGGTACTGGGCTTGAGCAATGACTTGCTCCTCAGTAACTACTCCGGCCTTAGCTACATCTTCAGTAATCTTCGGTAATAATGATTTTACAAACCATTCAGCTAAGATTTGGTCCGGAATAAAAACTTTCACTAATCGCCGTCGACGTCTCCATTCATGAATATGATCGGAAATATAAGTGGAGGTCGACTGTTTTAATGAAGTTAATAGCTCCGTGCCGTTATCGTATCTGACTGGCAACTGAAAATGAGTTAGGAACAAGGTAGCTAACTGGCTGAAATTGTAAAAAGAGGCCCGTGGTAACTCAATGTACCACTTGGCCGCGAGACCAATGAGCGTACGCTGGAAAAGACGTAAGCGGATCGAATCATTCGAGATGGAATTTGAAGCACACCAGAGGTGGTAAGTCATCACGTGATTGGACGAATCCTCTCTAGACTTACCTTCGAACTTGGGAATATCATTGGGCAACTTATTTGGCATTGACGGCCAGAACGGAAGATATTGTATTGGATCATTCGTTAGGCGCGTCAAGTCGGGTAAATCCAAAGTTGCGATAAATGGTAATTGCCGATTAGGATCCCTAAAACTTTGGGTCACAAGACCAGTCCCAGGAGGAGGATATCTAGGATAACTTGGAACAGGAATCGCATTCGGGATATTATATCCTCCTGGAAAACCAGGATTAACCAGACCGTACTAGGGTTGTTGAGGTTGTTGATAAGTGTACCCAGGATACGGTTGATACTAACCGGTTGTTGGACAGCAGGACCGAATTGGTACTGTCCCTGGTACTGTTGGTAGGTAAATTGAGGTTGACTTGTTACAACAGTACTTAAACCAGGCTGCCCTGCAGGCATCTAGACCGTGGTTTGAATCGTAGATCCGGACAACAGTAAAGATGTCCGAGGGGTGGTTGCAGAGACAGTAGAAACCGGAGCTGTCGATACTCCAGAAGTAAGTGCGGTAGATGTTGCGGTAATTGCAGCAGTCGTTTGAGATGGAGTACTAGGTGCAATTGGCGACTGAGTAACTACCAAAGTTACAGAAGTTTGAACATTTTACTGGACAGGTTGCGGTTGCTGGGGTGAACCAGAAACTACGGGTTGTCCAGTTTGAGGTAACAACTGTATACTTGGCTGCAACACCTGTTGACCTTGTGATGGATCCCACACTATCATTCCGGGGTATTGACCCGTAACAGGTTGAGGATACTGAGATCCATAACTGGACTGAGGATAGGATTGATAACTGAAAGGCACAGTTCCCATACCTTGAACATATGATTGACCTTGAGGTGGTTGATAACCTTGACTTGAGTATTGACCTTGAGGTTGATAACCTTGGGGTAAATACTGATACTGGGGTTGACCTTGACCTTGAGGTTGATACCCTTGAGGTAAATATTGATACTGAGGTTGACCTTGGGGTACATATTGAGGCTGGGGTTGACCTTGAGGCATGTATTATACTATGGGTACATATTGTCCTTGAGGTTGCCCCCCAGGCATTAATTGAGGCTGCCCCCCAGGCGGTAATTGGCCACCTTGAGGTTGAGAAACGGGAACTGAACCTGACATCATATAAACGTCTCCTACACCCAACGGTTTATTACCATTGTTTCCAGCTAATAACCCATGATCAATGGGTTGAGGAGATGCCCCCGCAAAGGTACCAGAAAGTGACTGATACCCGGCGGGAACAGAAGGACCGCCGTGCAAGAAAGATTCAGGAGATTGAGTGAACACGGACGACTGACCAGACATATTTACAGGAGTATAAATACCTCCAGGTGGAAAAGGAGTACGAGGTGGAGAAAAACCTATCCCTGAGTTGTCTAAATAATTGGTTAACGAAAGGTACCAAGTAGTACTTCTAGGAGGACTGTAAAAGATAGATTCACGCTCCCTTAGATCAATATTAGGTTGATCTTCAAGGATAGATGCGCCTAATTCTTCCTCTGGAGCAAGTTCTTCAATAGCTACCAAACCAGAAGGAAGATTTTCGGTGATGACTCTTTCTACCCTAGGTGAATCTGGTGCACTAGAAGTTGGAGTAACAGGTTCAAATACTTTAGGTTCTTCGCCTATATCACTAGTAGATGAAAAACTACCAGCAAGCTTGGAAACTGCAACTGCCTCAGGATTATAACCTGTTTCTAGACCTTGGTAATCTGGATGGACTACCAATGATGATTCTCCTTCTTCAGGTGAACCTACTTTACTGCCACTAGGAGTTACAAGGACCTTTAAACCTTCGTAATGACTTGGGACGTCTTGAGGAGGTTCACCCGAAGTCTACGGGATTTCCTCAACAATTCGGCCACAGAAACAACCTCAGGAGACTTGCCCCGAAGTCGACGGGACTGTCTCAGTAATTCTGCCACAGTTAAAAACTTTTAACTACTGCACACGCAAACAAAGTAAAATCTCAAAGCAAACCACCTAAAGTCTCTAAAGAACCAAACAAATTTGAAGCACACGCTTAAAGAATCTAGGGCGTCAAACCAAGCACAAACAGTAGCCTTTCGGACCAAAAATGCTAGTTGGAGATGAAACCCAACACCGCCGGATTCAGTGCAGAAGTGGCGGGTGGAACAGTTACCCCCGCAACCTGCTTAATGAATAGACCGGCACAAGTTCCTCCACTTTAACCGTCTCGAGTGAAGTGAACCCCCCGGAAAATCCAAGTGAGTCTAGCTGACGTCTGCTCCAAGTACAGTGGGATCTTCCCTCCACCGTCACCTCGGTAGAATCCTAAAGATAATGGCCACTAAGGTTACCAACAACAACAAATGCACCTGGGGGAACAGTCTACACTCCGATAGCACGCAAGGGCAGAGTATCAAGCTCAATCCCCTTGCCGGCTCCTTGACAATAATCCAAGGTTTACCGACAAGTGAGCCCTGGCTCCTCGACAATGGTTAATCCGAGGTTTACCGTTTTTAATACGTGTGTGTCTGGCGTCGTTCCCAACGAGGGAGGATTGATCCCCTCATTGGTTCGGACACGAGCTCGTGCTTCTCCTTTAAGAGGAGCTTTCCCAGAGTACAAATGAAACAATTGGATTTATTCTATCACAAGATAAGCTACTTGTTTGGTTTTGTTGTCTTGGAGAGTTAATTACTCTCCTACTCCAAGACACTAGCCTGATCTAAATTGGTGTTTCAGAGCCCTAGTAAATAAAAGTTACTAAGTTGATTTTACTTTAAGCGTTAATTTTATGGTTTTTCTTAAAGACAAAAGGTAGTGGAGATGAAACTGGTGGTGTGTAGACTCGACTCGCAACCACTACAAAGATGCACCTAAGATGATTTACACTACTTTTCTTTTTCAATGAATCTCCTAACTAAGAGAGTTGGAAAATGCAAATTTTATAGAAAACAACTTTCTTAGTAAAGACAATCAAAGAAACAATTCTCTTTATCTTTTCAAAACATACAACTCATGACCACTAATTACTCTACGAAATTTCCTTTTTCTCCCAAAAGACTACAAATGCTACCAAAGCAAACTTTTTCCAAAAGAATTTTTTGTGTTTTTTCTCTATTAATAAAGCATATAAAAACTATTTATCAAATGAAATCTAACAAATCTAAGACAATTAAATCAAATTCACTCAAAAGCAAATTAAAAGGAAATCTACCTAAAAGCAAAAAATAATGAGGACAAAATCCTACAAGGATAATTCCCGGATGTTTTACTCAGTCAAAATGCAACTAAGGATCAGTTCATGCAGAATCATAAACTAATCAAAAAACAAAATCGAAATCTTTTTGTTCTTTTTTCTCAAGAATGGAATTCAAGGCTTTAATAAACAAACTTTTCGAGATTCGCAAAGAGAAGACACAAAGGTAGGTCTCTCACATGGGTGACTTCTATGACAGGCCCGACTCCTAAGAGGACTGATCAAAACCAAGGAGATCCAAAGTTCGACAACCTCTAACGCCAAAGTCACTACAGGACCAGTTAAAAATCAAACCCTAAGGCAAAATCCCTATGAATTCCACCAAAACCCTTGACACTAACGGGACAAGTTGAGGTGAAGATCTCTGACAGTAAACTAATGGATCTGGGCAGTAAAAACAAAGTAAAAACAAAATCTAAAGAGAAAAAAGAGGAAAAATGAAATTTTCTCAAATTTGACAGGGGTACGCAGGTGATCTGTTGACACAGGCGTGGGTACGCCCTGTGCACAAAGACGCAGTGCATACAAGTACGCACTGTGCCTAACTCAGAGACTGCGTACCGCTGGCAAAGCTAAGAAAAACAAAAATCTAATTTGACTCTAAGCTAACCCACCCAAATACACAGCTAGACAGCCAAAAATCAGAAAACAAGCGATTTTTCTCAGACCAAAATATCAAATCAGAAAGAACTCAAACACATTCATGGATTCCCCACCGGAGTCGCCATTTTGTCACGCGGAAAGAGTCGTTAGTGTGGACACAACCGACCTCCCTAGAAGTCTAAGACTTTCTAGTGACAAACAAGACAAATAAGAGCAATCCTTCTCTAAATATGCTTTTACAATATGAGAAATCAAGTGTTTAGATCCTACCTGTAACCCAACGCTGTTGTAGTAGTCCAGCTTCGTTGATCCGGATGAGCTCCTCCTTCCCTTCGAAACCTGCATTCACTAACAATCAAACGATTAAATAGCACCTGAATATCACATAAAATAAAACACATTTAACATATAGACCAAGGAGTATATGAAACAACTCATAAATAACAAATTGTTGAGAAGAATGGACTAATTTGTATTAAAAGGTAACAAAAGGAACCATTACAACCTGAGCCTTGGTGTTGTGCAAGTCCCTCCCAGGGTCCACAAGAGTCCTCCTTTACTCTGATCAGCTCACCCACTTCCAAATAGAACAAGCAAAGATGGTAATCTCTCCTCACAAGCTTCTACAAGGAAGTCCTAATTCCAGCAGCATCTACCCTTAGGAATATTCAGCTTTCAACCTCCCCTCCCTTTGGCCCAATGCCTGTATTTATAGTGCTCTAGAGGAAGTTATTCAGGTCCACCATCAATGGGATAAGCCCCTCTTTGGATGGGATAGCTCCCCTCTTGATGGGATAAGTTCCTCTTTGGTAGGGATACATGAACCATCTGGAGGCGCTTCATACACGTCAAACAAGCTTCTAGAAGGCTCTAGAAATGACCACAAGTAACTTTTTTAGAGTGAAACTTGCACCTTTTGACCTTTACAGGAGTACGCACCCACCCCTTTACATACAGAGCGTACAAGCACGCAGGTATTGTGAACTTGGGTTGCGTACACGCAGGTAAGGCTAAGTGAAACTGCGTACCAAAGATAATTGACTTTAAATGACTTTTCTCTCTTTCTTGAAGTTTGACATGAAGAGGAGAGGCATGAGACTTGCCAAGGAGGATAGTATGACAGTGGATGGAGCCATACTAACTGCAGATAGTCATGGTGACATTTTTTAGTGTAACAATACCATGTCATCAGTGTCATGCCATGCCCTATCACAAGTCAACATGTGCCACATCATTTGTGGATTATGTAATATATTGTAAAGTGGAAGTCCAAAGGACACATTCAAAATACGAAGAGTCATGTAAAGTCAAAAAATCATAGGAAGTCAAACAATCATGAGGGTAGTCAAAGAGTCACAAGGATGGTGAAGCATCACTTCATTAGTTATATATAGACCCTCATTGTATGAGTAAAAGACTTTTCACCTTGGCTCCTCTGGCAAGGAATTAGAAAGACAAACTAGTTCTTTTGAGTGTTAGGTAAACTTGACTCGAGATAGAGTCAAAGTTGACCAAGTTAAAGAGCGATGGTTTTGTGGTACACGTATTGTGACCCATGGTTTTTTTCCTATGGTATTGTGTGTAATGGAGTCTATGAAAGGTTTGGAATACTTCATTGTAAGAGTGGCCTAGAGGTGAGCAGTGAAGGCTCACTTGGCCATCTTGGCCAAGATTTTGGCCAAGGATAATGATATCTCATTGGGTTGGGTTTTTCCTTGAATTTTGGTTTTTTTAGAATAAACATGTGTTTTTATGTGTTTATATGTATTGTTGCTAGTTATTTTATTATTTATCTTGGTAAATCTCAGTAATAATTTATCTCTCTCAAGTTAATTTCTTTTCAATTGGTATCAGAGCCAAGAGTTGGTTTCAGAGGGACACTTCTATTGCCAAAGGTTTACGGTCCAATGAATAAAGCTAGGTATATATGCTATATCGATGCAAATATAGGATCATTTGATCTCTATAAAGAGGGAATTTACTAGATCCTTTTACGTGGTAAAAGGATCATAGTAACAAGGCGGCTTTCGTCGAAGAACTGGTGGAAGAAAATCAGTGACATGCCTAGCTAATGGATACAATATCGGCTATTTTTTTGGGGGACAAGGATGAGATAAGGCTTCTTGAAAATGCAGAAGGAATTGTTGTTGGCAGGTCCAGTGGAGAGACACAGAACGTGAAATTGGAAGTTGATTTAAGAGGAGCTGCGAGCTCAGATTGTGTCCCCATACATTTTTTTGCAACAGGTGTGTAAGGCCAAGTACGATGCATTGCGGAGGTAGTTTAATGGTCATGTTAGCGAGCATCATGAGAATTCGAGGACGAACAAAACAACGTGTTGGAAGTTTTGAGGGTGTGCAGGATTGCATAGTTGAAGACGCAAGAGATTCTGCTCAAGAATGATTCAATTGGGTCACTTGAATCCGAGTTACGGAGGCTTTAGGATGGAGATGATTTGAAGGCGGGTTTTGAGAGATCCAGATCATGGCAAAGAGAAGAAAGCGACGATCCTGCTGGGGTACTTAGACGGAAGGTGAGTGGAAATGTAGGATAACGCCGGGTCCATTAGGAAATGAAAGACCTGTTGGGATGATGAGCCAAAACCACTTATAGGAATCCATCTTCTAGGGTTTGTTAAAGAGCTATCTGGAGGCATGGAACTCGATCCCGAGGTACAAGATTTAAAGGCATGATTAATAGATACCCACTAGTTATTAGTTTGAAGGGTATCTGGTGGATATTGTGCAGATTGTAGTAAGAGATGGAAAGTGTTATGCTCAAACACTACAAAATCTAAAGAAATCATGAAATGGTGGATTGAAAAGCGAATGGAGTAATATGCTCGATTTATACCAGTGAATGAAGCCATATAATTCAGTTGCACTAGGAGAGCACGAAGTGTGTCAGTTTGAGATGGTGGTTATACAAAGCAACAAGGAAAAAAAGAAGAAGAAGTTATTATTATAATGGAATCAAATTATATTGCGTGTAAATGGGCATACCACTGTAAGACCTGGTAAGGCATGTGTACCCCTGGTTAATTATCGGTAAAGTCTGGGTTAGACCTAGGTGATAGGGGGGATGTTGGATCAATAATACCCCAGGTAAAACTTTGAGGTGGGTAAGGGCTAGAGTGAGTGGGGTTGTGTCATTTAGCATGTTTTGCTAGAGTTAGTCAAGGAACCCCAAGTCAAGTTTAAGGGGGGAATTGTTAGGTAAACTTGACTCCGGATAGAGTCAAAGTTGACCAGGTTAAAGAGTGATGGTTTCGGGTCACATCGTATTGTGCGCCCATGGTTTTCTGCCTGTGGTATTACATGTAATGGAGCCTATAAAAGGCTCAGAATACTTCATTTAAGAGTGGCATGGAGGTGAGTGGTGAAGGCTCACTTGGCCATCTTGGCCAGGATTTTGGTCAAGGATAATGAGATCTCATTGGGTTTGTTTTTTCCTCAGATTTGCGGTTTTCCTGAATAAACATGTGTGTTTATGTGTTTATGTGTATTATTGCTAGTTATTTTATTATTTATTTCAGTAAATCTCAATAGTAATTTATCTCTCTCAAGTTAATTTCTTATCATTGAGGAGCAAGGAGTGGCTCCAATGCTCCACTACTAGAGCTAGTGGTGTTCATTGTATACATGTGTCTTGGAAATTTTACTTAATATCAGAAGCCTTATGGCCAACATGTTCTTCATGCATGGATTATGGATATTTGTAAGACTATTTTGTGAATGTTTGTAATTTATGTTTTCCTTCATTTGTGCTAAAGTAGTTGAACTATTTCAGTTATTTTGGTACTTATCATATTGGGAATGTTCTTTAATGGTTATTATCATTGTCACATCATATGGAATATTTTGCTGGATGTTAGACATATCTTTCTTGTTGTATTGGTTGCAATGACCGTCACATCGTTGTGGACTATTCTGTTGGATGTTGAATGGATTCTTCTTGTTTATGTGTGTCTCTACTAGGGTGGTACTATTACCTCTCTCTTAGAGGCTCACTTCTCTCCCCCTCCGCAGTAAAAGAACTTTGACACACATACGACTGAACACACACTAGACACACCCCCTTGATTTTCGAAAGCACATTTGCACTCCTCTCTGACTGACAGTTAGAGCCAAGGAAAATATGTAAGAATATATGGCAGCTGGGTCGATACCCCAGATGGGGCTCTTATTCCAAATGGTGTGAGGTATAATTGGGACTTCACATAAGGGATACCCCCTTGATTGATGAATTTCTAACACTGTCAACAAAACCTTATTATGTGCAGATTTTCCTTGGTGGCTACCCATGTCCTTTTTCATGACAAGAGTTTAAAACAACTCGACTTCATTCCCTTAACAATCCCCTTGAAGATTGTTATGGAAATTACATACAACGATTGATGTTGTTGTTCTCTACACATAACAACTACACACATGTTCTCAGGCACACAGAGTCTTTGCTTTAACTTTTCCAACAGAATGACAATGACAAAATTACAATTCTCTGTGGCTAGAATGTCTCCTCACATGGGCTTCTCCATTTTTTTGCACATGACACTCTACCTCGGTCGTTTCCTTCAAAGGACCTTTCATTCCGATTCTAAAAACACTTGTGGCTCTAATACCACTTGTTGATATTTGAGCCTGTCGACTTTAATTAAACAAGAAAGAAAATGCATGAAAAATAGAAAAATAAGAAATTGAATTCATAAGTTAAACACACGATTTATGTGGTAAAACCCTGAAATGTGTCAAGGAAATCTCCACTCGATTTACATGGTAAAACCCTGAAATGTTTCAAGGAAATCTCCACTGGCAAGGGATTGGAATTATTTATTATTCATGGTCAACAATGACTCTCCAATATACTAGACCTCCCGGGCTATAGTATTTTAATAGGAAAGCACAATTACAAAACTTACAACCGTCTGATTAAGCTAAAAATACATTTACAAGAGTCTTTTAAATTTTTGTCATTCTTAACAATACTTTCGTTTAATGGTGGTGAATTTAAAATTCAAGGTGTGGAGGGAGGAAGGCAACTGGGGAGGCGAAGGAGACCACAAGAGGTATTTTGAAACTTTGAACCATTAATGTAGGAAATTGTTGTACAAAAAGGTGCAAATCGTTTGGAGTTTAGGGTATCCCTAAATCAAAATCTAGACTCCAAGAGGTATTTTGAAACTTTGAACCATTAATGTAGGAAATTGTTGTACAAAAAAGGTGCAAATTGTTTGGAGTTTATGGTATCCCTAAATCAAAATCTAGCTGTTTGCAGCTTGGTTATTAATACCTTCATTGTACAAAATCCAATGTTGTGTTCTCTTCTATAGTAGCAAAAAAATCTCATTAGTTGCTAGTAAATTTATCCACAAATGAAAATACCATATTAACAATTTTATCCACAATTGAATGTAGTTGCTTAACATGTACACTTTGTAGGTGTTTTATTTGAAGTAGGGCTTCTAAAATTTTATTTTAATTTTTTGGAGGGTAGCGTTCAACCTCTATAGAATATTTTGAAAGAGTTTTAGTAGTAATTACATATCAAAGGTTGAGATTTATATTAAAAGTAATTTGATTAATTGAAAATTTGAAAAACAAATCTCATATAAATTATGATTTTTGGGCATGTGGTATTGGTAAACCATGTCATTGTAACAAAGCTATTTACAAGTTATGAATCTCTATAGTTAGAAATCTTGTTACATGTTTTTTTAATAAATATATCATAGTTAAAAATATTGTTACATGTTTTTTTAAATATATATAGTTAAATTATATATATATTTTTAAATTAATAATAATAATTTAAAATAAAAATATGATTTAGTTTAATTTTATAATTTTTATTTATATTAATATATTATGAAGTAAGTATTTAATACCCATTTATATTTATTAACTATTTAATTTAGATAATTTAACTAATTATATATAATAACTTTGATTTATAACATTAAGTATGTAGGCAAATTTTTACTAACTGAAATCCAATTTATATGAGTTAAACAACTATATATAACAACTTTTTGCTAGCTGGAATCCAAACCTTTTGGCTATCTGAAATCTGGGTACACTATTTTTGTATTTTTCGGTGAGATGACAATTCAGGAGGTAATGTTTTATTATTATTTCCTAATATTTTTATAAAAATTCAAAATATTATTTTTATTGAAAATAAAATATTTTATTATTTAAATTGTATTTTAAATATAAAAATAAATTTAATTATGTAAAAATTTAACAATTTTAATTGAATTTTTAAAATAAAAGGTTGTAAAAATAAATTTAATAAAAAGGGAATTTGTTTCAGATCTGCAAATTTTTCAAGTGAGTAAGTTGAACACTGGTAAGCTTAAGTTGATCGCAGATTCTCCGAATATTTGAGAATTCGATAGACATGAGCGTGATCAAAAAATTGACCACGCCCATGTCCATCCTATACTTGAATATTCAAGAATCTGCCATCAACTTAAAAATAAAAAACACAAACACTAGCTGAACACTTTTCATCATCCTTCTTTTCTTCCTGTTGGCTATGAATGTTCCCTTCTACAATACGTCCAACACCATCTCCATTTACTTCCTTCCCAACAACATGATGATCTCTTTCTGCTGCTTTTCCGTCATCTGGGCTACCCTCTTCTTTCTTTCCCTGTAGAGGACCTCTGATCTCCGGCGGTACTCCCCACTTCGGTCCTCCATCTTCTTGCGGCTGCCTTTCGACGTCTGGCTTCAATTTCAACTGTATAGATTCAGACCGCTGCGCAGAGGCCGTCTCTTGAGATACTGCCTGCGCATGGGTTGGTATTAGTGGCTCTCCAACGAACTCACGTGTTTATCAAAGAATATCGGTAGCCAATGTAGTCCTAACCAAATTCTACTCAGAGGATATCCATTCAAAGGCATGGAAAATCTTCTCATCCTGCTGCAAGAGATGTGTTTTAAATGCAAACCCTTGAATTATGTGTTTTAATGGTTTCCATTAACTACTTAGATAGAAAAAATCAAATGTAAACTTTGGACAAGGAAGGCGCCAATTGAGTAGCTGCATTAACCAACACATCACGCAAGCATACTTGTGAGTGGTGAGCAGCTCCTACGATATTTTTTTTTAAGGCTAATCAGATATTGAATTGTCTAAACCACCGGGAAGGAGGCGCAAACACTGTCGCTTAATGGTCGTAAAATTCAAATTCAAAGTATTCAGGGGAGGGAAATCCGGGAGGCAAAGGAGACTGCGGGAGGTAGTTTGAATCATTAATGTAGGAAAATGTTGCACGAAAAAGGTGCAAATCACTTGGAGTTTAGCGCAGGCCTAACCCAATCTAGCCTATGCAGTTGGTTATATAATACTTTTATTTTACAATGGAGTCGTATATCGAGGTCGTAAATTTGTGTAGAGTTAAATTTGATTGGAATTTGGTTTTTTTTCTCAAAAAATTTGATAGTAAGAGTGTTTAATCTTGATTTTTATGGTGGAAATGGATTCATCATCATCAAGATTCCAACAAAATTTGCTAAATTTTACTAAAATCTTGCCAGAATTTCCATTATTTTCCAGGCAAATGTGCAGTCTCTTTAACCTACACATTTTAGAACATTTTAGAATATCTGATGTTATGTTTCCTTCTACCCTTGCAAAAAATTCCCATTAGCCACTAGCAAGTTTATCCATAAATAAAAGCACCATGTCAAAAATCTTATAGACAAAGCCAATAAGTGCAACTTTGATATGTGTGTTTATTTAGTAATATAACCTTCTTGTTAGTGTGGTTGAAAGATGACTTTTAAAATTTTAATTTAATTATCAATAATTATTCCCTCGAGAGTAGGAATTTAACCTCCACAAAATATTATTATTTTTGCAATTTGTTGGGACTACTGAATTTTCATTGGAATACAATGAATTATCAACGTTTGAATCGTTTTTTTAGGGTGGAAATAGATTCCACCATATTTTTTCAAAAAATTTTACCTTTTTTTCAAAAAATTTCCTAAATTTCCATTATTTTCTAGGCAAAATTGTGGCCTCGTTAGATTACTACTTTTTAATTAAATTGATTAATTAAAACAAAGTCATTTGAACATATGTCATATTCAATTTTTTTGTCATGTGATATTAGTAAACTATAGTATTCTAACAAATCATATTTATAAGTCAAGAAGCTCCATTGTAAAATAAAAGTAAATCTCCATGATTAAAAATCTTGTTACATAAATTTTTTATGTCATACATTAATTTTTTTTATAATTAATATAATAATTTAAAATAAAATCATAATTTAATTAAATTATATAAATATATAATTTTTAATTAAATATTTTTATAATTAATAATAATAATTTAAAATAAAATTATAATTTAATACTTAAATCTTGCTAACTTATATTAAGTTAGAAATTTTGCCACAATTTTTTTGTTTTTTTTGGTAATTTTAAGCAAAATAAAAATATTAAAAGTAGAAATCATTTGGCTGTAAAAACTCAACAAATTAAGATTATAATTTTCGATATTTATAACAAACTCTTAAACAAATTATATAATTTTCCATATTTTTAGCGAACCTTTAAACAAATTATAAAAAAAAGACCGGCCGGATAATCTTGGTTTTCTTCAAGTTCAAACGAGAATTGGTTACATCCCATCATCAAATTTTAAGAAAAATGGTGTGGAGAATGATAATTATATTCTTACAAAACAATTTAACATAATTACATAGCTCAATGAAAGGAATAGCTTGTGAACTTTCAAACCCATGAAGTTTTTAATAAAGAACAGCTAAATTGAAATCATTTAACAAGCGTTTACAGAGAATCTAGTCGACAACGCCCACGATAAAGAAACGTGGTGAAGGCTTTAAATGTGATGTCGCGACCTTGATTTATAGGTGATGTACAACCCAACGGATAGAACCACCACAGTCGATGCTATCAACAATCCACGGTTAGAAAACGTTGAACTACATGATGCAGGAAAGGGAATTCGCTTCACATCTGGAAATTTGCCACTTGATCGGCAAGTTGACCAGTTTTCATCATCCTCCTTTTCTTCCCGTTGGTGACGAATGTACCGTTCTACAATTCCTCCAACACCATCTCCATTTCCTTCCTTCCCAACAACATGATCATCTTTTTGTGCTGCTTTTTCCTCATCTGCACTACCGGCCTCTTCTTTCTTTTCCTGAATAGGACCTCTGATTTCCGGCGGTATTCCCGATTTCTGTCCTCCATCTTCTTGCAGCTGCCTCCCCACGTCTGGCTTCGATTTCAATTGTATACATTCAGATTTCTGTGCAGAGGCCGTCTCTTCAGATACTGCCTGCGCATGAGTTGATATTGGTGGCTCTCCAACCAACTCTTTGGCCTGCTCAGGCGCTTTTGCCTTTTTCTCGTCCGGCAATTCGCTTGATTTTTCCGCAGCTACAGTGGGTTTTTCTTTATCATCGCCCTGTCGAATCGCCTCTGGATGCCTTGCACTCTGATCGTCCTGAGCAGGCACAGGGCTTTCCTTCCTCGAACCTTCTTGTCCCACGGGACTCGATCTGTCGACGTTCGACTGTAGCGATTGATCTGCTTTTCCACCGCCAGGAAGCGTCCCTTGACTCTGTTGCTCAGAGAAGTGAAGCAAGGGGAGCGAGACACGCAACTTTCCATCCCTAAACTTGGCAGTGACGCTCTCCAAGTTCAAATTCTGGGGGACGCTGATAACTTTTCTGAACCTATGCCCCACTCCTTGCACTTTCTCCGCTTTCCTTTCCTCCGTTTCCTTCGCACCTCGTTCTCCGCTGATGACAAGATTCCCTCGGTTATTAACCTGCACCTTCAGCTCTTCCCTTCTAAAACCTACACATACCAATCATGGAGTCAATTATCCCCAAAAGTACAATAAAAATAAGTATAAACAATTTCGAAAGGTATAACTCTATGTTCAGGGAATCACCTGGGAGATCGATCTCTACAATACGAGCTTCAGGGGTCTCCTCCGTGCGTACAGTAGGCTCAAACTCAGTCTCCATCTCGTATCTTAATCTCCTCTCCTAACAAACAATCGAATAGAAGATTGATATATGGTGATACAATGAAAATCTAAATGCTGCAAATATTGTGCTCAGATTTACAAAACAAAACCAGATAGATAGATGGCTCTGTTTCGCGTCTCTATGTGTATGTTTATATATATATATATATTTCCCGAAAAGAACGAGCAGCGTTACTTGGATTGCTTGTGGACAGGCCCGTTCTTACTGTCGGCAATACTTTTCATGATATAGTGAAATTGTGTAGGGAAAGGTAAGGTATGTTGATTAATGCGATAAGGAATAGAATAATATGCGCAAGGCTTCGATCGTTGGAGGAAGGGTTTGGCATTTATATAAACCTTCACGGAAAACATTGAAGAACCACTTTATATAATTCGCGCAAGCACGCACTGTGAAGTGTGTTTTGAGATTTCGCAGAATCATCTAGCAAATCGACATCGCCGTCTCATGCGAGAAATATAACTGTTAAGTTAATTTCCGTTTCCGTTTTCCGTTTTCCGTTTTGGACGATGGCTTTAGGTGAAAGAAATGTGTCTGATCCTAACGCAAGAGATCAGATATTTAGTGCATTTTACTTCCTCGTTTCTTAAGTAAAGCCTTCTCCTAATATTTTACAAAAAATTCCATTACCAAGTTTAAAGTGCACTTACAATAAAGAAAAAAATTATTAGATTGATCCATGTGTTATGGGCTACAGTCCATGGCTCGGTAGAATATTATTATTAACATTTTTGCTAACAGAAGAAAATTTTATGTGAGTAAGATGTTATTAGTTTTTCTAATTTTTCGTGGAGTGTTGATTGTTGTTAAGTTATAAATTTTTAGTATATTTGGTTTAAGGGTTATTATATATATTTTTAGGGTTATAGTGGTAGTTGGCTAGGTTTGATTTTAAGCCTCCTTGAAATTACTTAAAGTATTTTTAATATTTTTAATATTCAAATTATCACATTTCTTAAAGACTCTTATAAGCATATCAAAACATCTAAATGATTACATGATTTCTCTATATAGTTATTCATACAATGTATATGTGATTGCTTTATTTATATGCAAATAGTACTATATATATTTACATATTATATGTATATTTAACTCTTTATCTATGTTTAATGTGTGAGGATATATATATATATATATATATATATTTGGGGAGATGGGATTTGGATGTATGAATATATTTGGGTATTTGGAAGGTTCTATTTTTAATGAGTTATTGTAATTTTTCCATTTTATCTATATTAGAGTTATTCACATTGGTTTGGTGTATATAGTGTGTACTTTTCATTTATTATGATATTTTGATTACTTGGATCATATTAGTATTCTATCTAAATATCTTTTGTGAAGAAATTGAGGCCTCAAAGTTTTAGATTATTTGCCTTCTCCCTCCCATCAAATTGTCAGAGCCTAAGGAGGGAAAGCATTGAAGGACCCAAGTAAATTAGAGTTAAAGTTGTCAAACTGATTTGCTCCACACATAGAACATACAAGTGTACAAGGTAGACAAAATTACATGGAATTAACAAAAGTTTGCTATGCATGACCCCTCATGGCTAACATGCCCCTTGCAAGCAGGTCATGAATATTTGAAAGCATCATGATGTTTAGTTGAGCTGAGAGGTTGCACATCATTAAGTGCAACATGGTACCCCACCTCTTGATAACTAATAGATTCTTACACATATTGTCTCATCTATGTTCCTTGTTTTCTATGTTGTATAACAATGTAACATCACATATCCTTAAAATAAATTCGAATGATTTCAATTCAAAAAGAGTGTTATCTTTAGAGGAAAATTGCAATCGTCATGTTTTATAAGGAGGCTTGATCTTTTAGGTTTGACTACAACAAAAAAAAACTCATACCTGAAAACCTATATTGAAATTATGAGGACTATTATTAGAGAGAGTTAGCAAACCCTTGTCAACATGGGCTTGTTGGGATTGTATAAGTCGGTCAGTGTTATTTCCCTTACTAGGATCCAATTCTCTCAAGTGATATGTTTTCCACTTGACAACCCTCAGACTCTTGGTGAAGGAAAAGTCTAGTCCTATGGGAGGAGCTAGGGGAAATTGTAAGGCAAACCACCCATTGTCACCTCAATGGCATTTTCTCTCACTCTAAGGTATTAAGATATATCTGAAACCTAAGGGAGAATCCCTAGATAAACAATCTAGGTCACAATTAATGGATAACTACAAGAAAAGAGTGTTGAGGAGGGCAATGAATTAGCTTGAAAAAGAAATGTTAACTCACCCAACTTGTAGTAGAGAACTAAGGATAGATGAATACAGTGCAAGAATGGTATAATACTAGTTTTGTTCAAAAGGTTGTTGTTTTCTCAATTGACATCATAAATGGTGTTAGTATCTGGTAACCAACAATATCAAATGAATGTATAATCAATGAATGTATAACCATTATTTGGAAAATATGATCAACTTATTAGTGATATAACCAATGTAGACAACATTCCACAAATATGTAAATCATCATACAATGATATCACATCTAAAGTGAACAATTGATTTCAAAGAACATATAATGTTTACTTCTATTGTAACTGCAACTAGACAATAAATACTCTATGCTTATTATGCAATCATGTGTGAAACAAATCACACTCAAAGCATGTTGCACGAATCCACTCATTAATGCATTCATGACCCACTCATTAATTCCTTGTGCAAAATAAAATATTAAGAAAGTAATGACTATGGAAACCAATGCTAGATGAAGAAAATATTTGATGCAAATAATGATCAATTTTATTAAAGAAATGTCGTGAGTATAATTAACTTAATAGTTATGTTCATAATCACATAAACACGTAACCATGGATATGACTGCTCATTCATTGTAGAAAAATATAAAATTTAATGTTACTTCCATAAATTCATAGCACTAGAGTAGATTTGTGTAGAGTTTATTCTTAGACAATAGTAAGAATTGTAAATGTTTAGAATTTATGGAAACAATGCATGTCACAACATTGACTTAAACCTCAAAATTCATATCTCCCTTCCACAGTCTCACAAATATTCTCCTCAACAATTAGAAAGAAGCCCACTCAAAACTCTACCCGAGGTGAGTGAAACAAATAATAAGTGACATAAAATGAGAGAAATTTAATTGAAACAGTTCTATGCTCCATAAAAAAAGCCCAAGCCATCAATTCCTTTCCTTGCATTGGCCCAATAATCTATAAACATAAAAGACCACCTCTTGTACATGAGCATTTTTTATGGGATCTAAATTGCCTTGAGAAAGACATAAGAGTTCTTCTAGATCACTTCTCCTAAATCATTTCCTATAGAGCTGACGGGCCTTAGTATTAAAAAAATAATGCTACAACTCGCAAGGGGTCTTGACTTTAATTGTCAACCTAGGGTTGGTACAAACTTAAGAGGGGTCAAAACCTTGTGTGCAACATGTAATGTGGTCTTCCTTTGTTCATATTATGCAAGTCAAAGAAATTAAAGAGAAACTAAGTTATATAGAGACCATTCTACTTTCTATGCTATAAGAAATGCTCAAATGTGTAGGAAAGAGAGAACAATAAGCAAAATTTATTCTATTTGCAGAAAAAGGAGAGAAACCAATTCATTCAAGCTAAGAAAAAAGTACATCTACTCTACTGTGCATTGGAAGGAAACTTGTAGCTGAAAGAAAGCATTGAAATATGAAGCCCTAATTTGCAGAAAAAATGTAGTTTTTCTACAATAACTAGGTCAAAGATTCTAAGAGGTCCCTAGGGTTCCAAATTCCATCTTCAGGGTCTTGGGGATGTTGTAAGATGTCAAGGAAGGTAAACCATTCTTCTAATGTGAATCTAAGTGAGTTTTTGATGCAAAATGTAGGGTGCTACAGGAGTCTTTGTTTTGCTACACGAGGGAGTCTAAGGAGCAAAAAAATGTGTTTTAGATGTTATTTAAACGAAATATAACTTTAGGGAAGGATAAAGTATGGTCAAGAGGTCTTTCCTATGGCCTTATTTCTATTATGAATGAGTTTATTCAACAAAGGATTAATTCTAGGGTTTCATGTGGCTCCGCAAAATAATGAATTTATGCAATAACAGAATACATAAATGCATGAACAACTAAAGAAAATCAATATAAATAATGTATGTAAATTTATTTTAACTTCATAACATAACTAGTGCTAAATTGACTAAAACAAGATACATAAAAGGGCTTGTAAGCAAGCTAATTCACGAACTTTGCAAAAGATAATTTTTAGAAATGAAATTGCATAAATAAATAACTAAACTAATGCATGAGAAATGAAAATAAAAAGAGGGAGCTCGAGCATCCGTGTCAGCCCTAAACTAAGAAGGCTTGGGTCCTTGAAGAAAGAACAATTTAGGAACCAAAAATGCTTCTCATTGATTAGAAAACATGCTCATACATAATAGATTACAAAATTGGAATTCTTAGGCCAATGCCTCCACTACAAATGAATTCATATTTTAAAAATTTTACTCCCTAGTGGGTTATTCAAGCCCCTTACTTATACAAAAATAGCCGAGGGGAAGCCTCTTTGAAGAGAGGGCAACTTCCATTTAAAACCATAGAAAACAAGATTTGGTTTCCTGATGACTTTGCAACCATAGAGAAATGATAATTTCCTTAAGCCAACCAAGTTTTGGTCATCCTTTAGTGGGGGACATGTCCCATATTTTTCACTTGGTTGGATTCCTTCACGATTTTCACCAAATATTCTCAATATCATGCATAATAAATATATTAGGCACACAAGACATGTCAATCATATCTAACCTTCTAAGAACTTATTAAAGCCAAGAAACAAATTATTAAGTGTAGAAGGAGAGATTAAATGTGCCTAGGAAAGTTTAATGCACCTTAAGTTGTACCTAATTAAGAGGCCCATCAAAAACTACAAAATGCCTTAAAATTCTTGGTTGCTTCTGCTTCGGGCATGATTTTGGAGTGAAGCTTAGGGGTTAGGATGGTAGAGAACTCTCATACAATGTGGAAAAATATGTTGGGGGTACCCTAAGAAATTTTTATCACATAATGAATTATTTGTGATGGGTCTTCAACAAGGAAAATGCACTAACTTGTGGGGTAAGCCATAGTTGTTTTCCTACATTATTTCCATATTTGGTTACATAGTCTAACCATCCTATCTCTTAGAGGTAGATGAAAAATACAAAATGGCTTGAGGATATGGAGGATATGAGGATTCCATCGGCTACTTGGCCACGAAAGAAAAGTTTTCAATTTTTCATTCTAGGATTTGGCATTTAAAATACGAGTTAAACACTTTCATATATCTCAAAAGGATAGTGAAGTACCTTATTACCCACTTGAATTATGATTGATTCCTTGAGGTTACCTTACAAGTTAAACCTATAGACAAATTCTCTTATTGAGATATCACTTATAAAAAACTCTCTCAAGTCCATGGTAAATAAATTTACCAAGGGCTTGCACTAGGAATACTAGAAAGTGCTAGAACTAAGGAGAGTGGGAAGGGAAGTAAATCCATATAAGGATGTGAATTTAAGCAATGACCCCAACAAAAGATTCTTTGCTCCAATAAGTGACGAACATGAAGGTGTTCCTAAACAACTAGGGAATAGGCTTTATGATAACAATGCATCTATGAACACCTCAAAATCAAAGCATGAAGAAACCCTTAATCAAGTTTCTATTATAGGAAATATGTTGACCATTGACTACTAAGACTTATAATTCTAGGATTGGATCATGTTCTTGGAAGGTATATGGCCAATCAAGAATCGAACTAAGGCCATTTACACTCTGTTCCCAACAACATATTCAAATTAAATTATAATAACTTTAATAAGAGTGTAAAAGGGATTGATAGGAGTAGTAAAATTTACTATTACCTCACATAATGCTTTTGTAACAAACTTATGAGATTTCTTGGCAATGATTGTTCATTGCAATAGAATGTGAAACTATGGAATTTTGGCCATTATGAGCCCCCCACCTTAGTATCTAGAAAGGGTCATGGTATTGGAAATGAACTAAATATAGGATATATATAGATTCTAATACACGATTTGTAGTAAAAATATTGATATCTTGGCAATACCATGTAGGAACATTGAAGCCTCAAAACCACACTAGAACTCCTTAAGGATCAACCATTTTCTTCTAAATTACTTTAAAGATATTGGAAAGAAGAACTATTTTCAAAATTCTCATATGTTATCTAAAAGCATGGATGAATTTGTGTTTTATTATGGCATGGATGCATGATATGATTTTTAGTTGTGTATTTCTAAACCAATTGAATATAAGTATGCTAATTCTCCTGGATCTGGAGTAATCAAATATTGAGAGATCATGATATCATGATTTTTTTAATATTTATTATTTTCTCACAATCCTTTCATTCATGTCATAAGTCCATTTTAATGCATTTTCACCATGCAAGTCATTTTTGGACTCTAATGAGGATGGCTAATTTGAATAGAATTTTGAAAATCCAATATTCTTAAGAACACACTTTCAACTAGAGATCTATTCTTCCATTTTACATCTCCATTTTCATGAGTAAGGAATAAAGTACTACTAGAAAAAAACTTACAGGCTATAAGACCCATAGTCCCATAGATAAAAAAATTCAGATTCTTTCCAAAGAAATCAAATTGGCATTTGATTTGGTATTAAAAAATGTCAAGAAATGTTTTCTTAGAATTTTCTCAATAATGATCAGGTGAGAAGATTTAGTCTACTATTGTTTTTGTGTGTTTTTAGAAGGGAAGTATATGCTACTTTCCTAATTTACACCCTTCAAAAGTCCCCAACTTGAGTGGAAATTTCTTGTCCAAGTCTTCTACAAGTTGATCCTTCCTCCATATCTTAATGGATTGTATGCTTACATTCCAAAATTAGTGATTCCATTCTGCTAATTCAATGGCTCCATTTTTAGCTTCTAATGTTGCTTTTGACACATCTACATACAAATTTTGAAAGATACATTCCCTTATATCTCACCATCAATCATTCTTAAGAGTACATTCATTAGCATTAAATACCTAGGATCCAACACCCATAATTTTCATTATTGGAAACACCTACAATCTTCCTTGTATATGCCATCAAGTACCTTTGATGAGACAATTTGTTGTTTCTATTCCATTATTAAAGGATAACGATTCTATCTTTTGGTAATGCACCATACATTATTAAAAACAAATTTATGTTGTCAAGTCATATGCTAAGTAGACCCTTAGTACAAGTTCCAACACTTTGAAAAATTGAAATCTGTATGCATTGCTATTGTAAACAGTTGGTCTTAGTTACTACAAAAACAAGAGATTGTATTTAACTTAAAACTTTCATTTCTACTATGGTAATTAATTTTGGGCATTCATTATTGTAATGTCAAACAACATAATGAAAAAAACTTACTTTCTTTTATCCTTTTTATCTTAATTACTCTTGGATGAACTTATTTTCAATCTGATTTGAAATTGGAGGAGAACTTCTCCTTCCTAAAAAGTGATCATCCTCTGATAGTTTGCAAGTAAAAATGGGTCTTATGAAAATAGGTTTTCAAAGGTCTCTTCAAGGACTATGAGTTAGTTTTTCATGTAACCTTAAAACACAAGCAACATCTCATCATTTAACTCATATAAGCATTCATGAAGAGAAAAAAAAATTGGTGACGGATTTCACCCCTCTTGGGCTACATCTCTAGGCTTGCCAACATAGCTAGACCACTCCATAAATTTAGTGAAAAAGAGTACATAAAGTTTAGTGATAAAACAAGTAGCTAGTTTCCCCTTCAACGAAATGTTCTCCTGAAAAAAATTCTCACAATAAACAACATGACAACCTACAGTCAGTCATGAAACCATCAACAATAAAAGGTGTCTCCATCTGAAAATGAGTATACATGACCATAAAAGTACTTCAATTCCATATTGAGGCACATAAAGAATGATTTGCACAACAAGACATAGTGAGAAAAGACAAAATGAGCTACACTCTACAAGTCACAACTATTGCAGTAAAATTTTGAAGGTAAGAAAACCTGTACAAGGCCTTCTCCATGCTCAAACACCTTCAAGAACTGCTCCAAAAAATTGATTGATCTATACATCCATGGAATTGAAACCACAAAAATTATATGCATATATGATCCAATCAACAAATAGAGGTCACCATTGGATCCGGAATGTCTAGAAACCCCTATCTCGACTCTTATTGAGCTCCAAAGGGCCAAAAACTCTTCAAGTTATGGCTCTAACAAGATTTGAAAACTCCTCCTTATCATTTGTCCTAAAAATTGGATAAACTGTCTAACAGAGCTACAAATCCACCCTATATTCTACTGTAGAGGAGACAAATTCATCCCTCGAAGATGCAATTTATTGGACCATTAAAACGTCCAATAACCCTTAGGCAGAAAATTCTCATCACGTGGGTGCATAAGGCCACGAGATGGGCCTAACTTCTCGCCCCTGCCAACCTAGGCCTTTAACTGTTGGGCTTGTGGTCTTATTAGTGCCCATGGGGTTAAGGGTCCGACCAACGACCCACACTTACTGCCGAATCCCTCTCGCCTTTCACCGAGTCATATATAAGGCCATCAAAGAAAATTTTAAGGATGAAAATTTATCTTAAAGTTTAGAAACCTCGACGACTCTTACTAGTTCGTAATATGCAAACTATAAAATATTTGGAGATATATTTATAAAAATATTGAAATTTACATTGATTTTTTATACAATGTCTATAGAATGTAAGTGATCTTTAAGGTTAAATAATTTTATACTACAAAATTTGGGTGAATCATTTTTTAGAAAAAATGGAAATTGACGAACCTTTTTTTGGAAAAAACATGGAAAATTAGCCCCTAAAATTTTCCATGAAGGCCATATAGTCTGGGGTTGTTCCCCATAAAATTATCACCTTCAAAGCACCTCGCCATGGTCCTGTGCAGGCTGAAAATACCATGGGCTAGGGTTAAACCCAAGCCTCCACTGCATTGGTGCTCGTTCTGGCTCCACCTATGGTCTTGTGCAGTGGACTAGTGATTAGGAGTAGAGGCTGGTCCCCAAGCCCCAAACCTTTTTCACTGAGGTTGTAGGTGCAGGTGACCCGGGGTCAGGTGCTTCGCACCCGACCCCTCCTCCAAAACATGCACCAATATAGACTTTATATAGCGTTGAAGCCCTTAGGGGTTAAGAACCACCGTGCTGATGCATTGGTAAGGCGCTGGACTTGGTTGATGTAGGTCATGTGTTCCAATCTGGCTAAGGTTGTCCGACCCTTGCCAAAATTTTAACAATCCATGGGGTGCCACGTGGCAGCCTTTTGTTGGGCCATGTGGCATACCCTCATTGGACCACCACATAAAAATTTGACCAATCAAATTGAGCCATCTTTTCATGTACACATAAAAATTCAATGACATAATTGGACCACCACATAAAAATTAAATGACATAATTGGCTTTGCCTACAAAAACATAGTCATTTCTTGTACAATATTTAACAAAGGTTCTATTCGCAACAAGTTTTGTCTTCAACACTTGCATTGGTGAGTGTGTGACAAACTGTAGACAAACTTGGATGACAAACACTATACATCCTAAAAGACCTTAAACATTTGGACTTATAAACAAGCCAACACATAACATGTCAATGAAAAAAGCATACTTGTTGCTCATAGTGATTATTCTTGTTCACTTGACAAAAGTACCCAAAAAATGCAATGAAAACAACAAGCATTTACAATTTACAAAGAAACAAACTATACAAATAATCTACCCAATATTTACCTCTCCTAGGCTTATGGGTTCTCTTTTTGCATCTACTTTTCTTTGAAGGTTTCCTTAGGAACATTATGAGTCCTCTTTTCCACCTCTTTCTTCCCTTGCATTGGTTTTCATAACCTCCTTATCCTTCTTGGGACAAAGCTCTAGATGTAGCTTCCAACATCATCCATTCCCATGCCCAT